>NSJW01000247.1:0-600000 GCA_019955255.1 Castanospermum australe | reverse complement strand
ATAAAAACTAGCACCTCATGTTCTGCAGAGTGTGGTATGGTATTTGAAGTTCTCACAACTCATGTTAGATATAAAGTTTGACTTTAGGTTAAAACTCAAACAACTTGGCCTATCAATGTACATATGACTCAACTTAATGCGAGATCTGAAGGGTGATATAGTGGAAATAAAGAGAGATGCAAAGATACAACGGATAGCATCCTACCAACGGCCAGCATCCCAAATGGCACAATTCTTCATTTGCAGAGTAACAATTAAATTACTGGGGAAAAAAAGAACCAATTTTCTTGCACAATTAATCGCTTACTGCATCTTAAATATCTTAATTACGAAGTTTCGATGACCAATTATCCGAGATACAAGAAACGCAATTGAAGATTAGAAAGGGTAAACCACATTGGCCAAACTATTATACGCAATGCAAGCTGCAAAGTAAATACCCCACCTTCTTCGATGAAGACAGAAAGTCCAAAATCGGTTGCCTTGAGCGTTGCTCCCTCATCCTGGCTAGAAAGCAAGAAATTCTCAGGCTTTAGATCGCGATGCATCACACCCATAAAATGGCAAATGTGCACAACATTAACAATGGCTCTGCAAATTGATGCCGCAGCTCTCTCTGAATAGTGACCCTGAGCAATAATTCGATCAAAGAGCTCCCCGCCAGCACAGAGTTCCATTAATAAGGTGCACTGAGTACCTGTCCTCGTAAGCACCCTTGAATTCTACGAATGTTGGGTTGCCCAGACAAGTGCTGCATAAATCTGAATCTCTCTCTTCATATCTTCTTTGTCAGCTTTAGACGAGAGTTTCCTCTTCAAAATGGATTTGCAGGCATAAGTGCGGCCAGTGGAATTCTCAGTACACAGATAGGTGATCCCAAATTGCCCTCTACCCAATTCTTTCCCTAGAGTGTAGTATTTCTTGACATCTTCAATGGGTTTGCCCAGTATGGTTGCTTCTGGCTTCTGCTCTAGCCTGACATTCTGGGGAGAAGGTTTTGGTGGGTTGACGATTAGCGCCCGTGGCTGTGGCTGTGGCTGTGGTGTCTGAATCTGCGTGCTAGGTGGTTGAATAGTGTGGTAGCTTTGATGGTTTCTAATATTACCCGTGTCTGATCCATACCCACTAAATTCTTGCCTTGATTTTTTCTCCTTGCTACCACGACAACCCATTTTCTGGTCAGAAGGGTAGTAAACTAAAAACAGAAACTTTGGAGTTAATTTTCAGAGGACCCAAGTGGCCAGTGTCTGGGGATTTTTCAGTGAATGAAGATTTAGACAGACTCGTGGGAGAGGATGAGGAGAAGATTGAAAATCCCAGATCAAGATGAGGCTACTGTGTGGGTTTTGGCACCTGGGTAAAATACTGTAGAATGCAGCTAACTTATTTTATGTCGAAAAAGGATTTATAATCAAAGTAATTTTTACATAAAATGCTGTTTTTTATGTAAAGAGCAAACAAAATGAAATATGTATTAAAAATATCAATTATTTTATTTACCAAAAAAAATCAATTATTCTGGGGGAAGAATAAACAAGATATTAAAATCAGTACGATTTATTTTTAAAAAAAATCAGTGTGCTTTATTTCAGGAAAAGAATTTCGTTTTGTTTATAGATTATGGCGGCATCTCCAGTGGTGTTTAAAGGGGGTAATTATATGCTGACGTCTAGCTCGGATGACTTATATCAATTATTAATTAGATTCTTTTAGAGATTTATATATTTATTATATATATTTTATATCATTTTATTTTAGTGGAGTTTTGTGCAAATTTGTCTTTTTTTTTTTATGTGCACAAAAGGCTTAACACTAATCACGAATAGGTAGAATTCTTTAATGTTTAACTCATTTGAGGTGTGCATGAACTGGGTTTGCGTGAGTTGAAGCTAGATCCAATCTCAATACGATAAATTTTGTGACATTCTTTTATTAAACCAACCCAAATCCAAAAAAGACTACCAAACTAATTAACTCAAACCATTGAAAACAAGCGGTGAGCCTGCGGCTTAATGACAGAAGTTTGATGCCTTAAGAAATCGTATTTGGGTCGAATCCTAACCCCAACTCCTCTCCCTCCCCTTCCCTCAAATCTCTCTTTCCCGGACCAAAAAAATTAAAAAAAAAAAAAAACCATTGAAAACAGTGTTGATTGGGGTTGATTTATTAGGTTATGCCCTTTTCATAAGTTGTTTTTAATTTATATTTATATACATATGTAAAATTATTTTAAAAAGTAATTAATAGTGTTATTAAATGTTATTTCTAAAAACGATAATATTCTTAAATATATATAAATTTTGAAAAATAATAATAAAATAGTCAAATTAAAAAAGAAATTAATATTAGAAATTTTGATAAAATAAAAAATTTTAACTAATGGTGATAGCATATAGAAAAATATTAAGATATAATTATTAATAAAATAGTAAAATTAAAAAATAAAAAATAATTATTCAAGTAATGATGATATCATATAAAAAAATATTAAGAAGTAAATATTAATAAAATAATATTAAAATATAAATATTGATAAAAAAAATTAAGTAACGACGATAGCATATAAAAAAAAATATTACAATCCAAGTTATATGACTCAAACATAAATGGTTTGTTGAAAGCACGTCCCACCCTATAGAGATAAAGAGGCCTTAAGTGCTTATCTTCTGTTCCATTGGTCATAGCCTTAAGTGCTTATCCGAATTGAGGGACCGGTGGTTGTGATATTGATTTTCAAGTGTGGCCCAAACCATACCTACTACCAAAAATCTATGTTAACCTTGGCACTAAGAATGCAAAACCAATGGTCCTAATGCCACCTGAGTAGTGAGCCCAACACAAAGCACTTGTGTCCTTTCATGAAAAAAAAAATTGCAACCATTGGCCTGCCATTCAGTCTCCCAGTGTTGCTTGTTGCGGAAGAAATTATTATATACTTTTAAAATATAATAAATATATATTTTAAAAAATATTTTTATAATTAATTTTAATATAAAATTTATATAAATTTTTTAAAATTTAATAATAAAAATATTTTTAAAATATATATTTATTATATTTTAAGAGAATACAATAATTTTTTATTGTTGCTAGTTTCCTTGGACCCTAGTTCCCTTGTGCCGAAACAGCATCCATCACTTTTCCAATAAAAGCATTTGGTGTCCCTCTCTCACTGGGCGACCCATTGTTTTCTTTTGTCCACAAATTTTTGTTGACAATGAAATTAAATTATTTGGATTTGATGTTAATGGGAAGGTTCCTCCGTTTGACAAGGTGCTGGTTTAACACTCCATAAGAAGATGAAGTCACGCGCTTTTAATTTTTGGGGCTTTTGCTATGGTGCTGGATCAATGAAAGAGACTTGTTTTGTATCATGTAATTATTTAAATCTATTAAAAATCAATAAATATAAGTAAGTTGTATGAATGCAGATATTGTCTGTTCTTAATTTTAGATATAATGCAAATTTTATGGATCAATTATTGTACTGATGTAACCGGTGGGTACAATTTTCTGAACTATCAGATTTTGTCAACAATTTCTTTTAGTTAAATTTAGATTTTAATTAACCCCACCATAGACTTGGTCTAGACACAACTAAACTAATGATTCTATACATTTAAGTTTATAATCATTTTTTTTGTATTTTATAAATAACAATATATAAATTTAACTATATCTACATTGACTATATCCAAAATTCTTATATTTATAAGTAACATGTTTTTACATAAAAAAAATGATAATGGAGAGAATTATTTCTCATTAAGTAGAGGTTTTCATAAATAAATAAAAAACGTTTTTCTTAAAATTTCATAAAACTCCCTGCCCTAATGAATCCGGAATTTAAGCCAATACCTGTGCTCTTTAAAGACGAACACTTTAAGACGAGAGTGCTAACATTTTTCTTCGCAATAAATCAAATATTAGTTACTTATTTGGCATCTTTAACTTCCACGACTCCGTCTCTAATTTTATTTTTTAAATTTTCTTTATGGTTCAAGTTTGAAAAGAAAAATTGATATTTTCTTTTCCCAAAATAATTGGGTCCTTCAAAGGTGTAGTGTAAGAATTTTTGTGATTCTTATTATTTGCATAAGAACCAACCAACCAAAGTGTCCTTAAACACTTTTTTTAAGTAGACGATATTTCATGCTTGTCTCGTTTTCATCCAACCTAGAAATATTATTTAACAGTCCAAAAACCACCAATTAAATTAATGATAAATTAATTTCTGTCTGTTGTGGATGGATTTAGTGCGAAATTTGGTATCTATTTATGTAGAAATTTTTAAATACTTTAAAAATAATACTTTTAAAAGTGTCTCAAGAGTTTAAATTAAAATTTATTTTTATTATTTTAAATTATAAATTCAATTTAACTGATATATGATACTGTGTGTTATGGATTTATTAATTGTTCAAACACCAGAATTTCTCATATTTCTGGGTTTCATTGTATCTCGTTGCTTCGTGTTCATTTCACAATAAATAAATAAACATGGAATACTGAGTTCGCGTGAAGAACAAACCGAAACCGGAATACAAAGTTATCCAAAAAAATCTGAGTTGGGATTGTATCGATCACGACTCAGACATTGCAATTTCCAATATATGACTATGCTTAGGCTCACTCGCCACTGAGTTGGACTCTCTTCATCCGAGTCCAACCAACCGAATCATCGCCTACAAAACCCAGTAAACCACCCATTCACTCGATTTAAAATTTAAACAAGCCACAAAAATAAAAAAGAAAATGAAAATAATCAAAATCAAAATCTACTTGTCTTTTTTTTTTTCTTCTGAGTTTTGAAATTAACCACCACCCTTGCATCCGATTAACTAATAATAATAATAATCAAATTGATTACAAGCCAAGCCGGGCCGAACCAAATATCCACCGGGACCTGAGCCGTCGATCAGCCGTCGAACCCGGTCTGGTTCCACACAGCGTCGCGAACCCGGCTCATGTCCCGGCCTTTCAACGTACGACCCACCCCCTCGAAAACCGAATTGGCCGCCATCTTCCGGCTACGCGCCAGGTACTGGTGTGGTGGGACCATCTCCGATTCGTAGTCGTCGAAACCGTCGTCCACGTCATGCAGCGACTCCACCGAGTCCAACCGGAGTATCTTGCTCCAGTCCGGCACGTTCACCGGCGCCGACGTGGCCATGGTGCGGTGCCCGCTGGGCGAAGCCACGCCGTCGTGCCCGTGGTACTGGTGCACGATCCTCGACGACGTCGTGGTGGCATTAGCCCCAGCCGGACCTTCGAACGCCAGGGACAGCCCACCCCCGTGGCGGTGATCGTCCCTGTCCCGGGGGAACCGACGCCGGCTCCTAACAGAGGTGGTCTCGAACACGGCGCGTGGTTCCCACTCTCCGTGAGAGACATTGACGTCGGTGCCGTCCGGCACGGACCAGACATCCTCTTCCCTGAGGTCCGATGGGTCGGTGGCGGCGGAGGGTTGGGTGTAAGCGTAGGTGTAGGTTCCCAAGAAGCGCTCGCTCCGGCTGGTGGTGAATTTCCGACCCTTCGCCATATAGCGACGGCGGAATCGGGTTTCGCCGGAGGTAGCTGGGGAATTGAGGTAAGCAACGCCGCTGAGAATAGATTATAAGTCCATTGGCCTTGCCTTTGGTGGTTTTGGCATAAGCTGGACGCATAGGGGTGGATGTGTATATAACTATATATAGCGTTTTCTTTGGTGTTTTCTCAAATTTCATTTGAATTTGAGTTTGAGGTTCATTTTGTCTGCATTTCCTCCAATGTTTATGGTGAAAAAAGAAAATAGAAGCAGCCCCTCCCCGACCGTCACTAACACTCTCGAGATTATTAATGACGATATAAAAAATAATTACAAATAGAATTAAAAATAATCTGATCACTAACCTAATGACCTTTCACTTGTTATAATTATGATTTTGATTCGAATTTAGAAATTTCACGTTAATAGATATTGTATAACGGGAGACTCTTCCTTTACTTTAAATTTTAGGAGTTTAATTTTAATTTATTATTAATGTAAATTAATATTATTATTTAATAATATATTGATTAAAGTAATAATTATTTAAAAAATTAAAATTATAATAATTTGTAATTAAATAATAATATAAAAATTTTATAATAATAATAAATTAAATATAAATATAAATTTTTATATAAAAAAACGAATTTTGATCCTATAATAAGATCAATAAATTAGAAAAAAACTAATACAAATTTATTATATAAAAACTTACTAAAATAAAATTATAAAATCTGTCAATTACTTTTAAAATTATTTGTGTTTTTTTTAATAAAATGCTCAAGTGTTATTTTATCAATCCTGATGAAAAAAAAATCATGTTAATAAATATCAAAGAACCAAAAAAAATGTACTATTCTTCTTAATAGCACGATACCAAGATTGTTTGTGATTTGATTTAGTTTAATTTTAAAAAAATATTTAAATCAAATTAATTAATTTTGTTATATTAAAAAATAATTAATTTTATTCTAATTAAAAAATCAAACTGAATTGAATTATTTTCAATCGATTTAATTTGATTTAATTTAATTAATTTTTTTAAAATATTTTTTTAAAAGTTATATCTAATTAGACTTTTTTATAACTTAATTAATAATCAATTAACTTAAAAATATTAATAAAAATATAATTAAATAGATATAAATAATAAATTAATATAAATATTTTTATAAAAATAATAATAAATTAAAATATAATTATTTATAAATATTTAATTATAAAATATATATATGTATAATTAAATAAATTTAAATTTATTTAATTTGATTTGATTTTATAAATAAAAATAAAAAATTAAACTAAATTAATTAATTTATATAAAAAATAAAACATAATTAATTAATTTTAATTTTTTCCAAATTTCTTTAATTTTTTAATTTAAATTAATTTAATTCGATTTTAAGTATCCTTATATGTTACTGTGATGACGCGTGGGTCCACTCACCAATTTTGTTAGAGGGAGGCTGACGTGTGCTTCTTCAATCAAGTTTCCATTTTGTACGTTCATCGCTGTAATTGGCATAAAAAGGCTTTTGATTCTTTTGTCCACGAAATGAGCCTTCACTCATTCATTTCCACTGAGGTGTAAAAAAAAAAAAAAAAAACCTTCGAGAAGTTAGTTTTGGATTTTGTCGGTGGATGGAGATAAATGATACTTACGGGCGGTCCAATGGAATGTCACTTATTTTTAGAGTAATTTAGTTAAAATGTTCCTTAACATGATTTGAATATTTTACATCATTCTAATCAAATGATGTGAAACTTCTTTTGATCTTGAGGTTATCATAATTTGTAATTGTATTTTTAAAAATCTGATAATTCTTTTTAAATCATAATTATTTTATCATTTTAAAAATAGACACTAAAATTTGTATTTTAAATCTTATTCCCTACATAAAAAATGAACTAGTTAAAATTAATAATGTATCTACACACACAACTGTCGTTATCCACAAAAAATTAATAGCATATTTTCTTTGCTGGAAATCAAAAGGATTAAAGAATAGGAGAGATAAATATATGCGTGTCTACGTTGGTTTTTTCACCATTATTATAAAAAATAATATATTTATAACATAATTTATTAAATTCTATACATGTCATATTTTGTATCTTGACTAAAACTTTTATTTAATTTTTAAAAAATATATTATTTATTAATTTTATTTTTTAAAAATAATTTTATTAATTTAACTCTCAAATTTTAAATTATTTATAAATTTTTTTTATTGTGTATTTTAATTTTATTAATTTAATTTTTTGAAAATATTAAATTATTATAAATTTAAAA
Organism: Castanospermum australe; assembly: GCA_019955255.1. Classification (NCBI taxonomy): domain Eukaryota; kingdom Viridiplantae; phylum Streptophyta; class Magnoliopsida; order Fabales; family Fabaceae; genus Castanospermum; species Castanospermum australe. Next base: position 592,177 of record NSJW01000247.1, on the reverse strand, counting down.
TTTAAAAAATTAAATCAATAAAATTATTTTTTAAAAAATTAAATTTATTAATAATATATTTTTAAAATTAGAAATAAATTTTACTATAAGAATTTTAACTTTGTCATATAACGTGACCGTACTTACCTAAAAATTTGTATTACAACTGGTGCAATGTTTGACTACGCCAAATGCATCCAATCAAGATCCCACCCTCCACGTGGGTACTGGCATCTTCGCTCTCTTCTTTTGCATCCTCTCACTACGCACCACGTGTGGGATTTCCGTACAACCGGGCCCCAAGAGGGCTGTCTCTGTCTGCGCCACGTGGGCACTCAACGACAGGTTGTAATGTTGTTGTGAAAATAAGGTTGCAGAACTGAGAAGGGGAAAATAAGAAGAAGAATAAGAAGAATGGTGATGACATCAACAATAATGATAACGACGCGGAATTGAATTTGAAGGTTCGCATAAATACAATTTGGTGGTTTGGGATTGCAACGATGATTAGAGCTAGACTAATCCACTTGCAGGCAGACCAGTTACTTTGAACTCTTTCTTGGTTAGAAAAGCAAAGTCTCACCGAGTCCGACTCCAGAGCAGAGCGAGAGAGGCACTTTGAGCGGTCCAGAATAAGGGGTGGGGTCGTGTGGGACCCACACGGGTGGGACTGTCGTTTTCTGAATTTGAAATAAGTGTAATAATACAAACTTAAAATATTTCACCATCAATAGGCCCACGGGCCTAGGACCCAGGCCCAGTACAATCCGAAAGCTTTACCCATATGGCCATGGTGGTTATGGATCTTGCTCTTGCTTGCCTCAGTCATGCGTGAGTGTGTCTGTGACTGTCGTTTTTGACTGTATTATTGATGACGAGTGAGTGCGAGTTCTCACAAATTCTTTTGGGCCTTACATTGTGGAGTGGACAGTAAGTGGGTCACAAAACACAAGTTTCACCGCGACTGGGGCCCCACAGGAAATGGTTGGATTTGGCAGGAGTGGGCCATGGGTCCAACGGACTTAGACCCAACTGTGCAACCAAGTATCCTATGCTGTGCTTTCAAGTTTTAATCCCTCCCTCCGTTCCCATTCTCATTGTGGCCATGCATTTGATGACATGCAACCGTTTAGATTACTGAAGCATTTTGCATTTGTTAGTATTGTCTATATGGAATCAAGAGTAGGCAACTGGGGAAGACTGGATCAGCTAGAAATTTAGCTTTGGCGGCTCATAATAGGATGGCCCTCCACGACGAAATAATCCCACATCTTAGGAAACCCCCTTGTTGCTTAGCCAACTCACAGACAAGGAAATTTGCAAGTGGAATGATTCATAGGCAGGACAGTCCCAAAAACCTGACCCACTATTATGTCCTCTTTTTGAGCAAAGACAGCCCAGAAACTGCCACAATCTTCGCTTAGTTGTGTCAGTCGTTGTGATACTTGCAGAGGATTTCTTTGCTTTGTTATTGTTGTTATTAGTTCACTTTGTTATTACTATATAGTACCAGTTAAAGACAGAGATCTAGCTAGGTGGGTCATTTTAATTTGCAGAATCAGAATCAGAATCTCACATGTTGTATAAGGCACCACCCAGAATGTCATAAACAAGAGGAATCCAATTGTGCAGCAGAAACCCTAGGGTTTTCCATGTGATATCATGATTTCCAGAGGGGTTCGATACTCTTGTTCGTGACAGATTTGGACAAGATGTACCATAATATTATTTTGGTCCCTAACAAGTTCTATGATGGATATATTTTATGGGTCAATTGGATCCACGGGATCACCAGCTTGAATAATGATTACTGAGGTGGATTCCATGGGATTTTTTTATGTGTGATGAAAGGGAAAAAGGCCCACACTGCATGATTAGGTTAACAGTCATATTGTAGCATTGGAGCGTGTATTCTGTGCAGTTTAGTACCATAGCACAAACAAAGGACAGTATCTTCTTTAAGGCGTTGTCGGGTACTGAGGGCCGAGGAGGTCTTTGGTTTCTCAGAAAAATTAAATCACCATTCCTTTCTTCCTTCCTTTTTTTTTTTTAATTTTTTACTTGCTAAACCCAACTCGATTAATTAAAATATATTTTGTTATACTAGAGAGAACCAGGTTAGCCAATTAGTACTTTTCTTATGGTAAATAGTATATTTATGGCAATGCATCAAGGCATCAATATTCCACTCTTCCATAAAGGAGGGCCACATAATGTATGCGAGCAAAATCCCTCCTCAAAGGCACATTTCTTTGAATATCTTCTCAACAAGTTAATAGACAGAATAAAATTGAAGTGACTTTCGACAAAAAATAAAAATAAAATAGATTGACTTCTCCTAAAGTTTATCCAAAATAGCAATGTGAATACGAAGTCTGAATTGACAGGAGTTGATAGAGATGTCTCAAGACATAATTAAAGGTTTCTTTCAATTATCGGCTCTTCTTGTTGTGGCCAAGTTGCTTACAGTTTGCACACCTCACAGTAGATAATCTTCTCCTAGTCTCTGATGGTGCAGGTTCACCCTCTTCCCTTCTACTCTTTTATAGCTCTGTCGGGAAACCTTTGTAACCCAGGAGGCAAAACATCAGCCTCCACAATTGTTTTGAAAATCATAAATATCCATAGATACATGTCAGAAGAAGAATACTCATGAAAATTAATACTCCTCAATCTTTGCCCTTATATCTTTTATTACGATTGCGCCATGTACGTTTACGGGGTAAAGCCACACTCCCAAGCATTGCTTTCATCTTCTTTCATTCAAATCCACCACAAACCTTGTCATCCTATCCCATCATCCCTCAAACCTATTCCTAACAGGTCAGTAAACATTACAGTACCTTGCATCTTTACTGTCAAATTAAGTTCATCGACAATTCTTTTACCAACATTTTGTGGCCATCGCAGACATTGATTGTACTTTCTTTGGAAGTTAGTCATTACTCATTGATTATCTTAGCTCTCGGACCATCCAACAGAGTAAGCACAAGTATGTCTTTTAACTAGTTCACCCATTCAGCGAATGACTCACACACATTAATAGTTCTGTTTGGATTTTTTGCTCTTTTATCAAATGCATGCTTTGACCATGCATGTAGGGGTATATATGTATGTCCGTTAGCCAATCACAACTTAGACCACTAAGCATGCCATTTCAATTTTTCCATATATTGCCTTATTGAAAGGAAACTCATTAGCAGCCATCCAAAAGTAGTCTTTGAGAGGATTATTAAGAGAATGCTTGGCTTTAAAATTGTTTAGCAAATGCTTGGAGAAAGCATAAGGAAACACCTGAGAGACTGAGACACTTATGTGTGGTAATAAAACCTGAAATGGATAAGTATATATCGTTAATAACTACAATTACATAGCACAAAATATACATTAAAAATAAATTAATCAACAAAATTGTAATTGTGTTACTTTTTACCTATCATTCATGATTGTGAAGGACTGAAGGGTTATCTTCACTCCCTGGTCCTATGGCCTTATGAAGGCACTGTAAGAAGAAAGCCCAGGTGTCCTTATCTTCAACTTCGACCACAGCAAATGCCACTTTTTGGAGGAGTGGTAAGGACAGAAGCAGGTGTTGGAGTTGGAGCTAAGGTGGAGTTAGTGGCTCAACGATTTACTACCTCACTATCCACTAAGATGCAGGTATACATCGCTAACCCCAACTTATAAATAAAACATATATATTCATTACGTCTTGATTATTAAATATCTTGAGTAACTGAATTGCAGCAGAGGCATGACACAGGCCTCACAGTGAAGATTATACCAACATTTTGCGGAAAGGTCCTTCAATACCCACTTATACATGTCAGCTACTAGTTCCACATTAACTACATGTCGGGACCCACATAGTCGATCACAATTTGTGTTGCTGTATCTAACGCACATACAATTATGCTTGATTGACATTCAACTGCAAGCGCGCGCGCGCGTGTCTATGTATATACATATATATATATATATATATATGTGTGTGTGTGTGTGTGTGTGTGTGTGTGTGTGTGTGTGTGTGTGTGTGTATCAAAAAAAAGGGCAGTCCGTGTATTTTACTTATTACTATAGTTCTTAATTAATTTCATCTTCACTCATAGTATAGAAGTACAATTTCATTTTTCATAACATTCATTGGTTTTGAATTTCTTCAACCCTACCTCCAAGAGGGATCGCTTCTTTTAAAGTAGACATTTTTATACCAATGATTATAGATGATTATAAGGTTCATACCTTTCAAACATTTTACACTGTTAACTTAGGGTACGTTTCGATGAAGGGGTTTGGAGAAAAAAGGAAGATAAGGCTGATGTTTTATTTCTATTGAGAAAAGTGTAAAATATTGATAAAAATAAAAAAATAAAAAAAAGGTTACTTGATAATATCTCATTTTAATATTCTTTCATTTCAAAAAATTCTCGAATAAAAAATTTAATCAAAATAAAATTTTACTTTTCTTTTTCTTTCCTTCTCCACACTCCTCCATTCATCCACAGCATTAAAAAACTTACGTACGTATCATTGTAAAAAGAAATTGCCTGCCTTAAACTCCAATGCATGAAATTTACAGCTATCCATAGTACCGACCAAAAAATCTAGTGTGATGTTTGCATACGGAATCCAATTCATGTCCAACTCGTGCCTCTAGCTAGCTATAGTTGGACTCTCCATCTCTATCTCTCTCTGATTCTTGGATTCTATATATGTTCTGACAAGTTGAATTTGGATCTATATATCCAATAATCCAAGGAAGATTCCTGAGGCATCGTCTCATGCTTTTGGTATCACAATTCAAAATGAAAATAAAATAAAAAAATAAAAATCTATTTGCTAGGCAATTCTCACCAAACAGAGCCAGATGAGGTCCCTATCAATGGAGTTCACCACAACCATTTTTTGCTAATTTCTATGCTCAAAATTTAGTGGTAACAGCTGCCAATGCAGGTGGTTCTGTCATTTTTGTATTAGGCGCTAGACTGAAGATCATAACTCACGATCAGTTCCTCTTTTGAATTGTTGTTTTCAGCTGGGGAGTTGGTACATCCATCACATAGTGTCGTGCACATCTCATCTCACACAGTTGGATTGTTCTATTCACCAATATACTTTGATGGACACCTTAATTTCTAGTTCAGTTTGAAACAACATGCCTAAGATTTTCATACCAAAGCTATGGTTTCATTTTCCTATTTCCGAGTTCTACTATTTTTTAAAACCAAATTAAAGATAGGAAAAATTTTTATTCCTACTGACCAAAAGCAGCCAAGAAGAAACCAAACGAAACAGGCTTCGAACCATATATGTCATATCAGACCCATATCTTCTACAATATATTTTTTTTCTTCTTTCGCTAATTAGAAAGATAACCTCACAAGATTAAAAACACTTTTATTTGTCTTATTGTTACGAAATGAAACACATCTCAATTCACCATGGAGTATGGACCCATTAACAAATTTCAATTGGTTAGTGCAGCACATCAAAGATAGTTGCAGCATTCTTCACTATACCATTAAAAAATCAAATATCAAGGCTATTAATTATATCCCCGAATTATTTACATTTGTTTAATTGGTCTTACGAGATTCCTTTTTCCATTAATTATTCACTCAAAAATATGATTTCCCCTTGTAACCAGTTTACCACTTGCGATATATACAATAAATAATTCACAGGGAATCTTTCCCTTCAGAACTCGAAAGGTGTCAATTTTTTTTTCTACATCTCAATAAACTACCCTCGCCTGGGCATGCATGCATTTTTTGTCTCCCTAGCTATAGCTAGCTATTGTACCTAATACTTATTAATTTTAGTTCCTGCAAAAGTTCATATTAATTGGACTTCAGATAGACATCTCTAACATATTACTTTCTTCAATAGCATCCTTCTAACTCAGCTACAATTAAGCACTCCATTGCTTGTTTAAGATAACACACAAAAAGCCAAAAAACTACAACTTGCTGAGAAATCGTTGTCTATATATATATATATATATAGAACATGCAGGCTTGTGAGGCACAGGGCGAAGAGGTTACCCACCGACCCAGACAAGCATCAACGATGGCGGTTTCATGGTTAATATAACTTTTTCTGATAATAATGTTATGTGGCTAAGTAGTTTGGTACCATATTATGTTCAATATATCGTATAACAACTCATGCGGCTAAGTAGGTGTGTCAGCTAACAGTTGCTCGTTTCTGTTGACAGTTATCAGAAAGCTCAACTGGTATTTATCTAAGGGTTGATAACTAGCTAGGTATAATGCTAGAGAAATGAGTGCAGAATCGTTGAACCATATGTATATATTTGTGTGCAAAAATATTGATGTAACTTACCAAAATGCAAAAATAAATATAATACTTTTTATTATTTCTCTAATTTTTGTATAATGTTAGCTTAAGGGTGAAGTGTGTTATGGTCTAATTGCTAGAGCACCCTCTTCCATATATATATATATATATATGTATATATATATATATATATATATTATATACATATATATGCAAGCCAAGACTTCTGTGGCTCTGATGCTCGTGGCAAGTGCGTTTCTTGATCAGGTGGGCTTTTGGTACAATCATAAAGAGAAGCACTGTTGCTTCTCTCTCTGCTGTTTAGCCAAAATGAGAATGAAAGGCAATTATTTGCTTGCATAGGCATCTCATTATAAATAAGAGTGTCACTAAAAGGGTCCCCAGGGCAGATCAAATCAGGGTCTCTATTGGCTATTTAAAGCGGGTAGAAAGAAATACCCAGTTAGCTTTAATTATTATGGGTATCGCCACTTCATAAAACATGTTTGCGACATGAACAATCAATCAGTCACCTAATTATGATATTTGGATAAAGGATATCTCTAATATAAACTCAAAATTAAAGTACATCTTTTCTAAAAGCTTACATTGCTAACGCCATGCTCATTTTGATACTCTCCACTTTATTTAGTTTTCTTTCTGCGGTTGCTTTCGATTAGATTTAGTTATGGTAGTAGTTGCAAGCAAAATAGCTGGTCTAACTCTACCACTAATCCCTACCCTCTTTCTGTGCCTTTTTCTCCATGGATGTCTATTTCATTCTAAAAACCTCAGTCACAATAACAACTAGGATCATTAATTTTTGGCCAGTAAACTACCAAATGCATATATTGTAGTTCTTGAAATGATATTATAAATAAAGGGGTTTGTTTGTTAATGTATAAGAATACCCAGAAACCCAATGGTAAAGCCCAAAATAAAGAAAATTGGAGAGATCTCTGCCTCGTAGCTAGTTGAAAGTGAAAGAAAATTGTATGGTTATGCTATTCTTTCGACTCGCATTTGCAGCATCATGTGTTTGGGTTTTCAAAAGCCGCATGTTTTCCGTTTTCCAAAATCATATTTTGGTTTTCCTTTTCGTTATATAAAAAGAGATTTTTTTTTTAACGTGTGTTTTTAAGTTAAGTTAAAAAATAAAAATAATATTTATTATCTTTCATTAAATAATTAATATTATTTAAATAAAAAATTATTAAATATGTTTTATATTTTTAATAGTAATTATTTTTTATTTCTTAACCTATATTTTAAGATATACGCTAACAAAATTCATAAAAAAAAAGGTCATGAATAGGTTATTTCAAACAAAAAAAAGCATTTGTTTTACTTTGATGGAGAGATACTAACACACAGTCCACGGTACAAGTTAACAGTATAACATAATCACGTCACATTTAACAATCAGTGCGGCCAAGTCTGTTACTAAAGGATTAAAATATGATTTTATTCTTTTTCCTTCTTTACAAAAGATTAGTCCAAAAATTTGAAAATGCTCTAATTTTGGGTCATAAAATGTGCTGGTTGATAATGGGCCTGAGTTTGCTAATATTATAAGCAGTGCTGACTCACCTTCAAGCTGGACCTTCGTTGGGCCATAGTAAAGGGCTACCACTGTACAGCAATCAGCTCGCGTTGACATTCAAAGAGGCCCATTTTCTAATCCCCCTCACAATACTAATTACACAACTTACAAAATCGTTTTGGAATGCAAGGGCCGAGGATGGACCACAAGATTGGATTCAGCATCCTAAGATCATATAATTGAAACCTATTACAAATAAAAGGATAAACCCTAAACTTCCAATGTTTAGTGAAAAAGGCGTTTAGGCTCTGGCTCACTTAGTAACGTGGAAAGCCTTGATAAGTCACTGTACTGGTTTGATCCCTTTCTCGCCCCCGAAAAATCCCCCCCTCCCCAAGACCAAAAAAAATGTTTAGTGAAAAAGTAAAAAATATAATAAATAATTTATAAATAAAAAAAGATAAAATAAGTTAATTTGATATAGAAAATATGATAATTTTTTTTGGTAATTAGAAAATCTGATAAAATACTTTTTTTAATGATAAATTACTTTCTTTATAAGAACTAGTTTCTTGAAAGGTACTATTATAGTTCTCAATTTATAATTTCATATTTTTTAACGTTTGTTTTTATAATTATATTATAAATTAATTAATTATAATTTTATTATAATGATAAATTAATTAGTTTAATAAAATAATTTTGTAAAAAAAGTAAAAAAATTTTAAAGTTAGTTATAATAGTATATGTAAAAGAAAAATAACTCTCTATAGTTATAAATGTAAAATGTAGTTATAAAAAAAAGTTTGTATTTACAATTTTACTCATTTTTTAATTTGTATTCAATTAATTATTAATGAGTTTTTAAAAAAAAATTAAAAATTTGAGATAAAAAAGAGAAATTCTTTATAATAATATATATAGATAGATGATACAATATATTATCTTAAAATCAATATTATATCTTCACTTGATTTTTTTTTGTTCTTTATTCCTCTTTTGTGCTTATAAATGTGTTGCAAAGTTCTTTCAAGCATTTTGGGTACTTTAGTACATATACTCACCAGTCTTTGACATGTACAGAATTATGAATTTTCGAATCTTCATCTTGCGCCCCTTTTGCACTTCCACAATATTATTTTCTTTTCTTTTCTTTTTTTTTTCTAATGACAATATAGGATCCACACAAACAATTTTACTTTCGAGAAATGTTTGTGCCCCTAAATTGGATCATTATTGAAAGTGCAAATAATAATATACTTTGGAATGAGCAAATAATAATATACTGACTACTCTCTTCCTGTTGCCGCTATACATCTCTTTCCTTCTTTGCCCGTCGTTTTTTCCCCCACTTTTCTTTATGCCCCGAGACTCTGCAGATCATTCTTCCTTTATTCCTTCTTTTGCTTGCCATTCCATTATGACCCTTGACAAAGTGTCAGTTTCACACCGTTACAACTTAGGTCCACTAAGTCCACAGGAGCAACTAATCCTATTAATACAAATTAGAGATTCATATGATTATGACCACTCTCCACATATATGCATAATCCATATATCTCTGCAGATTTTGACTAACTGTTATGCAAAAATTAGAAGAATGTAAAAGAGATGCAGAAATAATATGTGTAAGTAAAAACCAATATGAGAAATAATATGTGTAAGAAGCAAGAACCAATATGAGAGATCGAATATCTATCTCTGGCTGACACCGTTGTAGCCTTCCTCTGCCCCCACCATCTTGTTTTTTGGGTACAGGGGACATTCACTCCAACAGTTTCAGAAGTAGGGCTAACTCGTCTATTACAATTTTTTTTTAAAAAAAAAGGTTAATACCACCTTCATTTATATATTAGTAACAATATCCCGTATATTTACGTGCATATATTTTATCTTACATTTAATTTTTAATTTTGTATAAATATTTTATTTATTTTAATAGTTACGCAGGTTTCAATAACTACTTTTCTATGCCAGTAAAGAAATGAGTATCATTAATCATATTTTGTCATAATATTTCTGCGAAATATCTTTAGCTACTTTTAAGGATAGTACTAGAGGGAAAAACGTCAATGTCAAATCTCCAGCATCTATGTAAAGGACAGTTGTTCCTTGCGGGGTTCACACCGCATGGAAACATTTTTCCAATACGCATGAAACTTTGAAGAAGAGGCCATGGCGTGATGCTAACACAGGAAACAATGTCCAGGCTTCAGGCTTGTGTGGTCTTTATCTCATAGATGACAACAAACCATTCCCCCAACGTGGCTGCGCACGAATCAAAACAACTTCACAAGGTTCCCTCCCATCCCTACCTGCACCGAGGAATATAGTCGTTTTTCCTCTGACTGTGATATATATTTTACATTTTGTATATTTCTCCGAATACAAAACCCATAAAGCATAAAGAAACATAACATGTAGGGTCTACATCTAGTATACTTAAAGCTCGCATGTGGTAACCAGCTCCTTCTTAAAGCTACTAAGCAACTAACCATATCCGCCAGCAAAGCAAGACAGCAGAAATTATAGGCGCATCATCAGGAATGCCAGATTTCAGTCCAGTAACGGACATTATAAGACTTTATTAAGTCAGAGTTAATCATTCAATCTGTTGCTTATTATTTAGAAAATGTATATTCAGGCATGTAGTTTAACTGTAAAAGAAGCACATGGAAAGTAAATCATGGCAAATGATGATGCTCTGGTTTACTGTGTTTTTATTGAAGAGGGTTACCACAATATCCTTTGAAAACCATAAAATGAGTGGCAACGAGTCTTCATTTGATTAATTTTTCTGATTGGATCCAAAACCATCCTTTCTTTGTTTCATTGCAGCTGCTGATATTTTAGCCACAGAGGTGTGTGAGATAGGGAAAGTGTAAGAGCACCAATAGCCTCAGTACAATTACCATGAATTGAACAAATCATATATCAAGACATCATAACAAATAAGTGTGCATGACATGATTTCAAGGTAATATGCACAATGTAACTAGAACTTGTCAAGTAATGAGGATAACTCTTGCAAGGGCAAAGAATGATTTGGTTTTCCATAGAAGAATCAGCCACATTCAACAGTTCCATATGCTATCTACTCTAGCGTGATTACAATTGATAAAAGGCTGAATAGACGGACAAAATCATTGCTATTTTTGACACGCTGAAAACTGTGAGGAGGTGGTGTTGCTTTTGTAAATATAATGCACGGAAGAGAGAGTAAATTAATGGAATTTCATTCCACTCTGTTTCCACTTAATTCACCTCTATCAAACAAGGCCTTAAGCCTTCGCACTCTCTCTTCCAAAGGTATGGCCTTCGAATTGGTTTTTGGAATGCCTCGTGGCCATTCTATGCTTCCTTTCATCCCACGAGTTAGGTGTGGATTCATGGTGTCTGTTGAGTTTCGTTGTCCCAATAATTCCCACTGTCTGAAGCCACATTCACCTGAACCTTCACACAGAAAAGTAGAAGTAATCCCACCACTCTGAATTGAGCCTGTTGAAAGTCTCCCGTTATATTCATCAAACGTAAGATCTTGTGAGTCTTGTTGTGCGACAGAATCTCGGTGTCTGTGCCAAACATCACCTGGCCTTTTATATTGACAAGTTTTCGCAGCAGAACTAGTTGTTCCATCACTTGGACATGACCTTAGTAAATTAGAGGCAGAAGAAGCTTTCCACTTTGATTGTCCTGTTGATACAGAGCAGACCCCATTAACTCCTGTCTTAAGAGATTCCAGATCTGTGTTGTCACTACTTTCTGCTTCACTCTCTAATATATTCTTGTCTTGGTTAACATTATCAAGAGAGATGTGTCTCCTTCGATGTGGCGAACTAAAATTATGATCCTCAACAACATGACTGCCAGTTTCCCAGGAATTAGTTACTTCTAAACCTGTACTATAATCACTGGGGGCACTCGGTTGGCGTAACACGGAGTTGTTGTTCAAGCCATCTTCCTCAAGATTTACAATGTGGATGGTGGATGAGGGGCCAGTAATATTGGGAGGGGAGTCTCGTTTAATTACTCTTTCATTAACTTGGTCTTTTCTGAGCTCCTCATAAATGGAAAAAATCTCATCCGACTTTGAGAAATCATATGAAAGTTCCACAATACGTTGAATATTGACTGATTCAGCTGCCTGTTTGATCAACTGAGTGTCTCCTAGTTCCATGGTGTCTAAATCCGCACCCTTTGACCTTAAGAAAATTTTCAGATAAGCAATCAACTGGATCATCTGATTATATTTATCTTCAAGAGCAAGTTTTGCATCAACTAGCTTCATTTGGATACTTTCTTCACGCCATAGCTCAGCCATTTTCAACATCTTCCTCTCTTCTTCAACTTCCTCATGAATTTTTATGAAATACTTTTGTATTTCCTCAAACTTAGCCTTGTCTTCTCCTATTTGCATAACCAATTCATTGCATACTTCCTCTAATAGTTCTCTTTCCTTTTTTTCTTCCTCATAGTTTGTCATAAATTGCTTGGCATATAGGTTGGCTTCAGCCAGCTCATGTACCAATTTGGTATTCAGTAACTCCATCCTCTCTCTACTTCTCCTTTCCCTTGCTAGCTTATCCTTTAAGTCATCTAACATTGCTTCAATCTTCTGGAGTTCTCTACACTTCCAAATGATTTTTTCCTCTTCAAGCTTCTGTACAAACTGCTCAATTTTATTCTTAGAGGACTTTTGTGCAGCTTTAAGCTTATTGATGCACCTTTGAGCCCGAAGAAGTTCTGCTAGCAGAGCAGAGACAACAGAGTCACCTATTAATCTTCTGCCTCCAAGAAGCTTCCTGCCATTGGATGCTTCAGAAAGAGCAAGGTCCCATTTTGTCACCTCTTCCTTTGAACATTTGAGAAGATTCAAGATGAGGACAAAATCCCCATAGGGAGAGCACAAATTGGAAGGTAATGAATAAGGAAGTAGAATCTCAATATTGTAGTCAGGAAGAGAAACAGAGTGATAGTATAAAGTTGTATTTCTTCCATTTTAACATCCTTGGACCAATAGTTCAGATATGTTACTTTCCATGTATAAATTGATTAAAGTACTGTTGAAAAAGATAGACCTTTACTTCAAGATGTCAAAGCTTGGACAGGTTGATACATTCAAGGTTTATGAATAGATAATGGAGGTCAATTTCATAGTCCTAGCCTGACTAAAGTGGCGTTCCAGTGACTGAAGCAGTGCAATCAATAATAAGAGCATGGTTGATACAATTCAACCAGCAACCTATGCCTATACTTTTCTACATTGGCCCTGCTGTGAAATCAATAAAAGTTGCTTTTTAGCTAAAAAATAGCACTTCTTTTACTTTTTTGAGGTGTTTGGCCAAGGTATGAAAGTGGTTTTATGTGACAGCAGAAGCAGAAAATTTGCTGTTAAAGAGAAGCAAAAAATTAGTCTCTCTTAGGAAGTAAAAGCAGAAGCAGAAAATCTTAATTTTAAACAATTTTTTTAATTGTGCTTTTTATAGAAGTACTTTTCAAATAAGCAAGGATTAAAAGAGAATATTTTCACAGGCACTAAGCATGTAACTTGTACCTCACAACAGATTGCATTCCTTGAACGCAAGATGGTTACTGGCTAGGAAGTATAGACACGACACAGGATACAAATACGATAAGACACAGATACGAGGATACGGCAAATTTTAAAAATTATAGGACACGACACGGTTATGATACAAAATGTAAAATTAATATAAGATTAACATAAAAACACAAATCTTAAAGATATATGTAAGATAAAAACACAAATTCCAAAACAAACACTTATATTTAAAATATAAGCAATATAAGGATTACTACATAGTCATTTATAACTTAGATCCTATAAAAAAAATAAAAAAATAATTAGCATTTGTCGTTGTAGACATGATAAAAGACTATCATTTATTTAATTCTTACAATATCACACCTATATTGGCACAAATTTGAAAAAATAGTGTAAAAAAAATTTTATGATAAACATTAGAAGTGTCCTAAGTATCTGAGGAGTGTCCGACACGATACGTATCCGACACGGGTACGGCAACCATTTTGAAGTGTCCGTGCTTCTTAGATTACTAGCCTCCTTAGTAGATCTTCTGTCACTTCAAAATTTTCTCCAGAATTGTGACAAGGGGAAAACATTATCCTTACATTCCCATTACCTAACTGAAGAATGTGGAGGATATCAATACGAGACAATGACCTCGACAAATATAAATCACGGCCAATGACACAACCAAAAGTTCAACGAAAGTAAAATTATAGATTTAAAATGCTAATTGGAAGGGGGTATTCACAAGAATTACATGGTCAGTGGAAGTCATTAGACTTGTTTTTATGCCTGCAAATGTCACAGCCAAAGTTTCAGTTGGAATTTGGAACTAAGCATAGATGAAAAAGCAGGGGCAAGTATATGCCTCGTTATGAGCTGGACCAAGAGAAGTTGGTATTTCAAAACTATCAAAACACTAGAAAACCTAAAAGGCTAAACCTAAACATAAAAAAATAAACAAGAAGCTTAGACATTAATTTAATCACTGAAGTTGGAAGAAAATGCCCAAAACGTGATGATTTAAGCTCCATTAAACTTAGATTCCATTTCTTTAACATATTATCATTAAAATGCAAACCTGAAAGATAATCATTAGCAATACAGCCATTCACTATATATCTGCCAGAAATATAATACTGCAGCCTGAAAAATTGGCTTCTCTAGTTCTCTGTGATAAGAAAAGGATACAAAGTTTACTATTTAAGTTCTGTGTTTTGGACACACAAGCCTACCTTTATCTTCCATTGCTTTCAGCCAAGCATCACAGAAAATTCCAAGATTCAAAGTTTAAAAAAGAAAAAATAAACAAATTCTTGAAGGTTTGTCACCTTTTCCCCAGCAATTAGCAAATGTGCATTCCAACGAACGAATATTCACAAATTTGAAACCTAGTCAAGATTAGAGGAAAAGAATTGCTCATACCTCCGACTTCGAGGCATGAAAAGACCCATCTCCGAAAGCTGCACCGGCATCCCCTGAAACCTCCATAAACCGCGACTGCCATAACCCGGCTGCGAGCTTCCTCGCCGAAAGCTCACTCTTTGGGGAGCCTCGCCGGAAATTCACAGGAGAACTATTACCCGCAAGGGCGAAGTGTTTCTTGTGAAGCTTCCATTGGAAGAGCGGAAACCCCGGAACTCCGCAGGTGCGGCGAAGGACGGCGGCCTGGCCTGAATTTCGATGTTTCCGGCGACGAGAAATCGCCGAGATGTGGGTCCCGCCGGAGGAGTTCATTGAGTTGGGGAGGGTGCGGACGCCATGAACATTGAACAGAGACAAAGAGAGAGCTTTCCAGTACACAACAAAGGGTTGGAATTGGAATGTTTCTGTCTGGTGCGGTCTGCACATTTACTTGCATGCAACTTTTATTTTTCATCTTTAATGATTTTGATTATTCATTGTTTAAAGTACGTGGCAGCAGGCCACCTCTGTCAATGGTAGAAATTCTTTTCATGTTCTACATAATTATATTTTAAATTTTAAATATTAAATAATTTAAAAATATATTTAATTAAAAAACATATTTTAAAATAAAAATAGTTAATGAAATATTAATGAATATTTTTTTTAATTATTTAATGTTAAAATATTAAAATATAATTAAATGAAAATATAATTTTAACAATAAAGCATGCAATAATTTTTCTTTCATTTGCATATTCAATTTATATTTGATATTAGATTGATTTTTTTAATTAATTTTATATCTACCATAAATTAATATTAAAATACTGATTTAATATATTTATAAATAAATGTTTAACATGATAACATTTATACTTTTAAAAAATCAAAATGAACCTTTATTCTGAAAAATATATATATCTAAAATACAATTATAAAAACATGAGAAAACTCAACAGGTTACAGTAAAATTATAAAATAAACAAATTTTAACTAAGTGTTTAAGGGGTATTCAGAATGTAGTCATTTAAACTCAGTAGAAACATATTGTTGGAAGAGAGAGACTCAAAATGAGATTAATTTTACACTAAAAAATTGTGGGAATACATGAGTAAGAAAAAAAAAACACGAGAAAAAGGTGATCTATCCATTGCAACCTGTACTGTAGCACCATGGTTTAGGAATTTTTTGTTACCTCACGAAGTTCGGAGAAGTAGAAATCAAAAAAAAAAAAGGGGGAAATCACGGTTACCTGCTCCTGGGAGGTATGCCAAATTATAAAAGCTTTCCTCCTTATTAACAATATTATAAATTGGTTTCTTTAGTATTTATTATTGCATATAAGTGATCACCAACTATATGTTTGTGGGTTTTGGGACCACCTGTTTTTTAAAATTTATTACACATTAGTTGGGTCCACGCTTAGACTTAATTTGATTTTATTTTTTATATTCCGGCCAAAGCATTCCTAAAAAAAGTTTCAAATTAATTTTTTAATTAAAAATTACTTTTAAAATGTATATAACATCGAATATATCAAAAGAGATATCTATGTAATAAGAAATATGTAAAAATCATAATAAAAATAAAATATTGACAATGAATATATATTTTATTCTGTATATTCCACCACGAATTCTAAACGGCAACCACTTTTTTTTGTTTCATTCTTGCAGCCGGTTGCCAACTGTTTAATTATTAGGCTATTAGCATTTGCTTGGAATCTGTAGGAGGAACTTTTTATATCTCGCCAGTACCATCTCCTTCTCTTCATATCACATTTTGTTTCATCAATGTCCATGGAGTAAAATTAGTGTACTCTTCTCAGAATCTACTTTCCCCTCATTCTGTCAAACTATACAGAGATGTATAATTGCAGGCAATGTTACCCGAACCAAATTAAATTCTCTGTGCTCTTTGTGAATGTGATTTTCTTTACTTTGTGTGACATGGGAGCTAACCCACTTTCTCCTAATTGTGGCTAATTTCATTTATTCTCCTTAATTTGCTATTCATAATTCACCATAGCAGGTAGCATAGTGGATAGCTAATTGAATAGAAAAGGTTATCTGTTGCAGAGACAACTGCTAAACTGCCGCTAAAATTAACTATCCAAAAGATTGAGATTGACACATAACTAACTACATTACTAACATTGCCTTTTTGAGATACAATATATCAGGAGGAGCTAAATCTGCACATGGAGATAAAACTCTCATGATGATGACTTTGAATGTAATGTAGTTGAAGTATTCAGTGTTTTCTGGTTATGGTTGAAGGGGCTGCCCAGTAACCAGTGAAGGGTCTTTACATGGGTAGACAAGCTGTCTTTTCGTGATAGTCTGATAGTGCAATGAAAAACAAAGGTCTGGTTATTAGCTGGTGATAAGGATGGAGGCATATGATTTTGGTCAGTGCGACATGAAGACATTGCCATTCTGCTCTTCTCTAAACCTTATTTGGGGTCTGCTACTGTGAGGGGTTGACCCACACTGATCACAAGTTACGTGGTCCCATCAACTTTACGTGTATATATTTAGCTCGTGTTCACGTACCATGCATCTGTGAATTGAAACCTTAGTGATAGAAAAACTATTTCATACTAGTGCCCCCATGTAATTTAAATGATGTAAGAGCACAGTATGCTTATATATCCAAGTGCTCACTAGGTTTGTCCTTGCATGTATTTAATTTGACATCAATCCAAGAAGATAAAATTTTGAATGTACCCCCTAAATTTGGATCCATTTGTCTTCCCTCATGCTAAAAGTGGATTTAAACAATTGAATATAGTAAGAATACACCCTTAAAAAAAATCATAAAAATTATTTGTTTAAATTTTTAAAGAGAAGATAAATGAAAATTTTGACTTTGACATGTAAAACTTCAGTGCTAGCGAAGCAGTGACAACGTCAAAATGAAGATAAAATCGCACGATCAAGAATCGAGCATGGTTGCTTGAGAGGTTGTACGTACTTTTCATAGAATTATCCTTATCTCTAGTAATCAATAAAGGCTTTCAGCCTAAGACTTTTATTTAAAACTTTAGTTTTTATCTAATCACTCGCGTGAAGGAAGTCCAAGTAACTCCTCCTATTCGTTAATTCTGCTGTTATTAATGTCTAAAAATTAATATAATCGTATAAATTATTAATTAATAGTTTTTAATTTGTGTGTCAAAATTATATTATAAAAATGTAAAATTCCAATAAAATTTTTTAAATTTTAGTATGTAACCAGGTGGATCTGCTATCCCATGTGTCATTGCTCCTTGAGCGGTAATCCATAAAAAAGGTTGACACCCAATCCCCACTTTCTTGTTCTAATATCCTGTTCATATGGTATTGATCATCATTGAAAAGATGACCGATGCAAAAAGGGAAAGGAATATTTGAAAATAGTTCATTCCGGCCATATACCTAGTAATTAATTGAACGCCGTGCCCTTTTCCAAAAGAGGCCGGGGTCATCTTCAATTTCTTCGGTAATATTTGAAAAAAAATATTATTACAATTTAAATTTAGAAATTATTTCCCAAATTCATGCATCTAACACAACTATTTGATTCAGGTTCAACTTTGACATTACCACGTAAGAATCGTTATTCATTTATACGAACTTAAGTCTAGGTAGTATACAGTAATTCTAAATGCTACTAGCCTACCACTTTTCTTTGTACCATGAGCACTTTCAAAGATATATTTTAAATCTCAGCTTAAAAATCACCCAAGTCAGAAAAGGCCTATATATATATATATATATATATATATATATATATATATATCACCAATCCCTTTAATTATCTGCTGTTTTCTGTAAAACAAAAAATGAAAGGAAAAAGGAAATTAAGTTTTATAGAAGAGTTAAGCTCTTCTCGGTTGTGTGGAAGCATGAGCAAAAGGGCACTGGTCCAAAGTTCCAGTTTCCAACCTTCCACTTTAATGAAGGTGGTTAGGCGAGGAGGACTTTTTATTGACACGTTTGAGAATTTACTATTTTAACTTATTAAATTTGCATATATTTAACGATAATAGCTACATATAACCCAAAAAATACTATCACTTTTATGGGACTGCCAATTATGTGAGGTAAGGAGGGTAAGAATTTAGGCCCTGTATAATATATAGTATAAAATTTAATAGTATAAATTTATATTATATAATTTATTTTAATTATATGTTTAATTGGTATAATATTTGATAGGATTAAATTATTCGCTTTATTTATTTTTATTAAATGATTATATGATAAACTAATAAAGTTTCATGTGGCCTAATAAGACCTAATAGAGTTATCTTGTATCAAGTTAAATAAAACTACAATACTCTAATCTCAAATTAATCATAACTCTTACTCTTGTGTTCTCTTTATACAGTCAAGTTTTATACTAACAAGATTATATTATTTTATATTATACTATCAATCTTTATACTATAAGTCTTTATATTATTATACTTATCCCGTACGACGTTTTACCAAAATCCTTAATCTGTTTGCATAACAATGACAGGAGAAATTAAATTAGTGCATTACTCATATTACATCCGAATTTCTTTCATTGACAGAGGCAAAGGGGTGAATCACATGGGCGTAGCAGATGATTTGAATGATTACATTAGAATTTAGAGGTAGAGATAAGAACAATGAAGAAGGATGAGGGTGATGCTTATCCAGAGAAAGGGACATGCTCTCGTTGGCGTCGAAACTTAGCGCGCAAATCATATTCATGGCATCATCATCATACCTAGTCGCCCCTCCATTCTTTGTTTGCCACATGCCAGCCATCAGGAGGGTCAATCATCATTATGTTATATATTATCTCTTATTCTTTCTTTGAAATTCTTCTGTATTCTCCCATTTTCATATGAATTGAAGAATAGGGTTCTGTTCCATATTATAAAAAAAAAAATCAAGACAAGTAAGTGTTAAGCGGAGAGTTCAGCTAATTCCATTCCAAATGTATCCTAGAACAGAAGGTGATCATGTTCTAAAGTCGTAGTCGTACATGAGTTCAATGCTGATTGCTGACATAAAATAATGGCTTATATATGAAAGTTAAGTTCAAAAGGAAAAAGTCCTAGGCCTAGTTAGTTTTACAAGTTGAATGTTTGGTATAAGAGTAAAAATAAGAAATAAATTTTCATAGGTGAAACTCACAAAAAACTATTAATTCTGACACACAAAAACTATTAAATCTGAAAAAGACTCGTGAAAATTGTCTTTAATGATCAGAAGTTTCAATGAGGAAAAATTAGATAGTCAAAATAGCATTTTACGGTGTTTACCTCTTCAAGCTCTGGAAAATGTAACTCAAATGTTCGAAAGAGGGGGGGGGGGGTGGGGTTAGGCCAACAGGATCACATAATTAAGCGACAAAAAAAATAAACGTTATTTTGAGAAATTGAGGGCGATCGTAATCATTTTAAATACTATAATCTTGTTGAAAAATCATCTATCACAACTACAAGTTTGCTCAAAACTCCAATAGAGGAAAGGTATATTGAAGATTAAATTGGTATTTTTAGAACGCAGAGATCTCAATTGAACGTATTTGAAGTTTAATAAGTGAATATAGTGAAAAAAATTTCTTTTGATTATTTTAGTTACATAATATAATAATATATATGAAAAGAATCTGAATTTTTTTATGCCTACTGCAAGTTAGGTGACAAAACAGCACTCCTAATTGGAAATTAAACAGAAATGCAATCATCAAAGTTAATCAATTTCAACTCGAGATTATGCTATATATGTAAAAGGAAGTACTCTAGGTGGTTGGAACACATGGTGAAATATATATAGAACTAATTATTTATAATTCTCTAGGGCATAGAACGAAATTTCATGTAGTCAAAATAGAAACTCCTCTTTTTTTTTTTTAAGAAGAATGAGATACTGAATTATGAATTTTGAATTGCATATCATTTGAGGAGTCAAGTTTTTGCAATGTTGCAGTTGTACAAGTTTGCAAGAAATTGGGGCCCACAACTGCAATATTTTTTTCTTACATTTTCTTTTTCATAATACAAAACTTCACTGTAATCATAACACAACCGTAATAATAATTTAAAACCTTGGATATGATAGCTACTTTAAAGAAAAACCAGTTGGCTGATTCAGTCCGTGAATTGTGTCTATTGACATTCCTCATACAAGAAATTATCAACTCTGTAAACTTAGTCATAATAGCATGTCACCAAATTCCAAAAGAAAACTACGTACCCGAACTCTGCATATATTATATATATTGCCAAAGAGGAAAGAGCCAACAGAAATAATTCGGGAACACAGGATAGGTGCTTTTCATAACTCAAATTAAATCTGGATGTTTTTTATTGCGGTAAGTTAATTGAAAATGAAACTTTCATATTATTTTTGGTTTAAGATGTACATCAACCTAATTCTTGGACAGGAATTTGTCCAATTAATTCCTAAGAACTCATCATGTGTGCAAGTCAAGTGCATGAATCAATTCTTATGCGAAAAAAAAATATTAAATCATTATTGTCCTAAGTTATAATTAGGTACTTCATTCTTAACTGTGTCTTTCTCTAATTAACTTTTCTTTCTGCATTGCTGGTATGCAGAGAAGCGAAAAATATGCCAAAGAAAAGGTGCCTGCAGTTTTTTTTTTTTTTGGCCATCGGTAATTCATATAATTCTAATATACAACAAATGATGTGAACAATTTGTTTTGTAATTCT
The DNA here is from genome assembly GCA_019955255.1 of Castanospermum australe. NCBI lineage: Eukaryota > Viridiplantae > Streptophyta > Magnoliopsida > Fabales > Fabaceae > Castanospermum > Castanospermum australe. The sequence continues at coordinate 570,694 of NSJW01000247.1, read as the reverse complement.
TGATCAATCATAGCTGTCTATGACAAAAGAAATAATAGCTAGCTAAAGACTTCATCTTTTTAAGCGGCTTCAAAATTTCAAGTATGCTGTTCATTTACGTTTGCACAGATTGCACGCGTTCAACCAACCGATCCACCACAGTGCTCAACGGCTCTAGCTAGCCAGCTTTCTTGTAAACAACGCATGCAGGCATCTCTTAAATTATTTTCATGTGCTTGTATCAGCAAAGTTGAATCTCAATAGTATCTATGGGCTTCAATATTAATTGATGCATGGTTGTTTCTCTTGGTTTGATCCCAACATTCTTATGATTACGAATGACACTTACAATATCAAAGAAAACAAGAGTTTGATACGGAACGGAAACATTATTCTTTTTTTAAAAAAAAATTTAAATTAAAAAAAAAACTTGTCACAATATAAGATCAAGACCTGTTTTCTATTAACAAATTATCCACTAATAATAGAATTCAAGAATTGAATCTAAATCATAATATAATATCACAAATGAAAAGTCGATTAGGTGAACTAATCTCAGTTAGTACATTATTCTTATTTTTCTTGTATGAGTTATTCTTGTAATTAAATCAATCATGCTCTTGTAGCTAATTGGATTTAAATGATTAAATATAGATTTAATTTATCAGTGCAAGATGTAACCCGTTACTGCATGTGAAACTGACACGGTTGCACCTGATGCACCGATATCCTTGTCATGAAGGAAAAAAAGATTACGCAAGTGATTAAAACCAGGCCCACACGTGAAGGTAATTAATTAAATGCAGCTAGCGACAATCCAAATATACCAAGTCCAAGATTCCATTGGCATATGTGCGTTCACACCCACATGCCTAGCCCGTCCCAAATTTAAGATGCTGCCTCCCCTTCCATTTCACACACACCACAAGATGAATCAAATCAGCATATATGCGTCAGTTCACATGGGTCCAATACGGCACATGTATGCCTAAAATCATATATAATTGGTCAACAAAGCCCCCTCTTCGGCTGCCATGCACATAGAAGAGACCAGATCGAGTTACCAGTACCACAATGAGTAATAAACTAATCATCCAATTGTTCATCAAAAAGTCAATTTGTCCGTCACCAACTTCGCTTACATCAGCCCTATAAATATCAAAACCACCCACCTCACAAATCTCTCTCATTCCATTCTAATCAAGAGTTAAATAATACACACTCAAGCAAATATCTTCATTTTCTATCCAAGAGTTAAAGAAACTTAAGCTAGCTGCTGACAGATATTTATATTCATTATATTCTCTACAAATCATGGGAAACTGTTGCAGGACGGCGTCGTCAATGGATTGGGCCGGCGAGGACGGGGGTTCTTTGACGTCTAAGGGTAAGAGGAGGACGAGCTCAGGCAAGGTGTTTGACGAAGGCCATGGGTTGATTTTCGGGAACGCAGAGAAGGAGAAGCTTTTTGGTGCGCTGAGAGCTTCTTCTGACGCCAGTGGGAAGGTGAAGGTAATGATTTCCAAGAAGGAGCTGGCGGAGTTGTTGGGAGGGACAGAGAAGAAGCAAGCAGGGCGAGTTTCTGCAGAACAAGTTCTGGTTCGCTTAATAAACGCCAGAGATCACGGGTACGAGCATCATGGTGCTCATCATAGACCCTGGAAGCCGGTGCTGCAGAGTATTCCTGAGATTAATTAATTGATGAGATCCAGTAAGGGTGGTGGAGGGTTGTGTAATGTGTAGTGCAGAGGCTGAGATAGGTTTTTTGTTTGTACTTGTACAGAATCAAACATTTGTTTATTTATTTTTCCAGGTTTTTGACTTGTATTTTCGTGTAAGGTAGAGGTTGGGAGAATGAAGAACGTCTAATTTTGTATATTACTTCTGCGAGTGAAGCCTTAAAATAAGTGACTTTTTCTTGTGTAAAACCAGATCGAAAATAAAAGAAAGTTACTCCTTATCATGAACGTACGTATATATGATTCAATTCGGCCATGGCTTGTACCAGACTCCAGAGAAAAAAGAGACCATTACATCAAAGACGTTTCGTGCGCTATACCAATTATTCATGAATCATGACGTGAACAAACCTTTCAAGAATTAGCTATATTCCGATTTTTCTTTCCTTTATTTTATATATGGAGTACATATGTATTCATTGCTGGTTTCTACTTGGAAGGTGCATATATATACGGTGACTGTCATTTTGCTTTTGTTTAATTTCCTTTTCTATTTCAACACTACTCTGAAGCGTGATAAATTAATTACTTGTAAAATGCACATGTAGGGTTGAGACACAAGTTTGGTGAAAGAAGGGATTCAATCCTAGGTTTTTTTAATCTACGGATCTGTAAGAGACTTACTAGTTGATGAGTCAATTTACACTTAAATAGTAAACGCCCATATATAATAAAATGAGAGATCGTGTGTATATCTATGATATATAATAACCTAGTACCAATTAATGTATGAGGGAATTTTGACGACATAGTTTCCATTGCAGACTGGAAGGAGGCTCTCTGCATAATCCGAGACTGGATAAGAAAACCAAGCCCTTTGAGTTGAGACTTGAGATATTTCCTTTGTTTACGGGCGTAATGTTATGTGATTTTTTTTTTTCTTTCTGTTTTTTAACACAATGTGATGGTACAAAATTAAGTAGTTACAATGGCTTATTATCATATTTAATTTCTTTCTTGGTTATTATTAGTTTGTGTTCTTACACGGTATGCTTGTTCGGGATATTAAGTTTGTTTCTCCTCATAAAGTATTCTCTAGTTGAGGCTCTAGTTTACTTCCTATTAAGTTACACCTGTAGGTAGGGCTGATGCTTCCTTAGAGATGAGGGACCTTGGTTCCCCTAATTTTTTTTTTTAAAATCTTGCATTTTTATTGTAAAATTTTTTTGCAAAACGAAATTTTTTAAATTTGGCCCGCAACAATACAATTTTTTTTTCTTTGGTCCGCAATCGTCAGATTCTAGCTCCACCCCAGCTTGTGGCTTGGTTAACATTAGTTTGGATAGGTTAAAAATTTATTTCATAAAATTTAATATTATTTCATATAGTTTACACATATTGTTTGACGGTTAATTTTTTTTTTTTATTTTACAAATTTGAAGTCTTATAATTTTTATTTCTGCCCCTAACATTAAATGTCTGGCTCGTACGCAGCCGTTGGGGATATATCTGATTCAAAGTTTGAAAATTTTCACTTTGATTGTTCTCTGATCAATTCTAATCTCTTTCAAGTTGAATTAGAATTGATTTTCTTAATAAATTAATCTACGATGGCAATCTTACCCAACACAATTAAAGCCTTGAAATAAAAAGTATCTCGAGCTTAACTGAGGAGAAATCATGGGTGGTAAAAGGATAAACAGTAAAAAACCAGTTATAAAAGGCAATTGACAACAGAGAAAGAAATTCGTATATGATTTCGTAAAACAATTTTGTAACTTTTAGCATTTCTCAATTAAAAAACAAATTTGAATATATAGAACACAAGCAACTGTCAAAATACACATTGGTTGGGCCAACCTTAACAAAAATGTAAGGGTTCAAGGCCTGGCTTGAAGTTGGCTTTAAATTAATACAAAAAATTGAAGACCAGTTAACACCCAAAAAAAATTTGAAGACAAAAAAAACAGACAAAAAGTTTGAAAAGACCAGTTAATATAAAAAATATATTTTAAAATAATATATAAGAGATGAAGGAACTTTCATATTAAAAATTGAACTCATATTAATCAAGTAAAATAAAAATGGTTTATATTAATCAAGCTAAATTTTTGTTACAAAGCTTGAGCCGATAATGAACCGAGGATCACTTAGCATAAAAGAAGAACTAGTAATATCATCCGTGCTATACATGAGAAAAATGAAAATAATATTATAAAAATAATAAGTATAAAAAATTTAAAAAATTTAAAAATGAGAAAAACATATTATTAAATTAAAAAAATAAAATAATAAGAAAAAAGAAGCAAGAATTGTAAAAGATTTGACTTATGAACTTTTTCTTTTTAAAAATTTAAAATCATGATCTATTAATATTTATAATAATAAATACATTAAAATATTAAAAATTTATATCATTATTGGCTATTATATAAGCATTATTTATCAAAGATAAATGCTAAAACAAAATTTTAAATAATATTATTAAATTTTACATGATAAAATTAAATTATTTTTCTTTTCTTATATATTATAATAGATAATAGATCTTTTTTTAATTTGGGTATTGTTTTGCAAGATAATGGGAAGTAGGAGTCGAAGATCACTTGGCAGATTCTTTTTCTTCTTTTTGTTGTATGGTGTGTGGGGTTGTGTTCGAGTGTTTATTCTGGACTCTGAGCAGTGACCACCGAGCGCTAACAAAAGACTTCGGAGTTTATATATCTAGGTTGGAAAAACAAAGGATGATCTGCATAAGCGTAAGGAGTAGGTTGGGACCTTAAATGCATGTTTCGACAAGAGATAGGTTGGAGCCTTAAAGGCATGTTTCGACAAAGAAGTTTACGGAGAGATGATTTTTTATTTTTAAATTAAAAGAAGACTAAATTATTAAATTAATCTTTAAAAGATTTTATTAATTTTATATTAATTTTTTAAATATTTTAATTTTATTCATAATTTTTAATAAATTATTTTATTATTTAAATTAATTTTTAAAAAAATTAAAAATCAATCATATTAGTTATTAAATAAGATTAATGTAAAGTTAATAAAAAATTTTAAAAATTAATATGACCTTAAAAGAACTATAAAATATTTATAAAATAAAAAATTTAAAAGTTATATTTTTTTATTTTAAAAAAAAATTAAATAAAGAAATATTTTAATTAAAATACAAATTTTTATTTTTCTTAATTTCTCCTCCTAAACACATCCTAAAAGAAATGAAGAAGCGGGAAAAAAAAAAACCTCACTAAGACAAAAAGAGTTGAAGTAAAGCTGAACAAAGATTATTTTAAATTTGTGAAGCCTTGTTTACGCAGGTGGGGCTGGCTTTGGTTTGGCATCAAGTCCAAGAGAAGGTAAGAAACACATTAAGATAATTTATGTCTGATTAGATAATTGTATAAAATGATTTTATATTTATAATAAATTAAAATTAAATTCATAAATATCACAATGCTATTATAATATTTCACTGAATTTCTATTAAGTTAATAATTATTTTTTACTTTGACCACAACATAACAAAAGACAATAATTATTAACATAATTAATGTAATACATACTCAAAAAGAAAAGTGTAAAAATATTGTCCTGTATCGAATGTACTAAAAAAATTTCTGAAACATCTTAATTAATAAGCTAATTTATTAGGTTATGGGGAGGGTTTTCTAGTATTTTTTATTTTTATAAATGTGTCGATATCTTTCTTATGTATCATAATTTAATAAATTTGTTTACAATTTATTTATAATTTATTTGTTTAATTATAACCGATTTATTTATCCAACAAATTATATGTATTTATTGATATTTCTTATCAATAATATTATGTCACATTAGTAAGGATACTAATACCCATTTAATAAAGTGTGTTCAACAATAAAATGTACCGAAAAAATCTTCAACAATAAAAATAATATATTGATCTATTCAATTTTATCTATGTCCACAAAAAAGTGTACCAAATGTAATTAAGCTTAATTTTAATTCACTATTAATGTAAGAAGTTTTACATTATTATTTAATAATGTATTACTAAATTACTAAAAAAATTTGATTATAATAACAATTAAAAAAATTTAAATATTTTTACTAATATAGTAACATGTAATTAAATAATAATATAAAAAAAATTTATACTATCAGTGCATCAATTAAATTTAATGTAATTATAGTATGAGTTTAATTTTAATCAATTATTAGTGTAAAAAGTTTTACATTATCACCTAACTATAAATTATCAAATTATTAAAAAATATTTGATTAAGTTAATAATTACATGAAAAATTAAATATTTAATATCATGTGATTGAATGATAATGTAAAAAAATTTTATATTAACAATGAATCAAGCTTATACCATTTGTGCAACTTTACAAACTCTGTATAATACCATAAGAAACCATAGTATTAATTATAAAAAAAAAAGGAAATCCTAGTAGTAGTCATACTACACAAAAAAAAAAGGTAAAATTATATTTTTCATTCCTTTACTTTACTTTAGATTTTTTTTTCGTTCCATAATTACATTTTGTTTTATTTTCATTCCAAATATTTCTAAAAGTTATCAATTTGGTCCCAACATTAACATCGTTAAAAACTTAACAAAATTTACTAACATATCTTCCTATGTGAACATAAGTGCACAATTAGTGTATCTAGTTGTGTTTTTTTTGAATTCGATTGAGATGAATTTTGGAACTTTTAGAAACATTTGAGTTAAAAATGAAATAATATAGAGGTAAGATGAAAATGAAACTTAAAATAAAGTTAAGGGATGACCCTTTGAATTAAATAACCATTAAGTCAACCATTTGAATTAAATAAATAATATTTGATATTAATATTTGACTTGTATTAGAAATAGAATAAAATTTTCTCTCTATAATTCAATTGTTAAGCAAAAAATGATAGATTTAATTTTAATTCACTGTTAATGTAAAATTTTTTACAGTATCATCCAATAATATATTATCTAATATTTAATTTTTTAAATAGTTATTATTTTAATCAATTTTTTTAATAATTTAATTATCTATGATTAGATGATAGTGACAGTAGATCAAAAATAAATTTAAATATAATTTGATAATAATACTTCTAATATTTGAATAAAAAGATACGATGAAATCTTAGTAATTGATTTATGAAATTTTTTTTGTAGTTTAATATGATTTTTAATAATTAATTTATATAAAAAAATTTCATTTAATGCAAAAATATAGAAGTTAAAAAATAAAATGATACATATATTATATGAAAAATTATACTTTTCGTCCCTTAAATGTACTTTATGTGTCATTTTCGTTCTAAATTTTTTAAAAATTCATTAAATTCGTCTCAATTATTAATTAAAAAAAATAAAAAATCTTAGTTAGATATACTAATTGTATATTTATGTCAACATAAGATGCCTTATTAACAAATTCTATTAAATTTCTATCTGTATTAGTGATTGAAATAAATTTAATAACTTTTAAAAAAATTCAGGTAAAAATAAAATGAAACAAAAGTAAAATTTAAAATAAAGTTAAAAGAGTATATTTTTACCAAAAATAAAAAAAAGAAAGTGCAGGCTTTCTTCATCCCAGCAGCATGGAGTTGGAGAGGCAAGACTGATGTACTCCTATCCTGTATCATAAATATTAAGTGTGTATTTAAATTAAAATTTATAAATTTAATTTTATAAATTTAATTTTAATCAAAAATAAATTAGAATGAAATAATTTATATTTAATAAAAAATTATGTTTAATTTAAAAAATAAAAAATAATTATTTTAAAATAAATTAATTTTTAAAATTAAAATTATATTTAATAAATAATATAAATATTAAAATAAATAAAATAAAAAATAAATAAAAATTTATTTAAATATCTAAAAATTAATTTAAATAGGACAAACGCCAACTAAACATATCCAAATACAAAGACTAACCCAACATTATTGATACGATTTCATCACTTACGTTTCCTTTTTTTTTTTTTTCCGTTCGGGAAAATACCATCCCAGAAACGGTGAAAGAAAGTAAATAACAAAGACAACAACTCGTGCAGGACAAGATTTTCTCACCACCACCCCCACAGATTTTCTGGTTTTTCTTGCTGCATTTACGTTTACGTAACAACAAAAAAAACTAATCTTGTACAATTTTTATCATGTTCTGGCATTGTTGAAGTAGAATGTCATAGCCACTCTTGTAATTTGTTCCTCGGTAGTTTAGGGTTTGATCCAAATTAGGACAGAGATTATACTACTGGTCGTGGATTGGTACCATACTCGGTGCAGCTCACCTGTTATTAAACATGCACTGAAACGAGTTAACCATTATCAAGAGATTCTTTTGTCCTATCTTCCAAAGAAAGCATCTTATATTTTCTCTCTTTTGCTTTCTTTTTTTTTTTTTTTAATTTTCAAGATTGCAAATTTATGGATAAATATTTATGCTTGGCACCTAATATCTTCCTTTTCTTTGTGTTTAAGTTTCTTTGAATCTAAAGATTCACCCTGGTCACAGCAAAATATAGTGCTTTTTCATATATGGACTCTGTTCTGTTGTTTTCATTTTCTTGCGAATGTTGTCTTGGACATACTGGCTCACTCTTGGTGTTTTTCTATAGTCTTCAAATCATATTCTCTGTTCATTGTCCATTGGTCGTGCAATAGTTTGCTGATTGGTGCAAGAACCAAATCCATTGGAAAAACATGGAATCTACTTCATTTTGTCGAGATACATTCTGAAAGATTCAAATTATAAAAACATGTTTCTTAATAATGGCTGGACGTCCTGTTTATATTAAATAAATCAAGGCCTACATAAGTTATATCATTTAATGAAAATGTTGAGTTGTAAATTGTGAAATGTATTTAAATTCTTGGACATGAATCACTAAGACATATTGATGTCATTTAAATGATAACATTTGTAGATAACTCAAAAACTATTTGTGATAACGTTTGTGCCATTGATGCCTTGTTTTATTTTATCTGCTGCATCAAACACTGTTAAAATGATAATAGTACTCAAAATATATCAGTATCATTTCAAGTACCACTCCAAAATCATTGGGACTTCAGCCCACTCTGAGTGTTACCAACTCCAATGAACTGGCAGGCATCTTTCCTAAGTTTATGTGTAATTCTGGCCATAAAAAGAAAATTGTGTGTTTAACTTTCTCTGGTGCTTAAATACTCAAAAAATTTTCTGCAAATGGAGGAGGAGTTCATGTGACAGGGCTTTCCCTCTGCTTTCCTCTCCTTAACCTGCCATTTTCCAAGTGTTCATAGACAGGATGTTTTAGTTCATAGACAGGAGTTCATGCTTTCCCAGAGAATAAAGCAGCAGTAAGCATAAAGGTGTTATCATGTTTAAAACTTGATTATCTGAGACTACTTTAATAAATCTAAATATGATCCATTTACTAGATTTTACTACAATTTATTTCTCTACTTATAAGTCAATGACTCGATAATTTTTTAACAAGCCTATTGTTGTAATTTGTGAAAACATGACAGAGCTCTCTATGTGAAGCATTTTTTTTTTTTATTTGGAAAGAGAGATGACAGTAGACAATATATTCTGACTATATTGTGGATACACACATAGGCACACAAAATGGGTAAGAGATGCTAAATGTGATAGCATAAATATAATTTGTTTTGACTAATAATTTTGTATGCATGTGGCTATATGGCTTTCCTAAGAACTTTCTTCTATCTGTGTTATTTAGAAACTATAATTTTTATGTTATTTGTTCATAATCAAAACTAAGAAAGATATAATTTTTTGAAATGAATAGGAAAGTGATAATAAGTTCTCAATCAAAATTTTTCAATGAATTTCTCTTTCTGTCTTTCTTCTCTCTCTCACACACACAATCATACCTTTTCCTTCTAAAATTACTTATTAATCTTATCCAGCATTAAGATAAGGAATATCTGATAATCAGGCCTACTTCATTTGGTCAATCAATAGGTTTTATCTTATGTTAAATGATATGACCTATGGAAGGCTTGGTACCTGCTAGTATTTAAAGATTATATGTTATCATTCTTGGGCCGTGCACACTGTAACTCTATGTAATCCATTTCAGATATATAAATTTAAGTCATTTTTGGACCTTCTCTTAACAGCTTAAGCTTTTAGGTTGAATTGGTTCTGGAACAACCCACAATACTTTATCATACAAATGTTAATTATAGCTCCCTGATGGGGTTTTTCCCTGGCATTAAGCCTTGCCCTACTATCAATAGTATCTGGAATGAGAGTGTTAGAGCTTAGGATTTAGCGCCGTCTCCTTACTTTCCCCATCTTCAGCAATCTGGCTTAGCACCCTAGATTCCTCTGTGACTAGTTATAGTAGGAAATTTTGATGGCTGAGAAGTGATCGAAGGTTTTTTGATAGCCAAAGGATTAAGGTTATTCATAACTCGAATGTCTCTTTTAATTTACCATTGTTACGTAGTAAGAGGATTGGGTGCTGTCTTCTGTATGCTTACAGAGATCAGAGTCATTACCTTTTTCAGCAGAAAGAGGTGGAGATCTGATATCTCAGTGTAAATCTTGATAGTAGTCTCTCCCTCTCAGAGGTATATTCTCGGAGTCTTATGGAAATTGTGCTTTCTCAACTTGTACCATGAATATTTGAATCATCAAGAAAATACATTTAAACATATTTATTAAATTTTGATTCCCCTTGTGTGCATGCGTATACCAAAGGAAATTTGGCATCAAGGTGTCTATTCATTTAATGGCATAAGAAATTCTAGATGCAAAGATTTCTCATTTAAAATTTTTTTAATTTTTTTTTCCTGACTGTGAATTGTGCCCTCCTCCATTTTACTACTTGCGTCTTTCTTCTTCTTCCTTTTTTTTTTTGGACCCCACAGGGGGAGGGGGTGAGTGGTTAGGCTTTCTTCTGATCAACAAGAACTGGGTAAGAATTGGACTGATAAAGGTTAATTCTTCTGTCATTGCTTTATCTATTAAATATCTCTCATTTGCACAAGTAATTATCTTAACTGATGTTGTCTCATCTTAGTTAAAATTGTTCCTCCCTCACTGTGAAGTCTATTAAGAGGGCTAAATTTATGCAATGTATGCACATTTATATTGTTTATGTTCATTCTTTTTCTGTTCAAACAAACAAGTATGCCTTTATGATGTCCTTTTAAAAAATGGAATATTGAATGGTAGTTTTACAATTTTCAGGGAAATTTTCTAGAGTTGTGTCAGTATCTGTCATTCTGGAAGATGAACTAACAGAATCAAGGATCAGGCTCTTTAACTCCATCGGATGTTCCAATGAAATGGAAACGTGGCCGACCATGCAAAGAAGAAGGTGCAGTTCAGGAGGAGAACATGCCTGTAATGCCTGGCTCTGACAATGAGTTGAACTCCAACCAAACAGCAGGCATAACTGCTGATTGTGATGATGAATTGGTGGGGTGTGTGGTCACTGGTGTCGTTGAAGGCACTTTCAAAGCTGGATATCTTCTTAATGTTCGGGTTGCAGAAACTGATACTTATTTAAGAGGTCTTGTATTTCTACCAGGGCTAGTTGCTCCAGTTACTGCAGAAAATGATTGGGCTCCTAATGTTCGGATGGTCAAAACGAAAGAGATTCTGATTCCAGATCTTAACCCACAGACCCAGATACGTAGTTCTGTTCCCTTATCAGGAAAATGCTGCAAGCAACCTTTTGAGCCAGAATTGCGGGTGCCCATGTCTGTAGACCAAGTGCTACCAAGTACCAACTGAGCTCCATTCTGGCTCTCAGTTTCACTTGAGAATCAATCTACCTCTACTACGGTACTCATGGCTGAAGTGCCAAAGAATGATACTTCCATTTCCACTGGAGGAATGCCACAGGGAACATCAGAGCCTGGGCATGAGAATCAGTCTGCCTCTATCGCGTCAGAGATGGAGTGTGACAAAACTGTTAAACAAGATGAAACATTATATGAGCTCGATGCCTCCAGACAGGTAAAAGAATCCAGTGCTGATGGAGGAGCAACAAAAGACTCACAGCCAGCATCTGAACCCATCAACCTAGTTCCAACGATTGAAACTGATAACGAGCTCGGAACTGGACAGCAGTCTGTGCCTTCTGTGCATAAGCTGATTCATGATGAACCAAAGAGGTCAAATACAGAAACTGTTAAACAAGATGAAACATTGAATGAACTCGATGCCTCAATAGGGGTAAAAGAATCCAGTGCTGATGGTGGAGCAACAAAAGACTCAGAGCCAGCATCTGAACCCTTTAACCTAGTTCCCACAATTGACAACACTGATATGCCTTCTGTGCATAAGCTGAATGAGCTGATTCATGATGAACCAAAGAGATCAAATCTCAAACTCAATGAAATCCCTGTATCTGCTGAACCTGAATCCATGCCAAGTGAACAGATTAATAAATCTGTTGACAACTTTGTAGAGAAGCAGTTGTATCCAAAAGCCAATTACTAGAAGATACAAAGAAGCTGATTTCTGAGAGAAGAGTGATCCCAGAACTGTAGCTCTTTTGTTGCCGCTGAGAAGGTGGATGTCAATCAACCTACTAAATCTGAAAACCAGATTGGATAAGACAACCCTTAAAAATTTTAGTTGAAAAAGATGGAGAATAAACCAGATTTGACAGTGTTATTGGAATCAAGTACACATTCAAATTTATAGTATCAAGTCTTGGTTTTTTTAAATATTGTCCTTTGCTCTACTTTTGTTTTGTTGTCACTTTTTCGAATAACTACAAGTATCGCTTCAATAATCTTTTATTTGTAGGATAAACCCTATACTGTTTATACATTTTACCTGCAATATCTGAAATACGTAGTATTGGGGGAAAATGTAGACACTATTGATTTTTGACTCGGACAGATGATACGAGTGTGCAGGCTATTTGTTAATGGCTGTCAAGAGATTATAATACAATCTGCCATAAGTTCGGACAGATTAGGCAAAGATGTTCCGGGGGTAAGCACCATCACCATGTATTAATTTAATCTGGTTGTTCAGCACTTGATGATATGATATGAACAAGAAAATATAACTTGTTGCTTTGTTGGTCATGTTGCAAACTTGCAATATATAACTCTTGGTTGTATGAATTTTATAAACAATTTGGTTAATATTATGTTGAATTAAGTATTGTTCTTAGGATATTTTAAGCTACTATATTCTAGAGAGAACGATAACCATTGAGTTTAATGCTTTAAGACAGAAAATGTAGCTGCAAAACACATATAGCCATTAGGTTTATGTTCTTATGGGGTGTTTGCGAAACCGATCAAATCGAATCAAACAGGAAACTCAATTCAGTGTTCCTTTCATTTCTTTGTATGAAAAGAGTTTTTAACATTATTCGGTTTAGACTATATTAAGTATAAACCAAACCAGAGTAAATTGTCTACAAAAGGCAAATATAGATAAGATTTGAGAAAAACAAATACCACATGCAGAAGGACTTGGATGTTAACCCTGAAGCTATGATACTTGGATGTGTCCACATCAGAGCAGACACTTCCAATTTTCATTTTGATGTGTCCCCTTATTAATGACCTGAGTATAGACGATGACTTTATACCACCAACTTAAGAATAAACATTGTAAAACAATTGTACGCATAATACATAAAGGGAACAAGATACCATTTCATCAAATCTAAACATCAAGGAAGAATTCAGCAAGCAATTTTGATGGATACATAGATTATTAATGTTATTAGCGATCAGAGGAAATAAAAAAAAGGGGCAAAGTCGGTTTCCCACTCCACGAGACACGAAAAGAGAAGCAACTGAAAATAAGTATCATACGATTACAAAAGAGAAGAGAAAAATGAGGGACGGGACTTCTCAGCTATATCCTATTTGCTGCTGTTGCTGGGGAGGTTGGTAATTCGCATACCCCGGGTAACTGCCATACATGTTGGGATCCTGTCCAGTAGGAGCATAACCATAATTTTCATAACCCTGAGCATATCCATAATATCCACCACCATTCCACTGGTTTGGATCTTGTTGAGTCTAAAAATCAAGGAAGGAAACCAAATTCATTGGTCAAAATCCAAAACATGTTGCAGCTAAATGCAGCTCAGAGTCACAACAATCAGTAAATTCAGTTACCTGTTTGTTTGAAGGACTGCGGCCCCATGAAAGACGAACATTTTGTCCACCTAAAAGTGTTCCATTCAAAATCTGCAGTGCCTCTTCTGCACAGCTCCTGATGCATGAAAAATCATGGCACAATGAGAGCGCTGCATGGATTGAAGTAATTTCACAGAAGATAAATATCAAATATCCAAAAGGTTAAATTACCTGTCTGCAAATTGGACAAACCCACATCGCTTGCCTGCTGGAATCTTCACATGAACCAAATCTCCATACTGGCTAAAAACTTGCCTCAGATGATCATCAGTAACATTAGGATCCAAATTGCCGACAAAAATCTGCAATTAAAAAATCAAGTCAGAAACAAGCAGGGAGGAGAGTAGTAACTATATTGCAAAGAAGTACGCACAGTTGTATTATTTGGATCATTCTCGTTCTGTGCCCCTTGAGGATTCTGATATGAAGCTGCATGTTCGAAGTACAAGTGACATAAAAAGATGAATGACATAAACACAAGGAAGGAAGCAGTTCATGGAAAAAACACGAACAAAGCAAAAGACAGAAAATAGAAGCCAACTAATTTTGTAATAATAAAAGGCACAACTTTGCTTTTTATGAAGAAAAAAAATAAAAGCAACATATGAAAAATTAAAACATGTAACCAATAGAAATATAGTCATAAGTACAAAATAAACCACAAATTCATTTAACTTAACTAGTGCATATATAGATAAAGAGCACGTTGAGAAGCAACAAAATGATCAGTGCCTTACATCATATCATCAAATATGAGAAGTTAAACACTATTCACCAATAGAAATGAAATCACAAGTAAAAAAGAAAAAACCATCCAATAAGATAACTGTATGAGTAAACTCAACAGATATAGTTGTCATACATCGCAAGGGCAGGATAATTGCCAATATTAGGATTAAAATAAATATACTGGTCACAGTAAGCGGCAAATATCCCATATAAAGTAACAAACAAAAGGGAATGATCAAGTGAGGAAGCCAAAGGAGAGAGTTTTTTTTTTTAAAAAAAAAAAAACAGACCAATATTCCACAATATTATCCACACAGACAAAACATACAGACACAGCATTGATCCTCCTTGCATCCAATCACTTTAACACTTTCCAGTATTTAAGAAAATATATGAATAATCACAGTTTGCCATAGAAGCATAGAGACCGAAAATAAGAATGAAGCATACGGCTGTCAAATGTTTGTGCAGGCAAGAAAACTTAAGAAGTCATTTTTCAAGCTGTTGGCATATTTACATATTAGGCTACCCGAATGGACTGAGCAATATAAAGCAAATGATAACTTTAATTGCGTAGCATTGTGCTGACGAACTGGGAAGATCAGAATGGGACAGAACCTAGTCATCATGACAAAACAAAACCACGTGATAAAACAAACAGAACCAGCCTGCGGCGTGCAGTTTCTAGAAAATCAAAGCACTAAACACTGGCACTCCACATTTTTTTTCTCATGGACTGGAGATTGGAAACTTAAACTAATAGGCATCAGATAGAAGTTAAAAAAAGAAATTATAGAAGTATACAAGATTTGCTTTGGAACAAGGGAAAGCTAAAGAAATTCAAAGATGTAGTTCTCCCAGCTAGCTCAAAGGAGTAGAATTAAAGGAATGAAGATTAAGAATGGTGGACTGAAAAAATATAAGTAATTAGAATAGCTGCACAATGTAATTTGGCTAAAAACTCAACCAACGAAATGAAACGAAAAGAGCAATTTGAAATTGTAGGCGAAAATGAAAATGCCACCAAAAATAATGGGCAAACATAAACGGGTAACTGACCTAAGCAAGGCCATGCACTAAAATGGTAACCATTTCAGCTGAAATCAGTTCCAGGCTCCGAGATGACAGAGCCTCTTGACACCCTGCTTTGAGACAACAGGAGTTCTATAAGATTTTATTATTATATATCATTTACTTAGCCCAAATTTTAAAGGAAATTACAGGAACAAATGAGTTTGGACTGCATATCTTCAAGAGTGTAACTGAAAAGAATAATAACTTAAACAAAACATTTAGTAAACATACAGAGAATATAATTAAAGCCATAATTCCTTAAATCCAACCAGTATCATTCATTTAGACACATGAGGTACAGGCTACAAGTTTTAGCATCTGCAGGAAAACAGCTCAAATTTTTCCTTATGCAGCATATCAAGCAGACATTTGCAACAAAATGGTCAGCATATAACAACTATGAAATAGACAAACCTTTCTGCTGAGTGCCAGTGTTTTTATTAGAGGCTGGTCCAATCCGCATGGGTCTTGTTGAACAAAGAACCCCTTGCATTTCAGTCATGGCTCTCACTTGCTCACTCTCATCTGCAAACCTAACAAAACCATAACCCTTTGTCCGCCCAGTGAGCCTATCGATTACAACTTTGGCCCCCTTAACTGAGGAATACCGAGCCCTAAATGTCTCCTGCAGGAGGTAATCTGTAACATCTGCAGCCAAGTCTCCAACAAATATGGTGTAATCCGGACTATCATCATGACGCCTCTCACCTGCACTAAAAGTTGCCCAGTTCATTCTGAAGCTCTGCCCGCCATTTGGCATAATGGTGCCATTATATGTTTGAAGTATTCTCTCAGCACCAGCACGACTAGTAAACTCAATAAATCCGTAACCTTCTGACTGACTAGTTTGCTTATTCCGAATGACTTTCACAGCAGCCACCTGCAAACAAATAATGCCCTTCCTTTAGTAATATAGAATAGAATGACTGAATGACCTTGAACCACCCACAGGCTTCTACATATTACTTTTACAAGTAATATATGTATATGCAACCCGTATAAATCAATATGCAGTTCAAACAAACAGAACACGTCATGTCAACAAATTCTCCAGCATGGAAATTAGACCAAACCCACATTCTTGTGGGAGAAAACCCTACTGAGCTTGACAACAAGCAGAGAATACAAATCACCATTAAAGGAGCCTCAAATTTACATACAAAAATAAACAGTATATCAAGCAAAGAAAGAGTACTTCGATTTCATCATGTTCTGCTGCCTAATTCCTGTGTGAGGAAAATCATAGCATAACATCAATTTAAAAGAAACTAACAATTTTCACGGCGATTTCAATTCAAATCTAACTTTCCAATTCAAAGATAAAAAAAAAAAATAGAGACCATCAATTTTCACGGCGATTTCAACACAATAATAAAATAAATATATACAAAGAGACGAGCTAAAACAAAACGAGAGACGAAGAAAGCGCTTTTACCTCGCCGGTGTGAGCGAAACAGGTATACAGATAGTTCTCGTCCATCCAGTACTGCAAATCTCCGATCCAAAGGGTACGAACCTCATCCGCGCTCGTCGGCTGAACGGGTTGAGCCTGTTGCGGAGGAGCAACCGACTGCGGCGGAGGCTGGGCCGACGGAGCCCACATCGGCGGCGCCTGAGGCTGCGGCGGCATCATCATGTAGGGCTGCTGCTGCTGGTATTGCTGGTTGGGTTGTTGGGCCATGGTAGGTGGAGCCATGCCAGGTCCAGGTTGCATCATCTTTGCCGTAGAAATCTGAAATTTCTAGAGAGAGAGAGAGCAGAGGGACGGGAGAGAGAGAAAGTAGAATGGGTAAAGGGAGAGTCTGTCACGGCATGCTTTAAACTTTTTAAGAGTGGTTGAGAGTTGAGACTCGAGACCAAACCCTAACCGTAAAGCCAGTTATTTTTATGTTGGAAATTAAAAACCCAAGGGAAATTTTCAATTAAATAATTTGAAAGATTGTGATTTTTAAAAATTTTGTAAAACAAACATAAATGATAAAATATTTTAAATTAAATGAATATTTATCTATTTTTAAATTTTATTAGCATTTTGAAAGTTTTTCCTAATTATGTGGGATTTCATTTTCTATCATTCTATTATCTTTATTTTTTCATTTATTATTATTCTTCTTCTTTTTTTAACATCTAAACATACTCTAATTCTGATTTGAGAGCTTTATAAAATAAAAATAAAAAAAGTAAGAAATTATTAAATGATCTCCAAAATTTAAAATTGTTTGAAAATTTTAAGTAAATAAAAAAACATTAGTTTACATTTCATTATCTTCTAATTTTACTTGATTTGATCAATTCCTTTCTCCTTCAAAGATGCATTTGGATGAACCAACAAGAAAAAAAAAACAAAAGACAGAATGAAAAGTTTCAAGCAAATGCCTATCTTGTTTTGTAATTTTGTAAAGTAAGTAAAAGAAAATGAGATATTTATATGCCAAATTGTCTATCATTATTTTTATAAATATTTCAAAGCTTTTTAAATTTTAAAATAGTTTAGTACTTTAAATATTCAACTAAAAAATTCATTAATTAACCTTTAATTATTTTTTATTCTTTCATTTATATATTTTTTATTTCTTTTTAATTCTTTTTCCTTTCACTTTCATTCCCTTATATTTATTTTTCTTTTAATTTGTTTCCTTCACTTTCATTCCCTTATTTTCATTTATTTTTCTTCGCTTTCATTCCTAACACACAAGCATATATATGAAGAAGAAAGACAACTTTATAAGAGAAAAAAAAATAAAATACAAAATTTATATATGATCTTCTAAATTTCTCTATTTTTTTATTTTAATGAATACTTCAAATATTTCATAATTTGTAGGAATTCAAAAATTTAAATAAAAAGATAAAATGTATTGGTTTGGACAAATTTTTTCAAAATGGATTCAATTGGACATGATTCAATAGGTTGAATTAGTGATAGAAATAGATGATGTCATAAATACTTTTAAATTATATTTATATTTGTAGCCTTCAATATATATATAGAAAGTTCAAATTCACATAACTTAAATGAACAGTAGAGATTCATACCATTTTTTTAGTTTTTCTTCAATTTATTTTTTTAATAATTTTACACAATTCTATTATGTAATTTAAAAGAATTTAATTTTAATATATTATTAGAATAATTTTTATATTATCATTATATGTTGACACATCAATAAAAAACTTAATTAATTGAGATAATGGGAGATTTTTCTTATACTCATTGTTTTTCTTGAGCATCGATATCCAAGTTAATTTATTAAAAAATTTATTAAATGTTAATTTTAATTTTTAAATTTCATGCATTTGTGAAAAACAACAACCATTAAACATATGATAAATCACCATGAGTATTTGTATTATAAAAAAATAAAATATCATAATAATTATAATTTAAACTTTAGATAATTTACTTATCACCACACACCACTATTGTTAGTGAATGCTTTGTGATTTTATGTGGTGCATGCTTGTTATTATGATATTTTAATTTTTTTAAGATATTTATATTTTGAATTATTTATAAAATATTTATTATTTATTATTTTTTAATAAATAGTTATAATTATAAATAAAATTAATAATTAATTAAAATATTGATAATAAAAAAAATATGAGTAGCGAAATAATCTGCTACATGCGTACGAACAAATCACCGTAGGGATGACGGAGATTATTTTCTGACAGCCTGATTAATAGACCAGTACAGACCTCTGATCTGACCATCGGATAACATTTGTTTGCGTGCTCCAATGGGATAAACCTGGCGGCTAGTGAGGAATTTGGACCAGTCAAAGACCGAGCTCACAGATGCCAAATGAGAATGTTCTCATGCTAACTTCATTGTGCTGTTTCGTCAAACCGGTCACATTCTTCTTTGAAACATTGCAACCCGGTCTTGCAACTCAACTCGGTCACTGTCGCTCGCACTTAGTATGCTATGATTCTGTTCACTGACCTGGTATGATATGAAGCTCTGATATTTTTATTTTTATTTTCTCTCGATTCTTTTTTTAATATTTCAAGAAAAGAAATTGTTTTTCTCAATAGTTCTATCAATTTCTCTGTTCTTGGTTATTCATTGATGCAATGTAGAGTATCCACAAATTGTAGCTCAGAAATTGAATGGATTTTCAGTTCATAAGCTATCCAAGATTCATATACCCAAAGTGCTTTTGCTTTGACGAGTCTGGTACATAATGGGAATTTGGTTTTATTTTCTTGGCGCTTAGGAACCAGAACTGGGAGCGAAGTGGAGTTATGAGATTCTCTGATCGTGAGATTATAGGGTACATATTTTTTATATAGTTTCACTGAATTAGTGGGTTTAGAAGTCTGAAGATCTGATAATTGAGGACTTCAATGGATTTGCATTTGAAGAGTCTGTTTGGCAGATTTCAGGAACAGTTTGGGTCTGGCCCTGGGCTGGGTCCTGGATCTGGGACATGCCTGATGAAAGTGGATGGCATTGCTCCTAATTTCACTAAATCTATATACAAAGCTGCAGCAGCTATGTGTCGAACTGAACCGTGGAAAAGATTGCGTCCAGGGCATTTTTTTGGCATCCGGGTAGGGAAAGATTCGGATTGGCCTAGCAAGAAACAGCCTTTCCCGTGTGTCCAGCTCATTGGAGGGGATGGAGGGGATGTTGGGTTTAACATGTTTCGATCAGAAAATGATGCTAAGAAAATGACAGGGTCTAGAGAGACCATTCATGTACCAAATGTTGAGCTTCTGAGGGTCACATATGAAATGGAATCTCTGATGTTCCCTTCTAATCGCAAAATGATCAAGTCTTTGTCATTGGAAGCATCAGGCACTGATCTATTTCCTGTTATTGATGTTGCCCGATGCATGCCTGCCGGTGATCTTCGATTTAGAAATCCAACCCTTGAAAAGCTTAGGTTTGTCTATGCATTCATGAAAGCCATTTCTCTGGTTCACCACTACTTCAGGAGGTAGACAAAGAAAGTGGTCCAAAGTATTCGACCATGGTGTACTTTGAACCTTTCATAGAGACAGTTGATGTTCAGTGGCCTCCAGAAGTAACAAAGGGAGGTTATGATCTTGTTGCAGTTACTATCTCACACCCACCAGGTCAGGCATATGAAGAAAAAGCTAGTATGAGTGCTAGCTCAACCCCAACCAAGTATGTAGAACCAACCAGGGAGGACACTTTCAACGACACAAAAGTACACTCAAGTGCTGGCCTGAGACAGTGTGCAATGTGTGAGAAAGAAGTGCATGGAGAACAGTATCTCTGTTGTGGCCGGTGTAGAGCAGTTGTTTACTGCAACCCTATCTGCCAGAAACAACACTGGAAGGACACACATAAAAGCACGTGTGGACTTTACAAGGCCATGATGGAAAGGGAAGAAGAGCTAGCTATAAAAATTTTCATGGTCCCATGTTCTTCTGACCAGCCTTGTAAATGGCTTGAATCATTAGGTATCCACCAGAAGGGTATGTGGAGGAGAAAGTGCAGTTGCTATTCACACTGCCCTTTTGGTCTCCTTCCTGTAAAAGGTGGACTGCAGGAACTGTGGGGTGGACTCGACAATTTTGAATATCCTCATGACTCTCCATTTAATAATCATTTCAGCTCGAGCCCATTTCTTCTCTCTGGATGGTCAGAGTACTATAACCTTCGCTCACTTCCATTGTCAAGTCCTGTTGCCGACATTCTCTCACATCCATTGACTGTGTATCACATACTAACTGCTCTTATTATCAGTTCAAAGAACCTTAGACTGAAAGGGAAGGAGGTGATTGTCCACTTCCGTAGGCCTGAAGGGGAGTTGGATTGGATGCCAGCATTTGCAGAAGTAGGTCATTTACTTAATGGACTGGGTAATGTACAAATAGTGATGGTGGGACCAGAAGTTCCAACAAATTTGTCAGGTACAACTTCAGGAATAGGTGGCAGAGTCAGGGTGAATCTTGTGAGGGGAGTTTATCAGGTGGAAGCCAGTTACCTCCCTTCTCCTCACGTTGTCATCGCGCTGAACTCAGGATTGGGAATCTATTCTAGTTGGGGTGGAGCTCTTGATTTAATCAAATCAATGGATGTGCCTGCCTTCTTCACTGAGCAATCTGAAGTTTCATGTGTAAATGCTAAACAAGTCCTTCGTAACGCTGGACTTCACATCACACATCCTGTGACTCCAAATCCTTTTCGGTCACCTGTGAAAAATCACATGCCTTCTAACAATCTTCCTTCATACAGCAATGGTTTTGTTTTTGGTGTGAATACCTGAATGCAGTCCAACAAAACACCAAAAACAAGTGTCTATCTAGTTAAAAATCTCAAGCTTGTAGCAAACTTCAAATTTTCAGTTTTCCTGTGGTTTGGTGAACATAACAGCAAAGTGTGACAATCCTTGTAACATTTTTGTTGCATTATGAAATTGATTCTGCTTGGCCGTAGGTCAATCATTTTATACAATCTGAGTTATGGACACCATGCTCTTTGTGCAATTTGGTATACTGTGCCTCTATTGTTGTGAGTTCTTTCATCAAGACTGTCAAGGATGTCTGTCCTTTATCATATTCAAAGTTTATGCCACTCATTTCATTCGATCTTGTGCAGAAACCTAGCTTTTCTATAAAGATGATGACGGGTTTGTTTCCCTATTCTGGCAACTTCTGTGGAGATACCATTCATTCGAAACAACGTAAATGGAGACATTGAAAGAATTAAAGTCAAAATCAGCTTGTTCAACCCCTGGTGTGCCGATTTTTTGTTCTAAAAAAAAAGAAAAAGTAAAAAGAAATTTCCAATTAAGTTGATGTTTCCATTGCTGAGAATATATATCAATAGCTAGGGATGTTTGCAATTACCAATTCAAATGCTCATTTCATGGTTGATTGAAATTGGGGAACACGAGAAAACTTTTGATTGTCGTGTATGCTTATAATTCTATGACTTCAATTTTCTGACTTAAATTTTTAAAACTAGAATGTGATAATATTAAAATTCGACTCTTTGCTAGACCACCAATCCCCCTCCCATAACTAAGTACTTGCATTTCCTATATAACCCAAAAACCATTTATTTTCTAGAGCTATATGCCATTATTCTATACTTTTTTCCCTCAATTTCAACTGAGTAAATCAGGAAGCTTTCCTCCAAAAGGGCAGTGAACCGTGTGTTGCTACAATTCTATCAAATGATTGCTTCATTTTTCATACTGTGTGATAAAAGGTATAATCAGTTATACAAAAAGTTTAATCTCAATCTATTCATCTATCAAAAAAAGCTCACTCCTAAAATCCACAAGGTGAGGAAAGAAGAATGGAAATAAAAGCCAAAAACGGTTGATTCCTTACATATATTCAACTATTGCACATAGCATTAGAACTAGATGATAAACTCTAGGCGCGTGTTATCAGTTTCAGAATCTCAGCAGCCTCCTTCAATCTTCTCTCCCTGTTTTCTCTTATAACTGGACTAGGAGCCCTAGCATTTCTGCACCTCCGCAAGACAATACAAAACAAATACAAGCTTGTGTTAGATTTATCTCAGCAAACTTATTGGGAAAAAAAATTGACATTTCCTGTAGCCAAAGTCTAACCTTTTCTCGTAGTTTGCCTTCCTTGTAAACTCCTCAACAAGACTGTGCAGTCGCTTTAGGAGGGCAGGGGACTTGAGTATCGCTTCAACGCCTTCATGAGTTGAACATATCTTCTTCAACAGTTCAGAAGCAATAAAGTAGCCGTCCTCCTTATTCCTGGGAGAATTTCAAATTGTTACAACTTATCAGAACAGAGTCAACGATCCTATATCAACTTTCAGCTTTAACCAGTGTTGAGTATTGAAACCTCAGTAACTCCCAGATAATTATCTGTACAGAATTGTGACTTCGGATCAGCACTTCTAGTAGATGAGGATAGCGGGCAAGGTTCCGGAGAGTTGACAGGGCATGCTTTAGAACCTCCTGGTCAGGTATACTTCGGCTGACTGATCGAATAAGCCACAGCAAGGTGTCAATAGCCCCTGCAGCCACAAGTTCTTCACAACATTTCTGAGAATGTCCTGTAGCCATATCTGTGAAAAGACAGACATATAAATGAAGAAAAAAAAAGGAACAAGATCACTGGTCTGAACGCATAGAATGTTATTTTTACCAAGATAATGACGTGATAACGAATGATAAAAAGTTCATGGTTGAGAAGCCATTCACATAATTAAAATATAACTTCACTGATAGTAACAAAATCCAAATGAAGCAACATAGCTCCCACCCAATGTTGCACAAGTATGAAGGATGTCACTGAGACTTTTCATATTAAGGAGCTCTGTCAGCGCTGCCAGGAGTCTGTTTATGAGACGCTTGCTGTCATCCACGTTTCTGGCTGACTCCTGCACTCTCAAACGCAAATCCAGTAGCTGTTGTTTTGACTCTTTCCGTGCAAGGTAACCTTTCCAGTGGGACTACACAAGTCATAATTAAAAAGAGAAGGAAGATTAACAAATTGGAACAAACTAATAAAAAACCAAACTACACATATAGATGGCAATTTGGGCTGTAGTTACAAGAAGCAATAGTAGCATCATAAAGGATTTGATTGATCCAATAAGTAATGACATATTCATCAGTATGGCAACTAGGATACGTTAGGATAAAACCAAATATTAACACAATATTCTTCCTTCACTTATCTAGGGATAAAAGACAGCATATCTTTTTAGAAATGTCATATTAGCTTCTGCAGCAATTTCCACCAAAATTACAAAACTTTTAAATCAGTAATACTTTAGTTGACACAATAGACCTACGGCGTAATATATCATGATAACAAATAGAATGCCATACTTGGATGAGAACAATATGGTGTCTGTGAAAAGTGGCCTTTCGCCTCGCTATCCGCCCACGAATACAAGACTGAATAATAATGGCAGGCTTTGTCATTAATTTAAGTAACAACAGACCCTTCCACCACCGTTGCAATTTAATAACTGAAAACAAGAATAGTTCCAGTTGAAAACTACAACAGCCAACTGGCCTTGGAACGCAAACAGGAATGACTGCACGTAGCTGAGAAGCGGCACCTACATCACGACAATATGAGGTAATACTATAGTGAAAAAAAGTGAAACCACAACTAAATCATGCAAATACTACCTCAATGATAGAGTGTAAACCGATCGTAAAATGTACACTAATTACCTAATAGCCGATTTCTTGTTACATGCCCCCTGATAAAGCGCTGGATCTCCAATGCAGCCTCTTTCCGACAATTGAGAGCCTTCTGGCATTCCAGGCTTCGAATGACACATTGGATCTTTATTACAGCGTCTCTTTGGGACGAGAAGTCCCTTTTCACCAGCCAACCACGGCAATTTCTCTGGGTTCATTCAAGCAAAGAACAGTAAATAACGTGAAGGCATTCACCAAAATTCAGAAAGGCCACGGTAAAATAACAACTGGTATTAATAACTAAGAATTGATTGAAATATTATGGCATAGTCAAAATGTAATTAGCATTTCTATGTTCATTAGTTGACTAGTATTCATTCTGACTCACAGAAGTAAAACCACAATAACTCACTAATTTCTTGGCAAACAAGAAAGTCATACAAAGTAAATGCAAAAAAATATGAACAAAAGAACGCAAGTCAATGTCTTACTTGAATTGCAACAATGCGATTCCTACGTTCACCAGCTTCCTTCCGTGCAATCCATCCACGAAAGGAAGACTGAATGACAATAGTTGCCTTAAACACAATTTTGAAGTGCTGAAAAGCCCTTACACATCTCGACATTCGGTAGTAACATTGAATTTTTACGATGGCTTGAATTTGATTCAAATACCTTTTTCTCAACAACCACCTACGGAAATTACATTGAATTTTAGTTGCAAAGAAGTGCTGCTCCCGAGTGGACTTGCAGCATAAAAACTTCTTCCAAGCAAGTTGAATACTAACGACTGCATTTGTTTGAAGGTCAAATGTAACTTTCTGTTGGCCCAAATTTAAAGCTGTGCCTTTCTGATCGAGCTGAAGAATATATCTTGATCGTGCCATCCAACCACGAACAAATTTCTGAACGGTAGTGGCAGCAGTCACCGGATCTGAATTCACAAGATCAGGGATTACACTACATCTTTGCTGATGCCTCCAATAGATCCAACTCCTTACCGCTTGCTGGATAAGCTGCGCTGACCTCTTTAACCTCAAAAAAGAATGCCTATGAACAAAAAACATGGCATATCTCCTATATGTTTCTGATTGCTTCCATATTGCTGAGATTGAACAATTATGCAATGCCAATAAGTAATGAACCATAATATTGAAAAATGTTCGAGACAAGCTGATAAAATATATACCACGTGAAAAGTCGTAGCCTTGAACAGTGGTGAATATCACACAGACTGACTCCAGCCTCACATTCAGCCAAGCTCGGAAAACAGTTTGCAAAAGGGAAACAGCATTTATCATCTTCAGAAACTTGCGACGTGCAACTAATCCTCTGATATGTGATTGTATAGTTCTTGCAGCATTTTCTGAAAGCATTGAGCAACCGTTGTCAATAAGAAAACAATAGAAGACAGCATCATCAACACAAACGTTTGCAGTTACAATGGACTAATGAGCCGTAATACGAAGTGCCAAAGAATCAGACAGCACGCTTTTACAAAGCAATGCCCTGGGGAAAAAAGAAATAGAACTGCAAAGACTCCACGTCAGACGGTCAAGTAAAAGAACTCTGAGCAAATGAAACAAAGAGGTTCATTATCAAATACCTATTCAACTCTGATGTAAATAGTACGAATTTGGAATTGATGAGGGATGAACAAAGGCCAGCTTCTCATTTTGACTTCTTATGAGTAATTTCAGGAACAAAAATACAATTTTTGAAATTAAGACCAAACAACTAAGAAACATCTTTTTTTATATACAAAGTAACGATGCGCTTGATATATTACTTTTTTCACGGCTGCAGTACGCATACATGATGAAATAGAAACGAAAAGGACTCTACATTACCTCCTCTAATGTTGGTGCTGCATTCAACGGCTCTGCATCTCTGCAAATCAGAGACATCTGGTTTCATGACACGGTTTCGTTCAGCCATATCTTGCCACCAAGCCTGGATGGCCTTGAATTTTCTTGCGGCATCTATCTCAATAAATCACCAGATTTATATGAAAAGAAGAGAAGTAAATAAAATATTTATTTCTTGAATAAGATCATACCATTCATATCATGATTCTAAGATGTTTGTTTTGGAGCTAATACAATCAATTTGAAAATATTGCCTCAGGACATGTGATAAAGAATGAAAGATAGCACACTGTTGTGAGTTGTCTACAGAATGCCAACTATCATGCAAGAAGTACAAATAGGCTAGCATTTACTCCAGTACAAACCACTATACAAGGACATTATATATACATATATATATTAAAAGATAAAGCCCATTTCAAGTTAACTGACCGACTACTATTTCAAAACATGAATTTTTTCTCACATTTATTTTTTATACTAAAGCCATACGAATCAAACTGATGCAACTATCACGATGGAGGCTCCATAAGTAGTTTTATTTATGTTGGTGGCAGAATCATTTCATAAAATATCAGCCCTATAAATGCAAAGTTACTGCATGTATCCAAATCAAATTTATTGATATATATATATAGAAGTAGAACAAGAAATATAAACAAATGACATGCATAAATATCTAACGTTCACACCACTAAAGGGTCAACAAGAAACCTTCATTGCCGGGCACATCTGAAGCTTCTGGCTTTTGTACTAATTCAGAACTGGAAAGGCATTGTCCCATCTTCAAATGTCTCCGGTATAAACTTTGGCAGTCATAGCCTAGAAGCTTACTAAAATTTAAGTGCTCCTAGAAAGAAAGAGAGATACTACTTAACACAATTTTCCGAAAATGACAATAACAGGATTTGACTATAATCTTTGTTCCGGTTACCACATTTTTCTTGACAAATAATTGGCTCGCTAGGAAAACCAACAATATCACCACACTTCGGTCACTGCAAGCACCATTGTATTCGAGTAGCTCGCTCACTTGAAGTACCTGCATAATATGTACCCAAACTCTATTATATCACCACACCGTATCAAATGAGAAACTTACATATGCATGGGCATAAATTTTTTATCTGGGCTACTCGCAATCAAAATAATTGTGCATTCTGAGATAAATAATTATCCACTTAATTTTACATGAGTGAGTTAGATAAAGAACAACCAATCTTTGTCTCCCATTTACAACTTCAATTAGTTCAAATCAATAACAAGTATTAGATTACATCACTAAGGCAATAAATGCAAGAGAGTGCTTTGTTATGATTCTTGCAGACTCTTGCCAACTAAATCATAGAATTGTATAGAAATAACCACAAAATGTGTTTCTCTCAATTTATCAGATGTACGCAACCACCTCTTGATAATAATTCCAGCTTGCCCGAAGTAGACATTTACATACCTCTGGAAAATTCCCCAGTGATGCAGTCAACTTCTGAGATAATATAAAATTGTATAGTGCATCTGAATAATCATCGACTGACATTATTGATGCCTTGCCACTTTTCTTATTGTCTTCCTGTATAATAACCAAAAATAATAATAATAAAGCGAATGAACATATTGTATCGAAAAAAAAGAAAAAGCTAATGAACATATAAGAAGCAGTAGAAGTTAATATCAGCAGGAATCTAAAGAAGTTTAAGACCTTCGATGAACAGGAACTATGAAGTTCCCTCTGGAAGTAATAATCAAGTAAACACCAGATAGCTTTGCCATCAACAAGGGAATGCAAATTGTCAAGTCCACAAGCATAATTTTCACAAACAGCCTAGGAAAAAGAAAATGATAAGGTTAAAATGCAGATAACATTAGGAAATATTTTTTAGCTATATACCAGAACCTCACAAATTTCAAATGCAGAATTTGAAGCTTAAGCAAGAAAAAAAAAACTAACTAAAACAAAGTGCAGCAGTACCGACAAAGGAGAATTAGGAATGAAACCAAAAACACCAGAGAAAAAAAAGTAAATGCGTTAATAAGACACACTAAATCAATGCAAGCATCTAAAGAAATTTGGAAGAAGCAATATGTTCAACAATCTTGTGGCCATACAGCTCATCATCCATATCAAGCTAGCTCTTTGTCTAACAACTATTACAGAAGGTCCTCTTGTAAAAAAGAACAAAAACATCTAAGGAAATTACCATCCTTTTCTATAATCAGCCCTTACTAAATCTCATATCATACTGTCAGATGTTAGCAGTGGCATGAACTGTGCATGGGTACTAGGCAGTCTAACAAAGCATGCAATCCTGAAAAAAGAATTAGCTGATATACAGGTTTCTTATTGTTGTTGGTTTTTAAAGGTAACTACTAACTACCTATAGCATACATGAAGGTATCTTAGAGACAGTACCTGAATCCAATTCAAAAGCAATTCCAGAGAACTAGAATTTGCACTGTTTATGATTTCCTGGAAGATGGAGAAAAATTGAAGGTTAAGAATAATATAAGTTATTATTCACTTAAAGAATAAGATGTGCTAAATTGAAACATTAATTTATTGAAACTCATAAACTCATCTAATATGGAACATACGGTGCCAAGTCCTCGAATTGTAGAAATTTCCTCAACTAAACTTGTTTTGTCAACCAAACGAGGTAGCTACAGGTCCAATGACAAACAAATTTACATTGCTGTCCAGGAATAGTAATCAAATCCAAAGGCAACAATATTACAGCAATTTAAAAATTTAGGTGCAAAGAAGAGTAGCCACCTGCAATTGAACAAACATATTCCAGAGCAAGGAGATAGTAAGTTCTTTATCTCCATTAACAACATCATCTGCCACAATCATCATTTCATCTTCATCACGTAGCGACACACCAGCTTGCCTAAGATATTGCAGGGCAAGACCACAATTTGCCAAATTCTTCTTACGAGTTTCTGAGGGAACTACAATTTTCTGTTTGCACAAATGCACAATGATGCGTCAAAATTCATAACTAATTTCAATATCCAGAAAATAATCTGAAAGTGTCAAATGTGCTGATACTATTCCTATATATATGTGTAACCAACCGTAAGGATAGAAGAATTATGTTGCAAGAGCTGAATAGCTCTACACAGCCTTAATCCATCTTGAAGATCTACAAATAAATCTCTGACCCTGAAGTCATACTCAACAAGAGGCCCCTACAAAAACACAAAGCAGCCAGATAAAACATAATCATAAAACATATCTTGAACGAGATAGTTGATAACTTGATACAATGTCATGTCCTTCTTCTGCACTAATTTATTAGGGCATGAACATTAACGTGTAACTTACACATCTAGCATTGTCATAAAATGCACCAAGACCTCCAAAAAATGATGCTGCCCACATGTAGGTGCAAGCTCACACACAGTATATGCAGACACTAACACACAACCCTCAAATTCTACATAATCCAGCAAGGAAATGAGCATGGCACATGGATGGAATTACTGACCTGTTGATGAGATACTTTGTACCCTAAAATCACCAAATGTGCCAGAAGATTTCCTTCTCCATGCATTACGTCTGACGATAGGAATTCTAGTTTCCAACCAAAAAGAGAGAAAAGTCAACCTACAATGGAGAAATTGCTGTTACAAAAATATCAACAGGAAATTGGAGGGAAGCATATACGATCACTTACCATGGATCACTTGGCTACTTGATTTAATCCAAGATTCTACCTTGAACAAAAAAGGGGAACCCCCATCTAATCCATCAAGGCCATACTCAAGTGGAAGGCAACTCTGACTTTTAGCTTTATCCAGGATAAGCACAAGCAACAAAATTCTCTTCAAAATCACATTCCCCAATTTATCATAGTAACCTGACCTATATAGACCTTCAACCATCTTGTTATAAGCATATGCTTTTGCTAGACCCTCATGTGAAAAAAATAGCTTCGTAATGACCATTTTAAAAAATATGACTTCTTGATCAGAATCATCATCTCCATTTAATACCAAGGAGTCACCACCAAAAATTATATATAATCCAATTCGAAGCCAAATTGGATTATAACACATAAGGATTCTCGTGGCCTTCTCCTTCAACCCAACATC
Organism: Castanospermum australe; assembly: GCA_019955255.1. Classification (NCBI taxonomy): domain Eukaryota; kingdom Viridiplantae; phylum Streptophyta; class Magnoliopsida; order Fabales; family Fabaceae; genus Castanospermum; species Castanospermum australe. The sequence continues at coordinate 539,989 of NSJW01000247.1, read as the reverse complement.
TGATACTATCGGGCAGTGTGCCTTCAAATTTAGCCTTCCTTCGTCAATAGTCTAAGAAACAAAACAATGGAAATTGGCACAAAATTCAACGCAAAACGGGTTTGGGGTGTAATTCAAAGCATATTTAATTTGACACTCGATAACAACGAAGTCCTGCTAGAATTTCTACAAAGCAATTCAAACGAATAGCCAACAACCAATGATTAGACCAGATCACAGCATAAAATGTGTTTCACTGAGCATTAGTCAGCCTCCTATGAAAATGAAGACAACTATAAAGTTCAAGGCATCCACAATTGAAGGTGCTGGAAATTTTCTGAGCCTTCTATTTAGGGACAGAAAATTCAAGCCAAGCCTACGGAAAAGGAAAACAAACCTTTGTCACTTGATGCATCACTTCGAAGATTTCGTTGCAACTTCCGAGGGTCAAATAAACTCTCATCCGCTGCTTTAAATCATCAAAACTGCAGACATCCTTCAGAGAATCCCTCAAGTACGAAAACATCAAATTCGGCAACTCTGCTGCAGCATTTCCCTTGCCAACGCAGCGGTCATCCCTCGACCACGTCTTCCTCTGCCGCTTCGGAGTACGCCAGGCTGCGTCAACCCCGATGGAGATCCCGGGGCCACTGTCTCTCTTCCCCTTCGTCGCCGGAGTCGCAGGATCCGCATCCCCGACCTGGACTCCTGCGATGGACAGGTCGCAACCGCAGGAGCCGGGGTTTTCGAACAAGAAATTGAGCCAAACGGTCATGGCCTTGGATAGTGATTTGAGGGACTGCTCTTTCTTGATTTGGGCCTTTCGGGAGGACTGAGACTGCTCGAGTTGGAATGCCTTGAGTTTCCGGGAGGCGGCGGCTGACTTGGAGGGCGGAGGAGCGATGGCGGGGCGGCGACGGAATGCGGAGGAGCGGGGCGTTTGTTTGGAAGCGGTGAAGAAGTGGGTGGACGGAGACTTGGCATTGGGGTTGAGAGAGGGGCGTTTGGGGGTTCTGAAGTTGGAGATGTCCTTGAGAAGCGAAGACGACGATGGGTAGGGTGAGGAACAGGGAGGAGGTTCGTCGCCATCCATTTTTCGCGTTTCTTTGGTTATTGTCTGAAACTGGAAGAGAAGCACGAGACACGAGTGACTTGAGAGAGAGTTGGCGTTGAATTTGAAAAATTGAAATGCAGCGGCGGGGAGCGGGAACTGAAAATGATCGAGGGGCAGTATCACGTGACAGGACACGAGCTCAGAGGATAATTACAACTTCAATTTTAATCCTCTTACAAAGTTTGAACTTTGAACGTTTGATTTAGTTTTGATATAAACTGGACACATGCCAGCACAACACTGATTTGCATTATTATCAGAAAGTGTTTGGAGGATATAAAATTATTAAATTATTCTAATTATAGTTAATTTATTAATTACAATTTATGGTTTAATTACGGTCATTAATGATCTTAAGTACTCATTATGCAATAATTTTTGAAACCATACAGAAGAAATGTTTAAAGCTTAATCATATCTTTAAAAACCACTTTGTGATAATGGAACCTCCATTGAAAAACTTTTCTTCTGAAATGTTTAATCATCATCGTATTATAAACGGTAAAATAAAGTTTATTTTAATATTAAATTATTTTTTAAATTTTTTTATTTTATTAAATACTTATAAATTCAGATATAACTTAAAAACATTAATTATTTTATTAAATGAAACATAATTTAATATTCAGTTTTAAGTTATATCAAAATTTAAAAGAATTTAATAAAAAAAATTTAAAAATAATTTAATATAAGAATAAATTTTATAAATATAAATTATATTTTATTTTATGAAGTCTTATAATTAAATAGTTACATGATATACTTATAGATAATGTAATATGCACATAAATATAATTTTTATTTTATTTAATAATAAAATTAATATTTTTAAGTCAGATTAAAATTTAAAGATTTAATTAAATAAAAAAAATTAAAAATAATAATTTAATATTATGATAAACTTTACAGTCTTATAAAGTCATTATCAGTTTGAGCATCAACGGCGTCGTTTTTGCCCGAAAGACATATGACAAGCAGTGGTTGTTCGTTGGGGCCGGTTCCATTAAACCCCATTCGGAATGTTCCAACTTCCCATTGCAATTTGCCACACCTCTCCAGTTGATCAAACTTACTATGCATGCAGTCCCGAGGATGAGGATGGTTCCAGCAGCTGAATTGTACAGTGCGGGTGCGGCACCACCGGCATCAGTTGCACATTCACAGCCCAAATATATATATACCAATGCTTATTCTGGCTACAATGCGGCGGCAGCGCCACCGTGTGGGGTGGTGACCGCTGGAATGGGATTGATGGAAGGAGAGGAGGGCAAGGTTGTTACCAAGTGCCAATGTTTCATCTGCTGCTGTGTGATACTGATACATACTAGATACATTCTTTTTAGGCTGAAAAGAAAATTGGCTAACAGTGACATCCATGATCTGTGATATCTAAATTTTAGTATGTTGAAATTTTTTATTTAGCTGATGAAGTAAGTTGTGCTGTGGTGGTTGACAGGTTAATTTGATGCAAAGGGTCATGTGACAGGGTTTGAAATGGGGGTGACAATAAAACTGCCATTTTTGTGATTGTCATTTTTGTAACCCAAGATGAAACATTGGCCTTTTAAGACTATTTTATTATGTCTTATTCAATTATGATCGGTTATGTACAAAAATTTATGTGATGTTATATCTTTTTGAAGTCAGTTATGAAAGAATAAACATGATATAAGATATAATATTATTTATTAGTGTAAAACGTATTCTAATAATAATAAAAGTAAATAATTAATTAAAAATTAAAACAACAATGATTAAAAATCTTGTGTACTCAAACTTAAGAGCAACGAAAGTCCATGAATGATAGAGTAATTGGGCTTTACTATGTATGGGCTGAATGGCCGAAAGAACATATGGGCTCAAACAAACAGTTTGAGACGGTCCATTTTGTCAACCAACATTCAGTATGCAAAGAAGAAGAACGTGATTGGTTCGTGGAGAACACGCTCTACGTGATTCGTCTTGTTTCTGTCATTTGGACATGTTCGCCCAAGTCCATAGCTGTCTTTTCAGTATCTGGTCGGTTCCACTTCTTCCTCGTCGCCTTTGTCCTTCGCCTGGTTCCGTCGCTGCACTTGCTACGTGCGCAACTGCTCCGTAATCACCTTCCAATTCTCGCACTGCTTCTCTGTTTCTGATTTAGAAATAATAGCGATAGCGAAGCCCTTTCCAGGCTTTCACATCATTCTTCTTCTTCGAGTGTAATTATAAGCAGAAATTACGGTGCATAATGGCTCAAGCAGTTGAAGAATGGTATAAGCAGATGCCCATCATTACCCGCTCCTATCTCACTGCTGCTATTGTCACTACCATTGGCTGCTCCCTCGATGTACGCCTTTCATCCCCTTTTCTCATTCTGGGTTTGCGTGATCTTTCTGAATGTGAACAAGGGTTTGCAATTTTTTTAAAAATTTTTTTGGGGCAGTTTGAATGGGTGCCATTTGAAATTAATTACGGAAATATTGGCGTGCCCCAATTGTTCTTCTTATGGTTCCTCGATATGCAGCTGTCCGTCCACTAATTTGAAATCAAATCATTAATGGGGTTGTCATATTTTTTGTCATTAATCATGGTTTTCCTTTGAGTCAAGAAATTTGACAAGAAGCCATGATTGAATCAAGTTCATCTTAGTTAGGTTTGTTAAAAAATTGGGAAATTTTGACCTTTTCTCCCCAACGATTGTAATTGGCTGTTTTAAAATTTTTCGTATCTGATTCTGGTACTACGAAGGTTTGATTTGTAATTTGGAAGGTATCAGTGACTGAATCATTGTTGATTGATGATATTGTTATGATTTTGCAGATAATATCTCCGCATCATTTATATTTGAACCCTAAACTGGTGGTTAAGCAGTATCAGTTTTGGCGTCTCATTACTAATTTCTTGTACTTCCGAAAAATGGGTAAAATTCTTACAGTTCACCTTTTAAAGAATTGTTACTCATTGAGATTGGCGTGATGGTTTCTTTGATACTTTTATTTCAGTTCTAATGTGGCATCATTTCAATCTTATTATGTTAACATGACTGGTGTTCAGATTTTTGTTTCGTAACTGTTTTACTATCTGTGAGCAAGATTTTCAGATGCATATCTATATTAAAAACTTCAGCACATACTGTCATGATTGATTCTGGTCATCTATACCCTTGAGTAGTTGAATTCTTGATGTACCCCAGTGATTTTCCTAATTTACAATGCATTTAGCAAATTACCTTTAATAATCCCATATAAGTATGAGTTGCCCTACTTTCTTTAGTTCAGCAGATCATAGCAAACTTCTTGTGCTTATCCCCTTTTTGTAATGGATATCATGCGCATTTTAAGCATATTGCCTACAAAGCCTGCCTATTCTTTATTATGTTTGCTTCATATTGTTTGATATTTAGTTTGAAGGTTGTGAATCACATATCTAACTTTGACATGGTATGTTCTTGTTGAATGGCAGATTTGGATTTCTTGTTTCATATGTTTTTTCTTGCTCGGTACTGCAAGCTTCTAGAGGAGAACTCCTTCAGGGGAAGGACTGCTGATTTCTTTTACATGCTCTTATTTGGTGCCACTGTGTTGACGGGAATTGTTCTTTTTGGTGGGATGATACCTTATTTATCAGAGTCATTTGCGAAAATTATATTCCTTAGCAACTCATTGACATTTATGATGGTGAGTCACGAGTTTATGTGTCTTGTTGAGTCCTAATTTTAAACCTGTCTCAACGTCTTGAAAGCTTAATTTATCTTACTTTTTCAGGTCTACGTGTGGAGCAAACAGAATCCCTTCATCCACATGAGCTTCCTAGGCCTCTTTACTTTCACGGCAGCTTACCTTCCATGGGTGAGTAAGCTCTGCTGTTGTTATCTCGTTGGACCTGAAAGGATCCCATCAATCTGGGTTTATGCTTTGTACATAAAATCAATCTTTTTTCCATTCCTCCAGTTCTAATCAACGTTGGCAACCTGATCTTAAAAATTTGATGCATGTAGGTTCTCTTGGGATTCTCTGTCCTGGTTGGTGCTAGCGCTTGGGTGGATCTACTGGTGTGTCTCTGTTCAAAGAATATACCATAAGACTGAACATCTATCTGTAAATGTTGTAAACAGCTCATGTGAATTTTGAAAACGTGTTTCAGGGAATGATTGCTGGCCATGCATACTATTTTCTTGAAGATGTGTATCCTCGGATGACTAATCGCAGGCCCCTGAGAACCCCATCATTCATCAAAGCACTGTTTGCAGACGAGACAGTTGTTGTGGCACGGCCTGCCGATGTCAGATTTGCTCCCCCGCCAGCAGAAGAAGTTCACCGCGATTGATGGGGGCTTTAGAATTCCCAACTAATGGGGGAGCCGACGCAGTGGACACAGCTATAGAACAGGAAAGCGGTTATGCTTGTAATATATAGACGTCTCTAATTTCTCTTTTTACTTTTCTTTTTTTTGGCCTGCATTTGTTAATTATTATGCTTTAAGATGCACCATGTCCAAAGTTTTTACTGAAATGAGGAAACGTTTGTTTCGTCTTTTGCCATATAGTTTTTCAAACTCCATCTTGTAGACATCAACCCCCCTTCTCCGCCCTTTTCTAATTCTTATTTGTTTCGACTTTGATTTCTGGAATTAATTTACCATATATTGTTGAACAAGCCTGAAAAAATAGGAAATACATACATTTGCTCGAGCGATACGGGCTCACACTGCGCGAACGTAGCCTAAGAAGAAAGCAGAGATGGCATGAGATTCAGTATTCAGTGTCAATTTCACTTTGCCGTGAATTTTTTTTTTTTTTGAAGAGTTACTTTCTTAAAATACTCTTCTATAAAATGAGTTATTAGAAAGCACTATTTTGTCTAAATTTTTTTTTCTGCTTGTGCTTTTATTTTTTAAAATAAACACCAATTTTTTTAATTCTCTTTAACAGATTTTCTGCTTCTATTATCATTTCAAAACACTTTTACACTTAGACAAAACGCCAAAAAAAAATCATCTAGAAAGCAACTTTTGATAATTTCACAATAGTCAAACATGCTCACAAGCCATTATGGGAACATGGAATGTGAAGATATACAGCATGGTGTCAATTTTCATTTACGCAGCCTGATTTTAAGGAAAAAAATAAAAAAGAGGTTCCCAGTATGAATTGCTGGAGAACTCTTGCCACATACAGTCACAGTTTAACTAACGTTGTTTAAATAAAAAGCTTTTTTTGTGGATAACTCATTTTTGCTACTCAGTTGATCCGAACAGGGCATAAGTTGATTTAAGCAGCATATATTTCAGATTTTCAGCAAACATTAAACATCCTGTGAAATGCTCAAGGAGAAAAAGAATGGATGCATCATTGCAAGTCTGTTCGGCGCATTCAAACATGCAAACAGAAACTCTGAAAGCATCCTGCAACACAACTACATCTAGACTACATAAAAAATTGTATTTTCCCTCCTCTCAAACCTCCCTACCCGCACCCTCAAACCTACATTTTCGAATTACTGTAGAAAGCCACTTAAAACTCTTGTCCTCACATGCCCTTTCCAAGCAGCAACCGCTGAGTATCACACATGTAAAGAACTCCTACTATGAGAAAATACCTGGATCCTTTTTCTGCATCTGCTTCTCCTGCTGAACTTCAACAGTATCTAACTAGAGAACCAGGAAAATCATAACCAATGGGCAAATGAATAAATTAAGATCCAACATGCACTGCAGTCAACGGATAGGGTGATATTGGGCTGATATCCTCTTTGGGGGCAATTTGCGCAGGACGTAGAGGACTAAAGCCGAAGGCAGGACCTCAACCAGCTGTATTTTGAGAAGTGAAAAGTAAACTCCAGATGTCAAGATAGTGAGAAACCAAAATTCTTGCGGATTTAACAAAAAGGAATACTCAGTAGTCAGTAGTATACCATGTAGTATATCAAGTTCAAAATAGGATGATCCAAAACATCAAGAGATGCATCTGAATCAAATGCAGATAGAAAAACCTGCGTGTGTATAAAAAAGTGTGATTAGCTGTAATGCTTGAAGAATAATACCGTGCACATCATTATTTAACTCAATTCTGCAGCTTTAGTTCTCATGACAAACGCTTTAAGTCTCTCCCTTCCTTTTTTTCCCTAAAATTCATCTCCACTTTGCATTTGATCACCCTTATCATGCTGACCACCAAAGGTTCTATTGTGCTTTTCTGATTCTCATCTTCTCCTTCTAACTTCATTTCACACTAAATTGTTTACCAGCTTGTCTAACAGTATTGATCTTGAAATGCATTATACGATTCTCACATTCAACTAATATACTGCCACATTTAGATTCTCATGAATAAATTTATTGACATTTTTATCAGCAAACTCCACTTTTATTAATCATACAAGAAAGTTTTTTGTGATGAAGTATGCAAGAAGATTATTAACAAAACAAGAACACAGTAAACCCTTAAATCAAAACGTTTTATAACTATGGAGAAACACAAATATTCCATACATAGAATATATCAAATGTCTATTACTGCACTCAAAGTTGGTAGAAACGTTCACAATTTTTGGTGTCTGTGGATCCTAACCCCTCTTGCTGCAAGTACAGGGGAGAAGACTACCACATCAATAGCATAACAGAATAACACAGGATGATGATCAGAAGACAAGCAGAAAATAATTATCATTCGACACATGTGACATATTTACATAGACAAGCTCAAGAAAATGTTTAATTGAACATTATAAAGATAACAATGATAATAATATAGTCAGAAGTTACCATAAAGCATCTTATCAGAAAACAGGTGAAACAGATGGCTGTGACAGCTCCGACCTGCATACAAAGCCCATGTAATGTGAGTACAACTAATATTGGTACAAACAATTTCTTTTCAATTTCTCCTTGTTCTATGTTTGGGACAGAATAGAAAATGAAAAGCAAGAAGGGGTTCTTCTCAGTTCACAATCATGAGGTCTAATCCAAGGGAACATACAGAACTTAAACCTTATTGTTAAAATGGGTAATGTACTAGACCATGAGAATTCATATATGAAAAAAAATTCTATACCTAAAATATGAAGTCTTGATTTTTGTAATTTAAGAATAGGAAAATGAGCAAAGTAGTCAAAACTGATCACATTTGTAGCACAAATAACTGCATGACGATGCAAACCTAGGACTCATTCATTCCCATCGTTTGCTTGAAAATTCTGCATTTGAACACAATTTGAATTTTATAGAGGAAAAGCGACAGCGATTCTGATTTAGATAAAGGGGGTACAATCCTTTAGACATCCCAATGGACGAAGGCAACAGAGAAACTCATCACGAGATAGGAAAATTTATATTATGGTCTTCTCAATCAAAGCCTACATCCTGTACATCCAAATACATATAGAACACTTAATATCCATCTTTCATGACTATTTTTGCTACTCGCTAGTAGAAATTTAGGACTTTTAATTGTTGCAGTTACAAGAAACTCAATCCTATTGTGCTATAAAAGTAATAACTAACCAATGCAAAGAAGACACTCTGGCATGCCTCTTGCCAAAACCTATCTCATGTGTATGTTTGGAAGATCAATGTGTTAACAGAATGGTAGAAGAGACACCAAAAGCAGACAATCATTTGCTATCAAAGTCATTTATACATGCACATGAACACATGTGCAATGTACTAAAATATCACGGGAAACCTTAATACATTTTGCACAAAGACATATATATCTTACTAACGTAAAAGTGTGGACTTACTGTAGAAAATAGACCGTATAATACCAAAAGAGAAATGGCTGATAGTAATAGAAAAAAGACATCACCAATTTACCATATAGAACTAGCCTATTGTACTTTAATACAGGACAGAATACAGAAATAGCTTTGAGTAAGTCATGTAGCTAATCTCTGTCAGTAGTAACTAAAGCTTAATCAAATCAAATTAGCTCGTAATCACCAAAACCAATGTCATAAAAATATAATTAAGTCGAAATTGACAATTCCTGCACCAAAGGTGTTTTCATTTCCCATAAAAATTATGTAAAAAACCTATACCGCACGCATTAGGCTTCACTACACAAAGAAATTGGCAAGCAATAAAGCAAGCATGAATATTATCGAATCTTTTTCCCACAGTAATTTTTATCATCAAGACATGCTGAGAAGAAAATGCTCATACCTCATGAAGCTTCTTCCTTCTCCCTTTAGATTCAATTGGGAAATGCCTCAGCATGAAAAATAATCTAGAAACATTTCATGTGTACCAGGCGGAGATCAAAAAAGCCACCCATAACAACCATGAATTACCAGTTAGTAAATGAAACTGAGGCTGCAGAGGTATTTCATTGACCATAGCAATTCAGACAAAATGCAGAAGCCTCACCTTCCTCCATATAGCAAGAAGCCTAATGCAGCCATAAATGACACAACTGAAGAAAAGAAAAGTAAATTTCATTAAAACAAAAATGTCTATGCATATAGCAATATTTTATTTTAAGTTGGCAAAACTCATTCTTAAGCTCACAAGTGGGTGTGAAACATAAATCAATCTTTTAATTAAGAAGCTAACCTGCAATAAATATCTTTCCAATGAACTCCACAACACTGTTGTCATATATCCAGAGGTATATCCAAATACAAACCTGAATCCAAAGCCACACTCTAGTATTATGATTATTGATGTCAACTACCAAAGAAAATGTTCCTTTTTGCTCTGAAACTATGGAGAGATTAACACAATGGTTGACATGCATCTTGTAGCAACTAGATATGATATAACTATATTAGTAAACCATAATTACCGCCCAAAACAGAAATTAAATTGCATACATTAAAATCCAGTTATTTTCAAATCCAATAAATCATGGTTGAACATTTGGTACACAATCAAGATGTACAAGTATCCTAGAAATTCATATTCCTTGATATTATCAGAAGGTCTTGACTTAAAACTGTCTAATTTTTTCCCACATGAGTCACCACTAGTTTTTCTCCAGCAAAAGTGGTTGGAGGTGGGCTGACGCTGAGCTGTTGATAGCATAATAGGTCATAAGATGAGGAACTGCAGCGTGATGGTGTCTGGCCAACACCACGGGATATAAAAATTAAAAAAAAAAAAAGAGCATGTTTCTATGAATAAATATAGAATATGCAGGGGAAAAAACGATAAAATAGTTCAGACACAGAATATGACACATGAACAGTTAGGATGGAACCATATTGCAGGGGAGATGTCATTATGTGTTGACAGAGTGGGTTGGGATGAGCACTAGGAAAATACAACATACGAAAATTGTGCAGACGAGCTTACATATAATGTTGTGTGCAATAGAAGAGAATGAGATAGATACCTGGATAAAATATATGGCGCCATTTATTGAAATATAAACTATCCTGAGCTTATCAGTTGGTAAACTCCTTGCCTGCTCAGTCATTGGAATAAAATTAGAATTTCCTAATAGTAAAAAAAATTACAAAGAATCAAAGAAAAAAGAATTTCCTTGATCATGCGAAATGGATAACTCCTTTCGAGAGTTGGTTTCATTTTATTCACTAAAGTGCGATAGTGAATCGTAACTGTTAAAAATAAATAATTGCAAAAGGAGAAAGAAGAACATTCACTTGCCTGATGATAAATTTCTGCCCAGAAAAGCACTAGAAGTGTATATGTTGAGAAAAACAGTAATCCCGGCAGATCTATTAGCACCAAAATCAAAACCTAATTGAACAAGCAGCCACTCTGTCAGCATACAACCCTCACCATCTTAGTTAAAGATCACACGTGCAAAAATAACCTTGGGATGCAAAAGAAAAACTTGGTTGTGTAATCCAAACACCACTGCACGTACTGCAACATGAAAATGCCAAAAAAAAGGGGGGTAAAATGCCGAAACAAGCACATAACATAAGATCAGAGACTCTGAAAGCACCAAGACTGTGGATGGCACCTTACCTCCGTTGACAACGAAGTTCATAAGATGAAAAATTTTTTGCGTTGTCCAACCATACTCAGGCACTCTTAGTTCAATTCTAACCAATTGAATCTGCAACATTTCAACATCAGGAATTCTGTTTCAGCATAAAACATTACGGAACAACAGAGCAGGAGTAAAAAAACAACAAAACTACAACAAAACTGTATTAATCTGAAGTCCAAGTCCAGCACCCCTACTATACACTACAAAGCCCAAAAGAGTTAACGCAAAAAAAGAAAAGAAAAGAAAAAAGAACAAAACCCTATTAAACGAAGGATGAATTCTGGTTTGACAAGTGCAATCAGGATGTCGATGCAAAGCTACTGTGTCTAAATAGCGAAAGCTAAAGAATAAAGTCCAGTGTGGAGTGAGGAAAAATGGACTAAAAGCTGGAGACGCGTATCATTGTAGCTTGCAAGAATCCACAACTAAAATAGACGTAAAATAAACTGGCAATGACAGGAACTGCATCATCAATGAGCTGTGGAAAAGGTGCAGAATCACAGTCAGAAAAGCATAAATACAGGGCCAGAAAGAGAGACAGAGACCAGAGCGACGGAGGAGACGAGAGCATAAGCTGCGCAGAGGAAGTAGAAAATTCCGTTCTGCCAGCGAGTGGAGTGGTTAACGTAGTCCCACCACGGCCAATTGGACAAGATAGGTGCAACCGCCATCTCCATGACCGTGGGCGTGAAGCTCAGCGGCAGTTTCCTCATTTTGCGCCGCGAATGCCTCGGCTGAGGACCGAGAATATCCGAAGCGAGGGATGGTTGGGTTCTACCTTCTGCGTTCTAGTCTACCAGACAGTCCACTTCACAGGGAGAGAGAGAGGGACTTCGCGTGGGTCTTTTCGGAACGGAATGGAAAACCTTTGTTTTCGTAATTCTTAGCATAGAGAATTAGAGATTAGAGGGATTCATAAAGGCCGGTACCAACGCTCATCGCTCACTATCAACTCTCAAGTCTCAACTAAGCTTCTTCAAGGATAGTCAGATGACCGTGGGAAGGAATGAAAAGATATGAAAACATACGAGCACTCTCCACCATTTGTTGTTTCACTCAAGTAGGGAATTTTTTTATATATTGTGAATTTCGATAAAATTTTAATAGTTGAGATTTATTTTTAATTTTATTATTTAAATTTTTATATTTATTTTAAATACTGAATAATTATAAAAAATTATATATCATATATTTATTAATAAGTGTATTATTTTAAAAGTACACGCAAATTTCTCTTAAAGTATGGGAGGAGAATTTCTCTTAAAGTAGGAGGAGAATCTTTCGGAACTTACCATGCTCATTTGGCTTCTTTTGATAATTTTTTTTTTCTAAAATGGTGCATTTTTCATCTTATAAACTAGATTTTTATATACTTATAAAAGTATATTTTCTATAATATAAAAAAACTTGTTCAAATTTTAAAAAATATTTTTCATATATTATATTTAAACATAAAATAATTTCTATTTGTTGTAAAATATTTTTTAAATAAAACTTATGTAAAAATTACTTTTTTAAAAAAAGTCATTCAAACAAATTATATTTGGATGAGTATTTAAAAAAAATAAAGTACTAAAAAAATGTGCATTTTATACTTTTTTAATGTTTGTTTGATTGTGTTTCTTTTAATAAAAGAATATCTTTTTAGTTAAAAAGTATTTTTTTATTTTTTTAATATGTTTGGATAAACTTAAAAAAAATTGAAACACTAATTTTTTTTTTAAAGTTAGGCTTTTGTATTTCTTAAAAAAAATTTATAATATAAAAAAATGTTCAAATTTTAAAAGATTAATTTTTAAATATTATCTTAAAATATAAAATAACTTATATTTTTTATAAAAGATTTTTTTAAACAAAGTTCATGTAAAAAAAAATTTAAAGTTCATCCAAATGATACATAATATTAGTAAATAGAATGAAAAAATTTATAAATTTTATTTTTTAATTTTATTTTCATGTAATTACTCCAAATCACATGTTAGAGAAATCATTATAAAAAGGTATAAAATAATAATAAAAAACTAAATTTTAATTAAAATTTATTCAACTTCTAAGTCATTTCTCCTTGAGTTCTAATTTAAAATAATAACAAAATTTGATTAATATCATGTTTGAATTTCTGTTTACAAACTATGATTTGTCTAAATGGAAAAATAACTTTTTTTCTTTATACTCAAACCATGATTAGACCCAAAATTTTGTTCAAACACAACTTAATTATAATTTTTTTAAATATATTAATTATAAAAAAGAAGTTAATTTACACACCTTAAACTAAGATTTAAAATACATAAACTTAAATCCAAACACGCACTAAAAATCTTAAAATGCTTTCCTTATCATTCTAATATTTTTTAAATAATTTTATATTCTATAATATTTACCCACTCTTATAAAGTATATTTAAATAAATATTTATCTCATTCAACAGAATTTTTATTTATTTTTTATTTTATTTTTTTAAATATTTATATTATTTATTAAATATAATTTTAATCTTAAAAATTTATTTAATTGAAAATAATTATTTATTATTTTTAAATTAAACATAATTCTTTTTAATTATAAAATATTTCACTTAAATTCATATAAAATTAATTTTATTTAAAATTAAATTTATAAATTTTAATCCAAATCCACAATTAATTGCCATCATCCAACTCCAAGCTGAGTCGCACCTAGCAAACGTGGTTGTTGCAACTTGCAGTGCATTTACTGCCAGTGTGAGGCCCACCAGTCTTAATTCGTGTGTCGCTTTTTATTTCTGTTTTGTTTTTTTTAAGACAGTAGACAAAGAGGATATTAGATTGACACGTGATTAGGTGTAATGCATCCACTCGTTGGTGTGAATTGGAAACAGGCGGCAAAAGAACTGTAGTTGTCAACCGCCATGTATTATTTGACTTTTAAATTTTGAAATGATTAAATAACATTAGTGCCACGTGGCAGTAGACGACTTGCCGCGGGAGTCTTGAGTTGAGTCGTCCGGCAATATAAACGGAGTCTTTGCAACGAGAAATTTTTGTCTACTTTCATAGCAATACCCTTATTTAGTAAAAGTGACAGATGATATTTTATAATTATTTAATAATTAAATTAAATATATAATTTTTAATAATAAAATTAAAATTAAAATTTTAATTTTTTTAAAAAATTTATTTGATATATTATATAAATAATAGATAGTATAATATAATTAATAATATTTATTTTTATATAATATTTAAATAAAATATTATATAATATAATATTCAATCAAAATAATTTTATTTATCTTTAATCTTATAACAGATAATAATAAAATTATTTTATCTTATATAATCTTATACAGTTAAGACTGAATAAAATTATTTTAATTAAATAAATTACTATATAATATTTTGTCTAAATATAAATAGTATTTATTATACTATATTATCCTTCTCTTATACATCATACCAAATAGGACCTAAGAGTATTACTTTCAAAATAGTTAAGAATTTTTTCTTTGTTACACATTGATGTAAATGATATATTATTCAATGCATGAAGTTCTATTAATTATATGAATTTTATTATCGTATCCAATTTTAATTAAAGATTTAATTTTTATTTATTGTAAATATAATTTTTTTTCACACTCTTATTCAATAACATATTATATTTTTTATTTTTTAGATAATTATTATTTTAATAATTATTTTAATAATTTATCTAACATATGATTATATGATAATATAAAAGATTTTATATTAACAATATATTCAATTTAAACTTTTTCATTAATGCTTTTAATTTTTAAAATTTTTAAGATAGTAACTATAGTCCTAATGAAACTCTAATTACTATTAATATTAAAAATTTAAGTGCAATTATTAAAGTTGGAAATGTAATAACTCATATAATTATATTATAATATGCATATAGTGAAGTAGATATTAATATAAGAAAGTGTTCTTACCCATGATGCATTTAAAAATTTCTTTTAAATGAAGAGTTATTGTACACAGCTCAAGCGAAATTTCTTTACGAGATGACATGGCAATTGACACGGATAATATTTTTCTCACCACCTCTCCCCTTTTGTTTGAAGAATGCACAAGACACGTATTGGAAAATTCTTAAATACTTTCAAAATAATACACATAACTAATAAAAAAATATCATATGACACAGATTGAATTTAGGTCATTGAGATAATTTTATAATAAAATGTAACCATTAAACACATTATTATGATAATACATAAAAATTTATTTATACACGTTTGGATTGAGATTATTCCATGTCCATGAATGTAGACTGGTTAGGTGGCTTCACTTTTGAAATGTGAAAACATTTAACTCAAATGAACAAAAGTCCACTATGCAGCTTGGTTCGGTGCTTTATGCTTATGAATAGGAACCTTTGCACCTAGCATGATATCATTTATTGCAAGGAGATTAGAGAGTATGTGTGCATGCTTTGTGAATAAGCTTGCTGCCCAAATTTGCACAATAAGAAAAACATGATGCAAAAGAGATGGGAGGCTTATAAAAGGACTAAACTTTGAAGGCATTTGTATAACATTTGTGAAGCACTTGTATAGAGGAGAAATATTTTCTAATAGTCCGTAATTTATTTTCTTTGTAATATTTGTTGAGTGTAGAATCGATACATCAGTAAAAAATATTGGGAGATATTTTAAATGTATTTACTATTTGAATTTGAGTAAAGTGAGACCATTTTATATTTTTTATCGTATGTTTATAGTAAAATTTGATTGTCGCCTAAGTTATAAGCTAAACCGCATATATTTTTTATCCAAATTATTTTTACACTTCAATATTATTTATGCTATCTTATTGTTTGGAGTCCACCCCCTGCGCAACAATGAATGTGCAGTGCGATGGTGCAAATAATTAAAGATAGTTTTCCTTGTTAATTAAGAATAGTTCACTGGTTAGCATGTTTGTTAATTTAACCTTAAAATAACCGTGTCAACACTCGTTGGAAAAAAAAGAGCATTTTGTTGCTTTTAGTAAAAAAAAAAGTGCTTCAAAAAATGTGCACTAAACTTTTATCCAACACAAAATTAAACCAAACAGACCAGTCTGATTTAGCTAATCCGATTCTTGTTTTAGTGGATAGTTGATAGGTCATATGAAAATAAATATTATATTATTGTCAACGTTTTGAGATTGAGACGATGAAAAGACAGGTTATGTTCGTTTCCCCTTGATGACAATGTACACAAACAAAACAATAATAAAGTAATTTTTTTAAATATTGATCCATATAATGTAAAAGTATATTATAATTTAAAATGTTTGATAAATAATCATAATTATCACGTCAAAAAAAATAATGTCATAATTATTCTTTTAACTATGCTTTTTGTTGAGAATAATTATCTTCCAACATTAGTCACATTTTGTGGACATAAATTTGATAAAGATTCTAACTATATTCGAAATTTGTAGGACTCAAATTATCAACCCAAAAAATAATGCCATAATCATAAGTAACAATATATAACTCTCAAATTGCATGTGTTCGAAATGAGAAAGAATAAGGGAAAGAGAAAGAAATTATAGCTTTAAATTTCATTGATATAGTAGGATAAACTTAATAGTGCATTCTCATCGTGTAAAGAAATTATGAATAGTGTATTCTCTTTGTGTAACGCAATTACTAAAAAAAAAGGTCCATTGCTATTCCAAAGAAAAGATATAAGTCCATGCAAGTATTAGGTACATCACAAATTAAAAGATTGAAAGCCTTTAAAATTAAATTTTTTTAATTGAGTAATTGCAACATCAATTATGCTAATGAAAACAGCATCTTCTGTCATCTTTGTAATGTTACGATGCACTGCCACTGCATGCTCATAGAATGTTTGTCAAAAAGGCCCCTGCAATGTATAGTTTAGAATGTTTATTGTTTAATTAAGATATCTCACCAAAGACAACGACTGGATATTTATCTCTAATCTCATACATGACATATTGTTATACAAACAGGGTAGGACCCCCCCCCCCTTCGCTCTTCATCATATCCTTTTCTTTTCTTTTGAGTAAGTTCTTCGTCGTATCCTTTTGATCTAATTATTTTTGATCTGACAGCTTATTTTATAATTAGAATATATCACATTCACGAGAACGATCACAAATGGATCCGTGGCGCAATGGTAGCGCGTCTGACTCCAGATCAGAAGGTTGCGTGTTCGATTCACGTCGGGTTCAATGCCCCCAAGGAACCTCTCTTTTCTTTTTTTTTTTGGGGTTCCGAAAACGCAGCGTTTGATTCACGTCTCACATCAATCGTGCATCAAACGCGGCGAGACATGCTATATTATAAATTACTCAAACTTTTGGTCGCTTATTTACGCTGTTCTTCCATAGTTTTCTAAAGCTGGTATTGCTGTTCTCCTTTTAATTTATTTCATGCAAGGATTGAAAAACAAATTAGGAACGAGAGAGTTATATACGAATAAAGTGATGAGTTAAATTTATTGTTTTAACACTTGTAAAATGTGGTAAATGGATTGCTTGTGAATGTCTTACACTCTTAATTTGGTTCGTTTTAGGTGAGAGGTAATAAACACCTGTCAGTCACTTTTGAATTGTGTCTTCATGCCATATGCCAATCTTTGCAAACAACCTCGATCCGTCATCCCTCTGCATCTTATCTGGGTGCTGCCCTGCCCAATCTCCACTGCGGGGTGCTCCATTGTACTTAGGTCAATGGAACCTCAACTAGGCCGAGTTTGATACTATTGCAGATCTCCTAAAATATTTTGCTCCATATGCTGCAGTAAATGTCATTGTTGTTGAAGCCACTATACAGCTGCACCAGAAAATGGGCCAATTTCAACATCTGGGAAGATTTGCTAGAATGGCAACCAAAATTCTAGCCTAATTACCTCAAATAAGTAATGTATGACTGAGTTGCTTGGGTTCCAAACTCTGGTTGAAAAATAGCTGCAGCAACTAGTACTAACTGGAACCCTGTATTCACCTGTTCACATTTGTATTCCTCCTCAGGAAGTAGGATAGAAAAAGGAAATCCATTGACAGATTGTCTCTGAGCATAATCTTATAATCTACTTCTCTAATCTATGTATATGCTATTTTGGTTTTACCTATTTTATCAGAAGAGGGTTTTTGTCTGTTTGTGTCTGTGAGAGTTTTTTTCCTTTTGTGGGGGCGGGGTGGTTGTGGGTTGGGAATGTAATCTGAGACCACCACAAGCTGAGGGTACCCCAAACAATTACAAAGTTGTGATGGTTTTACTAAAGATTGAATGGGAAGTTTAAGGATTCCCAAATGCTGAAGCAAGATGAAAGGAGAAAACTAGATACATATCTTTTAACATTTACAGGAGATGTAAAGGTTTTCCCTGCGGCCTTGTAGCTGTTGATAAACTAGGTTCTAATTCCTCCAATTACTTTTATGTGTATGCTGACACTAATCAATCAATCATGTTCTGAAATCATACTCCAACAATCTTAAATGTTCTAGCTATTGTAGCTTACCTTGCTTAGAAAGAGTGGTTCGACCTTTTGGCAACAGGTCCCATCAAGGTTAAAAAAATCAAACCAGCTTTTCCACTGAGAGAAGCACACAGAATCAGGGTTCATCTTGATCAGAACACAATTTCTCAAGCCAAAAGGAAAACTTGAGAACCACATTGTTCTTACCTTCCAACCCAAGCCACTTGCTCTTTGAAATACTGCACCACCAATGAGGAAGACATCTCGGAACACAATGAGTCCAACAAGTCCAGGTTCAAAATGAGAAATCAAAATGAATAGTTTTACACCACATAGATGCGATACAAATTAATATATATTCTCAAAACTTAAATGCTGTAGAATGCAACAGTTATTTCAATGCAAATGCTGCACCCAATTGCCACCCCAGAACAATGAAAGATCTTATGTTAAAATCTACTGCTGACAAAGGTAAGAATAAAGTGACAAACTTGCTAAGACTGTAAAAGCAAACTGATTATTAGAATACAAACAGCACAGTCACAATATCTGACATTGTAGCTAAGCACTGAACACTGTCAGGTTGAAGGAATTCCAGGGTAAATTATAAGTAACATGTGATGTGTGTGCTGCTATTCAAGAGAGAGATATACATGAGTCCTTGTCTGGAATTTGTAGCCACAGCCTAATACTATATGGTAAAACGAGGATGTGGTTTACCTCTATCATCTTCTTTCTTTCTGCTACTTTTTTTTTTAATCTTCAAAAAAATATACATGCAGAAGAAATTACTGTTTTTAGGGCTAAACAACCCATCAAAGAAACACAAAACAAAGGTACCAGAAATCAGAAAAATACTTACGATGCAGTAGACCTTTATGCACCATTGCAAGAGCAACACAACCAATAAGAACCTGCATCAGGAATTGAAAACAGACCATCAAACCAAACACAACGCATATGCAGATTCTATGATCCCACTGCAAGTGTGAAAATGACAGAGAGCTTGGAAGGAAGGAGACGCTTTAATTAATAATACCTTGTCAGCAAGGGGATCAAGGTAGGAACCCACTACAGAATCGATCTTCATCTTCCTAGCCATGTATCCATCCAACTATAATTATATGAGAGGATATAGACAAATATATTTAGCATGTCATTGGTGTAGAGAGTGAACATATTTCTATAACACATAGGATTAATTTGGTATGAGGGTAAATATTTGTCAAATCAACTTTAATATCCATATCTAGAAAAAAAAATGGTATGAGATTAATCCCCATATTTTTATAATCAATGGAGCTTTAAGACATGAGAGAAGTGAGAAAGGTTGGCTATTTCTTTTTTGGTTCAAAGTGAAAGAAAAGTCATTTGAAATACGGAAAGCACAACTTGGTATCCGCGTCAGATTTACCTTGCAAGAGATAAACTAGGCTCCTTCCCATCCATGGCTCCATGTGTCAAAGAAAACCAGCTAATATTAACTAAAGTTAATGGCAATATTGCCATTTTGATGAAAAATGACGCCCAAAACTAAAATTAGTAATCATCTTTCTCTCAGAAACGCACACATAAAACGTCTTTACAGTTTCACAGCTTCAAAGCTAGCCATCAAATATATAACCATATTCTACCATTTTCTTATTTTTATCCTCTGTGCAGGCGATTTTGTTCAGAGAGATCAGGTTCTGGGTTTATGTTAAGCTTGTTTAACAAGTTTAACTGGGTTTGTACCAAAAGCTAAAGCTAGCTACCAATAAGAGGGGAGAGAAAATGAGTTGCTTCCCATGCTGCAAGCCGGAAACGCTCTTTGTCAGAAGAAGCCCCACGCAAATTTCCAAAAGCAGGAAAACATTCAAATCAATTGTGGGGGCTATGTCATTGTCTCTTAAAACAGGTGTGTTGTCTCTTGTCTGGTGCATTGGTGATACAGATATTAGTCTCTTCTAATTCTATCAAAATGTTATACGATAATTTCTTCCTCACTATAACAGGCAAAATCATTGTTTTTTTGTTTGTTTGTTTGTTTGTTTGTCTGTTTTCTTGTTTTGCTATATAATCTGATCCAATGGACATTTAGTTTTTATTTAATTTGATCAAAGGGCAGTTTAAACTTTGATTCAATTTCTGTCATGCTCTAGAGTTCTGGAAAACAAGGAGAGCACAGAAAGATATTTCATGAACTTTTTGGTTCTGAAAGTACTTGTTACTAATGAACACGTCATGGTATTTAATTTAACTGTATGTCAGAAGTCAAGAAATTCTTCCTTGGCAGTTTTTGAGAAATCGCGTTATGAAATTTCCAAATTTTTAAAGAGTGAAGGCTAAGCCTAAATTATTTCGTGATAGCCCAGCGTCTATTATTATTATTATTATTATTCAAAAGACTATACAAAAATTCCATATTTGAAACCGTGGCTTCGAATGTATAAATACATGGTGTCAATTGCAGGTAGCAGCAGGCAGAGACAGATTACTGCAGAGATACTAAAATATGGAACTGCAAAAAATAATGTTGAAGTATTCACATATCAAGAACTCGCTGCAGCAACTGATAACTTCAATCCTGATTGCCTTGTGGGCGAAGGTGGATTTGGGAGTGTCTACAAAGGACATCTAAAAAGCATTAATCAAGTATGTCTGTCTGTCTCTCTCTATATTTCTCTCTCTCTCTCACACACACACACTATTCTCTGATATGTTTAGCTGTTTAGAAGTTGTGAAAGTCTCATGCTAAATATTTGGTGTACAGACCGTAGCTGTGAAGCAACTGAACAGGAAAGGATCTCAAGGAACTCGAGAATTCTTGGCAGAGGTTTTGATGTTAAGCTTGGTGAAGCACCCAAACCTTGTCAAGCTCATTGGTTATTGTGCAGAAGGCGATGAAAGGATTTTGGTATACGAATACATGACCAATGGGAGTTTGGAACATCACCTTCTAGGTATAGTGGCCAAAAAATTTCAATTCTGAACCTTTTTTTTTTTACTGATTTTAAGGGTTGATGGACCCAGAAGCACTTCTATATCTTGCAACACTGACTAGAGTTTATTTATCTCAGACTTAGCTCCAAATAAGGAGCATCTGGATTGGCATACCAGGATGAAAATAGCTGAGGGAGCAGCTAGAGGACTTGAATATCTGCATGACACTGCTGAGCCAACAGTAATATACCGTGATTTTAAAGCATCTAATATATTGTTAGACGAAGATTTCAATCCAAAGCTCTCTGATTTTGGACTTGCCAAGATAGGTCCAACAGAAGGCCAGGTCCATGTCTCAACAAGGGTGATGGGGACCTATGGCTATTGTGCACCAGAGTACGCTTCTACGGGTCAGCTAACCACAAAGTCAGATGTTTACAGCTTTGGTGTTGTGTTCTTGGAAACAATCACGGGTAGGAAAGTAATTGACACTTCAAGACCAGCAGAGGAGCAAAACTTGATTGAATGGGTATGCTGCAGATTTTTCCTGTTCAAATAAGCATTTTGATCTTGGTTTTCCTTAAAAGGTTTATGTGGTTTGAAGATTGATATCAACTAGTCTATGAACATTGGGATTTATGGTTGTCCGTTTTTTGATTTCGCAGGCACAACCTCTGTTGAAGGACAGAAAGAAGTTCCTTCTAATGGCAGATCCTTTGCTTAAAGATGAGTTCCCTGTGAAGAGTCTATTTCAAGCTCTTGCAGTGGCTGCAATGTGTCTCCAAGAGGAAGCTGACTCACGACCTCCCATGAGTGAAGTTGTAACTGCTCTTCAGCATCTCGCAGTGCACAAGACTGAAGAAAAAGACATCGCAGGTGAATCCCTAGAGAGTGTTGGGCATGTTGAATCAATTAGAGGTGAGAGTTCAAGTGGAGACCAACAGGCGTAGCTTCATCGCCAGACTGGGATTCACTGCAAAATTTGAAGAAAACACTGGAAAAAATTGCAGTACAAAGATGAGTTTTGCAATTCTTTGTACAGAGTCCTAGTCTCCTAGAGTTAAATTTTAGGTTGTCAACTTGTAATGCTCGTGGTTTTGGCTATGAAATCAGGATTCTTGTAATTCACGAGTTTAAATTTGATTTCTTGGCAGTGTAAAACACCATCAGTGACACTTTTTAGTGGATCAGAGTTAAATCCTTAATTCATCCGTTTCTTTTATTTTCATCTGCATTTACTGTTTCTAATTTCATTTCACTTCACCCATAAAAACCTGATGTTAAATCCAAAAATATAAAGTAAGCACAATTACAAATACGTTGATAAATATAAACGAACTCTTCTGCTCGAACCTTTTGTTGATAAATACAAATGGCTCACAGATCTGAATCTGATATATACATTGAGCATGGCATTCATTTCCTTTATGATACTTAGACTTCTTGGCTGCACCATATTTCCGATGAGCTGCATTGGTTCAAATCTGTTTATTCAAGCGGTAGAATACTGATTTTAGATTCAATCTGAAATCTATAAAGGCAGCAGTACCAAAGCAATCAGAAACAGAGGACCTGGCAAAGAACTCGAAAGCAACATGGACCCCAAAATAAAAATTGCCCAATCTGGCAACACAACGTGAAAAATAACATGAATATGCTGCATGTTTTGTTCACTCAAGATGCAAGCGCAGAGTAACTCCAGAAACTCCAGAGATTAACTTAGAACTGAAAGTTGTTGATGTCGTTCTTGAGGATCCTGTAGCTGTAACCAGGAATTCTGTTGAATTCATTGCCTTCTGCTACTTCTGCAACAGAACAGATTTTTGGGAGGAACCCACTGGCACTTGTGCCTCTTCGCTTCCTCCTCTTCCAAGTCATTAGCAAGACCCAGAAACTGGACCTGGAAATGGAATCGCCGCTGCTAGAAACCATGTCCACAAAGTGTGGCTGAGCCTTCTGTGAATTTCCTCGTTTGTCTAACTCAAACTTAGTGAAGTATTCAATTTCCTTCCTGACTAGAGATCCAACAGTGCCCCTTGTGCCTATAGCAACTGGAGCAGGAGCAGCCATTCTATCTGGGAATTTGGTGGCAATGACACTGCTTTTATGGTGCATTCATTTACTGCTAAACTGGAGTCATGAAGGAGGCTTCTAGATGAAGAAAGTTGAGGTCATGATTCTATATTTAATTTTCAATTTGGAGCATCTCCTTTTGATCTTGTTACTAAACTGTAGATAATAAAATGCTTTATGAAAAGCATGGAATTTCCCATAATTGAAAACTTTAAAAAGTGGACATGATCATCAAATTCTCCCAGTATCTGCAATAAAAACTAGCTTGTTTTCCGGGCAGCACACTTTACCCTTTGACTTCTCAGACCATATAATAGCTTGCTTCATATGCACGCCAGCAACAGCAAGTAGTAATTTTATTGATCATGGTACATAAGAAAGAGAAATGGGCTTTCTGCACCCTTCAATTCTTCAACAACTGCTATATTGACAAATTTGAAATTCCTAAAGGTGCTCAACTCAGTGGTTCACTTTTGACCTCTGTTGGGTAAAAGTTACTCTCCACCTTTCATGCCATGGCTAAAGGAAAGAGAGGTTGATCCTTCATTGTCTTGGTTGTGTGCTTTTTGGGTATGGGGTCCTATTGACTTACTGTCTTGCTTGATATCTCCTCTAATTGATGATTCTTTTACTTTAAATTATTGTCTATTCTTATTATATTTATTTGAAGGTGAAATGATGCATTACTTTGTAAAAAATGTAAAAAAGATCAACTTTGTGCACATTCGTTCATCCTTGTGACTGAAATAATATTAAGCTGCCGGAAATGGAATAGGATACTCACATTAAAGCCAGGTAATTCAATAGTTACAGGCAATTCCAGTAAGTGATTATGTGTGAAAAAAAAAATAAGAGAGAGGATATGGAAGTTCCAGTTTTGTATATTGAATTACTAATTAAAGAGAAAAAAAAATAGAGAGAAACTCGCCGCATTTTTTTTGAAAAATTATACGTATAAAAATTCGACAATCATAGTAATACTTACATCGGCTGTCTGTGTCACTACTAATAATTATATTCCAGCAGTCAGCCATTATTTATGCATGGATGCATGATTTTTTTTTTTGGGGTACATGAACGCATGAATCTCATAGTAAACCTTTATCCTTGCCAAAAATTTTTTTTACATGTTACTCTTTTTCTTGCTTTTTCTCCTTGATATCAACAATAGATTTTGGAAGGAAAAAAGAAGGGGTGAAAATTTACTTATATCAAGTGTAAGTTTTGAATACTTATACTGTTTAATAACTTTTTATAAAATATAAATTAAACTAATCTAACTGTTAAATTATATAATATTATCTTCATGATCATACATGTCAAATTTAAGATAAATTAAACATTCATATGTATGTAATTTGATAGTCTAAAATTTACTTATATGTAAAAAAACACATTATACGTTAAAATAAAATAGTACAATAGACTATCAATGAACTTTTAAATTGTATGAAATGTTATAAACTTAATTTATTTTATAAGAACTTTTTAACGATTGAATGCATAAAATTCAATGTCCATAAAAGATTAATAAACCGTGTAAATATGTAAAGACTTATACCTAATATAAATAGACTTGTCCATAAAGAAACATACAATTCCTCTTCTTCACAAAAGAGCTGTGATTAACAGTGGCTATCAATACATCGCTTGTTGTGTAGGAACTTATCAAAATAATATTGAATAAAATATTTAATTTTGTAAATAAGAGTTACTAATATTAATTAACCTTTTTTAATAAGACACTATAAAAAGTCATATTAATTATTCCTTTTTTTAACTCAGGTATCTCATTTGGGTAGATAACTATGCTTAATGTTTTTGGTTCACCCTTTTTACGCCGAGCAGTCCCATTTTTGTTGAATTTTGTTAAATTCTCAATGTACTCTTCTCCCCCCCCCCCCCCCCCCACCCCAAAAAAAAAAAAATTCCTTTCCCACCCAATAAAGGAAAGAAAAAAGTGGTTCCAAGGGTGAGTGCAATCATCTCCCTGTACTTAGTAAAACGTCGAGGAGTAGCCTATTCAACTCAGAATATACTCAACTTTAATTGTTAGTACAAGGCCACCCACGGTTGTGAATTGTGATAGTGAATGAAATGTTATTGCGTACAAACATAGGGGGGAGGGATTAGAGTCTTGGCAACCGTCAGAGAAACAAGGTAGGGAAATTTATTTGATACGAAGCCCTAATCCGATGTTATTAAAGTCAAATAGGAACAACGAGGGAAGAAAAATCAGGGACTATCCTAAATTCCTATCTCATAAATGCAATATATATCTGACAATGCATATCGTAGTAAGCCTCAAAATTGGATATCGACTGTAATTCTATAAGAACATGTTATCACACAGAGACACTCTGTGTTTCCTATCTTTCGTTTTTGCTTTTGTTTTTTGTTTTTTGTTTTTTTGTTTTTTGCTGTTTTCCTCTCTATGTCTCTCCTTTGTTTTTGTTGTTTTTTCTTTTGTTTTTTTTGTATGTAAGATAAAGTGAACAAATTATTGTATGGTGGGGAGATGGCACACATACCCTAATCTTCGATGTGAGGCAAGAGCATGTTGCAAAGCAACATTGATGCTAGCACCCTCCCTGAACAATGAATCATACAACTGACAGATAAATTGTGACAGTTCCTCTTCATCATCGTCCCAAAAAGAAAAAGTGCGGTCCGCATTTTTCTCTGCGTCAATATCTTCCCAGTCACTTCCTGGACTGGCAGGTGCGGTCTCATCATCAGCTTCATCCTCTCCAATTTCGAACTTCCCATTTTCCATCACATGCAACTCCCCGGAACCACCAAAGGCCGTCGTCAACTGAGACTCAGGGGGTTCATTTGAAGGACATATAACAGCTTTGGCACCAGAGTCCAGAAACGCCTTAATGAGAGCTGGAGTAGGTCCATATGTCCCTGTGCATATTATTATCCTGTCTCTCCAAGCTCCAACCTAGGTTATTCAAGACACCGATAAAAGGATAAAAAAGAAATAGTCAGAACATTTTCATGTATATGACACGGGATCTAAGCTTCAAATGGCTGTCAATTTCTCTCTCCTCTACCGACCCTAGGGAAAATGCTGATTTACAGGAGAAAGGAGATATCATACAACACAAACTCCTCTACATCTTAAATTGAAGTCATCAAAAAGGAAAAAAATGCTTCTGATTGATATTAAGAACCTATTCACTGTGAATTAGGGGTGGCAAAGTTATCCATTAATCTACCAACTATCCGATCCATCCATGCTTAAATCCATCCAATTAAAATAATAAATGTAATGGATTAAATTAGTTGGATTAATTTTAATTAATGGATGGTTAATGAATGGATTAATAGACTAAACACATCCTTTGGATATTTATTTTTATAACTTACCTATAATCCATTGGATCCACTTCAAACCCAATGGACATTTTCTCTATTCAAATCTAAGCCAATAGAGCAAAAAGCCGACACACTTAAACTGCAAGACTTGACCATATATGTTTTCTCTCTCTCTCTCTTTATATATATATATATATATATATATGAGTATTATTTAAAATTTAAAAAAAACCGAAAGATGTACTGTACATAGCATGTAGCAAAACGAAAGATATATTCACTGTACATAGTATATAATGTGTCTCTCTCTTTCTATACGCACTGCACATAAGCATATAGCCCCTCTCTCTCTCTACTATGAGTATTATTAAAAATTTAAAGAAAACAAAAAATATATATAACTCACTGCACATTACATAGTATATGGCGTAATATATATATACACTTAGATATTATTAAATATTAAAAAACAGAAGATAGACATATATATATATATATATATATATATATATATATATATATATATATATATATATATATATATAGAGAGAGAGAGAGAGAGAGAGAGAGAGAGAGAGAGGGAGGGAAGAAGAGAGGGAGAGAGAGAAAGAGAGAATTAAAAAAAAAAAATTAAATGGGTGGGTTGGATATCCATGCATTAAAATAAATTAATGAATGAGTTGGATAATTATCCATTTAATGAGTCATAGATGGATTGGATTTTTTTAAGAAATTTTTAATGGTTCTTAAATAGATTAATGGTTTATTTTTAACCCATCCATTACAATCGAATTCAAAACCCATCCAATCCATCCATTTTGCCACCCCTACTGTGAATGGAAGTTATTACTGTCACTCTTCTTCAAACCAAAGATCATTATTCTCTTGATTTGTTATAGAGAAATTAAAATATATCAAATGTTTATCCCCACATTCCCAGAAAAGTAAGCACCAAAAAAAAAGGTTTGACTAATAAAAACGGACGCCATAATTGTCACAATGATGGCTATAGATGATCTTTAAATCCTACTGTACCCAAACAGTCCAGATGCTTAATAAAATCAGCCAGAGCTAGGATTACAGTAAAATTGTAAACCAAATAGTGGGATTGCTCAAAATTCTACCATTTTTTTCAAAAAAAAAATAAAAATCAAATGGTCTCAAGCTTTGAAAGCCCTATCCCCAATATATACATCCATACTAGGCATCTCTGTAAGCAAACAGTTTAAAGAATCCCTCAAGAATGAATGAAGTTGGCAAGAGAGACAAATTAAGCCATAAAAAACGTGGACCTAGTGCATTGCAATGCAACAATCATACTTGCATATACATCCAACTTTATGCAGACCATAAAAGTGACTTCTGTATAATCAAGTAATTAACATCCAACCTTCCTTCAAATATTTCAAATCTCCAAACCAGATGATGAAAGTGAAAATTGGGTGGCAGCAAATAAGAAAAATCTCCAACAGTTCTAGTGAAGCTCCACAAAATTCACATCGAGAAAGACAATATAAAAACCAAATTGGGAGCAAAGCACATACCATCCATCTAACATCGTCAGGTGATAAGTGCATAGAAGGAACTGTCCTACGAAACATATATGAACCAATTTCTTGATCATCTTCCATAACCTTCATAAAAGATATCCAAACTCTTTTTAAGTTTCCAATAGATGTATTAATTTGATTTCAGAGAGTCATGAAGAAGTACAAGGGGTAGAAGACATACTAGGGTTTGATGGCCTAGATAACGGTGGACAATGCCTCCAATTTGGAAATACGATTTAAAGGCAATCAAATCAGAAACAGTAGAAATATTGGCCAGGAGAGATGCACCCTTTCTGCGATGGTTCCTCATTGTTGACAACAGACTGAATTTAACACTTCGTAGAAATTTCTCAGCAAGCTCTCCAGGTTCAGCCACCACAAATACATCATTGTGCCAACTAAATAAATAGCCACCAACATCATACTTCCATCCACATTGAGAAAAAGAACAGATGACAATGAAAAGGAACTCATAAATGATAAAACATAGGAGCAAATACCTCACAATTAAGCCATCTGAGTCATTTTGAAGTGCCAAATGTATAACACCCAATTGTGGTGAATTCTGCAATCTCTCATGCAATGATCTGACAGGTAAAGAAAGCTGTCTAAGTCCTTGAGGAGACATTGGAGGTGATGCAGCTGTTTTTCCCAGCTGACCATCTAAACTTAAAGGTGGGACCAGATCAATTCGTCCAATCCTCTGACCAAAATCAGGACTATACACATGTGGACTTGATGGGAAGCTTCCTGTAAACAGAGGTGATGCAAATGGAGTCGGGAATGTGGTTGATGGCACTTTCTTTACAATCCCAGAAAAACCCTGCATGACAGATAATCGTATCCCACTACGAGCACAAAATGACTCAAGTGCCCGGGCATGGTGCACCACTCTTCCAGAATCTGGATTATGTGAAGCTTCAACAAGTAGTACATTACGCCTCCACCCTAAAGTAGGGCCATTAGCACCTGCTAAAACAGAGTAAAAAGAATCTCATTTTTTAAGTAGGGATCACTGAAAGCAAAATTTTACAGGATAGACAACATATAAGCCGCAATACCCTTATTAGACTCCTTTGTCTTGGGTAATTTTGATCTTAGATTCACTGACCATTTTTCTTCATGCTGGAAAGGCAGAAGCAATCTCTCACAGACATTTTCGAATGCCTGATGATTCTTTAGTATATATTCGTCAGTTGCAGATTCCAACTTCAGCCAGTTAGTTGGATCTGTCTCATCAAGTTCCATGTCACAACGTTCATCAACTGCAAGGCAAACCACAGAGAACACTGATTAACAATTAAAGTTCATTGCCAGAATAGCTACTCTTTATGCTATGTTTGGATGGGGGGTTAGGAAGGGAAAATAAAAAAAGGGAGAGGTTTATCACAAGTCTCTCCTTTGTTTGGAAGTTTTATACAAGAAGGGGAAAGAAATGAGGATTTTTAAGTGATCCTTCAAGACTCTCCCTTACTAATTTTTATGAACATTTTAAAGTTCCCCAATTTGGAGGATTTTGAAGGATTTAAAAACATCGAAACAAAGGAAGGGAGATTTATTAATTAGCCTTCCATTCTCCTTCATTTTCTTTAAATCTCTTTCCTTTCCTTTCCTTTCCTTCCAAACTACTAAACATAGTCTTAAGGATACTTCCCTACCAAACAAGGAAAAGAAGGGGAGTTAAAATTTGAAGAGAACAGCTAATTATTGAAACTTGATTCAAATAGAATTAGAAGAAGGAAAAAGAAAGATTCTTCCATTCCCACACTCCAAAAGACAAGCATAGTACCTGGGTTGAAACGAAAATACTGTATCTCAGGAAGCATAGGTAGCAATGTACTTAAAGCTTCCTCCACCCGATCAACAGAGCATGCACTCTCGATCAACACCTGCCCTGTGTCCAGGTACCGCCAACCACCTTTCCGTACCTACAACAGCATAAATGTATGATAATAAAATATAGAGTAACTTACACATTGACAGAACTATAGAAACAAGTATAACATTAGAATAACCATCAAAAACCTTGATCTTCTTTTCCAAATACATAATGTATTGTAGAACTAAAACAGAGAAGAGTTGTTACCCTTGTTCGAACAGAACCACAACCAATTGAAACCAGACAGTCAATTTTTGTGTCAGGCCACAGAAGTTGTGCTTCTCTTATGGCAAAAATTGTAGGATTGTTTGCCACTATTGCACCATCTTGCCAGCGGTTGACATCTTAAGGCATGTTGCAGGATGAAAAGATATACATGTCAAAAACATTACAGAAAAGGAAAAAAACTAAAACTAAAACTTAAATACAACTAACTTGATGTAAACAATAGCAGAGCAGTCAATACCATCTGAGAAATCAACAAGATAATAAGGAGCAGCAGATGAAGCTCTGATAGCCTGCCACACTTGATGCTTACAACTTCCAATGAAAGCACTGCGCTTGTGGCCAATCTGTGCACCTGTTGTAGGTGATGTTAACACAGTGATCCCTGAACTTTCAAATGCTGCAAGAGCCACCTCTGGTGTTCCAGCAGGGTACTGCATTTCAGATAGCAAAAGCAAAGAGAGAGAGGGAATTAAAGATTATTAAGAAATAATACATTACAACCATGAACAAGTGTGATTTAATAGTTATTCAGCAACATTGTGAATCCATATAAACACCAATAAAAAAATATTGGCCTCACACCTGATAATTGCGGAATATGAAGGGCTGTGCTGGCATCATGCTCACCAAGGTTGATACAACAAAAACTTTGGGCACATTCTTTACAGCAGAATCTATCATTAGATCCCCATCCTCATCAGCACACATTTCCTTCAATAGCCTCTCGAATTGATCTGCACTGTGCTGCAAAACAATAAGTCATAATTCTCCTTTTAGGGCATAGAAATACATAGATGATAGACATAGCTGTCAAATGAGCTTCAGAAAAATGAATGCATTATGCACTCTGTCTTCAAAACATAAAATATATTGCACAAGATAAACTTTAATATTGTGAAGTATCTCATTTCCTCTCAATTTCTAAATATCTGCTTCTGTGATAAAAATATTGCAAGGAAATAGAGAAGTGATAAAAAAAAAAAATACATTGTGAATACAGCAACATAAAGGAAAGAGGTACATACTTTTGATCCATGAACAACAACTCTAAAACTCTGTGATGAACTCTTATAAAGTTGATCTAACTTTTCTCTCCAAGTTGCGGCTTCATTGTCCTTGGGCATAGGCTCGGCGAAAACAAGCTTCCCTGATTCATAATGTCATTGAATCAGTTTATCTACACTTGCTGGGCAAATAAACAGATCAATAAACAAAACTAGTGCATCTCTTTCTTAAGCAACACCCTCACCGAGATTTTTGTATATATCCTCACATTCTTCCAAAGTCATTAACTTAATCCCAAGGGCAACAGCTAGCATTCCACCCGTTGATGTGCCACATATTAAATCAAATAACTCATGTATTCGTTTTCCAGTTCCCTTTTCAATTTCCTTTAGCATTTTCACAGTTGCTAGACCTTTCATGCCACCCCCATCCATTGAGAGTATGCGAAGTCCTTGCTTTGCCACTTGTCTCCCTCTTATTGCACGCCTCAGGTTTTCATTTTCACCTACAAATGCACAAAATGGAGAAGGTCATTCAGTAATCAGGTTAAAACATCCTGAAAAACACACAAATAATATCCAGAGACAAACCAAGAATTGCCAAAGCACGTGCAGCAGCTTTACAAACACGCGGTTCAGTTGCAACAGTCAGGCGCAAGAGAAGTTCTCGCAAAGTTTCAGAAGTAACAAGTATACGACGATTCTCCAGACAGAAGGCCAAATTCCCAACAGCTAACAGCGCAAGCCTTTGTACCTATAGAAAGATAAACCTTAAAATTAAAGGACCGTGCAATACAAGGGAATCGATTAAAACATTATCTATGAATATAAACTAGCAAACTTGCCTCTGGATCTTTATGGGCACATAAAATTTTCAATGATTTCAAAACACCCTTCGTCAACATTTTTTCAGCCACAGTATCAGATATGAAAGCCAACTTGACCACAACTTGCAATACAGATATTACTTCTTCCCAACCTGTAGATTTCAGAACTATTCCAATTGGTTGCATGATGTCTGCTTTCATCAGCTGCAGTGCAACAGAAACATCAGAGGCAAGGGCTGAGAGAGCAGAGCAGGCTTGTTCAACCTGTAAAATAGTAAAAACGATCACAACCACCAAAGATAGCAGATTAAATAAAAATCTTGTGAATTTTGATGTCTAGAACCACTAAAACATACCACATGACAGTTGTCACTACTTATCATACTTATAAGTTGCCGCACTGCATTCTCATCTTTACCAACAAATGCTCTGTTTCCTTCGTCTTGCATTATCTTTCCAAGTGCAGATGCTAGTAAAGGGTGATGACAAGAAGAAAAACGGAATACAAGAGAGAAGGCGGCACTGAGCTTATGCCTAGATGCAACGAAATAAGAACTGTTTTCCATCTGCAATGACCAGAAAAAGCATGTTTGACTGAATATGTAATGTGTCTTAAAAGAATAAATCCAATAAGTGGTCAGGTTAGTTTGTGAAAATGCTACCTCTACTTGCACATTCACTGATCTCAAATTCTCATCTGCCACAATCCTAATATTTGCAAGAGAAAGGTGACGAAGGTTGTGGAGGGGTAAAATTTCAGGAAGAAACTCAAGAGGGTTTCCAAATAGCCTAAGAATTCGCAATTCAGCCATAGCCCTGCCATTAGGTTAACAATAAGACCAGAAGAATACATGGAGTCTAAATTAATTTATACAAGATCATCTGATCCAATAACCTGAAATCAAGAAGAGGCCGAACAAGCTTGTTGTGTTCCAATGACAACTCCACCAACTGCACACACTGTCTCAATTCCACTGCCCAAAATACTAAGAACATCAGAAACGTGATCATTTTTGCAAGAAACATTAATCGTGTGACCTCAGTTACTTTAGGAAATATCTAACTACTACAGGGCTGGACACCAGATATGCTCCCTGAATCCACATGGGCTTTTTAATACATTGCTGCAGTAAGTGGGGCCTAGCACTTACTTTATCCAATGCAATCATGCTTAACATGTTTGTGCTCAGTTGGAAGCTTCATATTATCTACCATTGCTCATTACTTTAAGATAGTGTTGTCAGTCCACGTTTACTCAGTACACTTATTAGAAGATGTATAAATTATTTCCACTTCTGTTTGGTACACATAAAACTACTAGTTTACTACTATCCCTACATGGTAGTAATTCAGACATGAAAAGCTTACCAGGTACCGAGACAAGTATGTTGTTGTCAACTCTGAGCACTCTTAAGCTTCTCAGGTCACCGAGTTCAGGCGGCAAAACCGTCAGCTTGTTGTTATCAAGATAAAGTTTCTCAAGATGTGGCAATTGAGTAAGCTCTACAGGAAATACCTGTACATAACTATACAGTTAACAACATCCCTCGTCCAACTCAATTAAGTCTGACTTCCATCTAAATTATAAAATTCAAAGCACTTCCTGAGCACCAGGGAGAAAAAAAACAGGAAAACAAACATAATCACGCAGTTTGAATGTTGTACATGTTACTCTACAAATATGTATGCAAAGAAGAAAACAAAATCACGAAGGCACGAAAAAATTCCTTCAATTTTGGAATTTATACTTCATATCACACCAACAATCAGCTTATTGACAAAATTCACTTGCCACAAGTTGTTGCGCCATACAGCAGTCCTCCACCCTGGAACTCTAAAGTTCATAATTCAAGGCAAGAAAGACAAGAAAGAGGGAAAACTCAAAAAATTCGTGTCTTCCATGCCTTAGGATAAAAGAAAATGGGGAAAAAAAAATTCTACAGTATATCGCAAAGGTACAACATTCTTTTCCGCAAATTAAAATTTAAAACTAAGACAGATTGAAATCTATCGCTTCATATCATCCCAGAAGAAATAATACAAACCAAAGTAACTTAAAATGAACAGAGCAAGAATGTCGTGAAAAATGAACTTCAAAACTGAGACTTCCATTAAGCTAATAATAACACTCACCGACAAGCCACAGCCGCAAACACTAAGCACAGCAAGACTCGCCCAATGGTCACCGCAACCCGCAACCCCCTCTCCAACGGGTGGCGTTGAGGAAGCCAAATTGGAGCCCAACAAGCGTATCAAAACCCCAGTGCCGTCGCTCTGCTGCCCAGAGCCAACAGCCTTGGTCATTGTGACAGCCCTGAGAGGCTCCCTTCTCTTAACGACCTTCATATCCAAACCCACATTCTCATCATAACCGGGCCTCAGTTCAAGCACCACGGTGTCCTGCGGCATCGGCAGAGCCACCATGAGCTGCGACTGAAGCTTCAAAGCAACCTGATCCTCGTCCTCCGATGCCGACCAATCCAATTCAATGCGAAACCCGAGTTCCTGTTCCCGCGAGAGTATCGATGAGGAGGAGGAAGAATGGGACGAGGAACTAGAGGACGTTGAAGTGCGGGTAAGATTCTCCAGCGTATCCTCGGTGCCATAGTTGAGAGTGAGATGGAAGATCTCGATGGGCCTCTTCCACCCCAATCCCCAAGACATTGTAATCAAGATTCAGGTTCGGCTACGACATCGCATCAGCGAAACGTTTTGGAATCGACTTGCAACTCGTTGCATTCAGATTCAGCAGACGGATCCGATCATTGCCGAATGCTGATGGTTCGCAAGAGCGACAACGAGACCGAGGCCGAGACACAGAAATGTGTTCAAGCTTCGCAGAGGAAATGGCAAGGGAGAACGAGAGCAAGCGAGGAAGCGTGAAAACTGAGGACAACGAGAAAACGCAATGCGTAAATTTGTGAATTTTCGAAGTGGCAGTTGCGTTGTGCGCGTCGATGTTTATAGGAGGCCGAAAGCGGCGTCGTTTTTGCTTTCCCGGTGACAAAAGTTTTGATGAGGGATGGGAGGGAACACCTTCCATATTTTGCTAATGCTGCCCAAATCAGATCATTGGTTACAAAACTGTATTTTATTTTGGATTTAATAAGTCTATCCTGCAATCATTGGTAAAAAGGAACTTGCCTAGTTTTTTTTTTATAGGAGTATTTTTAAGTTAAATTTTGCATTAATCAAAACCAAGCCATTCACCAAACAATCTTAAGACACTCCTAATCATGGGTTTTCTTTTCAATTTTCTTTTTTATAAAACAAGTTTAACAGTCACAGCAAATACAAAACTATGCTGTTCTATCAAATGAGTTGTTTGAATTGGAAATTAGCTCCCCATTTAT
This sequence comes from Castanospermum australe, assembly GCA_019955255.1. Taxonomy (NCBI): domain Eukaryota; kingdom Viridiplantae; phylum Streptophyta; class Magnoliopsida; order Fabales; family Fabaceae; genus Castanospermum; species Castanospermum australe. The sequence continues at coordinate 504,343 of NSJW01000247.1, read as the reverse complement.
CTTCTCTAGAAAGACTTTGACCAGCCTTGTGTACTTTTTTACAAATAATCAACGGGAAAGAAGTTGTCGTATGATTTAGTATTAACTACAATTCTACTGGTGAGACTGATATTGTTAAAGAGTAATGTTATTTACCCATACTTACACTTACATAAATTATTAAATAATATTTTAGGTTTTATTACAGTTTTTTTGTTGAAAAGATTTAAATTCTTCACACAACTTCTGCAAATATATACTTTTTAAGTTATTATACTTGCACAATAAAAGCCACTTTTTACTTTGAGGAATTTAAATATATTAAAATGTAAGGTATGCTTTAATGAATAAAATATATAATTGTTTTAAAAAAAAAAGCATACAAATAACTAATCATGGACATATAAGAACTTGGTCCTAAGAGTTAATGACTAAAGAGGGTTATTGTTGAACACTTGACTCTAGCAAAGGGTTAAAATTCATTAGATAAAGAGATTGGTATCAATTCAAGTTTCCTTTGATATGTCCAACAACTTAACAAACAACGGAAACATCTTCTTGCTGCTCAGTTACTGCTCCCATGGATCAATCCCTGCGATATCTTGGATAATCAGCCCGTTCCTCCAAGTGGGCCTCGGCACACAAAAGTGTACCCAAGCTTTGACGCATTTGCCTACTCCATTGCCATCTTGGAGCCCCAAGAAGAGTCTTGTATGGCATAATGAACAGGTTCATGGAGTGGCTAATAGCAAGATTATCAGCAAAGCTGTTACTTAATCAACATATACCTAATAAATTGACCATGCACGGCATGGATCATCAAATTGAACCTCCTAGAAGAGTCACTTCAATGCCAGTTATATGAACAACAATTTTATCAAGGATCAATCTCAATCTTCAGTGAGGTACAAGCCCTACCCAAGCTTGTTAACTCATTCTCTAATATAATAGCTATAAATTGGGTCCATCATTGTACTACCCATATAAGTCATATGACCTAAATAAAGATCCCCTCTTAGCTGAAATTGTACTTACAGCTCCAGATTCTTTGCTGCTGAATTAAAAAATTTTCTTAAATTCTCCTTTACTACACTATCTGCAAATATAAACTCCACAGCATTCTTTGATAGCTCAAACATCTCCCTCCTTCCAAGCCCTAGATAAAGCCAAACGAACAAGCAGTCAGCAAAGTTTAGCAACTTGGTTTAAATTCTGCTGGCTGCAAGAGTAAAGTGAAACTTACCCAATGATGAAGCAGCAATTTTGTATTCGTTAGAGAGACTGGTAGAGAACACACCGGAGTCATCAGTACACAGGACTAAAGGATGTTTTGCGTTATACAAATCAACTGCATCAGCAAGAGTATGATGTTAGGAGAGACTGCATGAAACTGATGCCTTTAGAGTGGATAAGCATCTCTTGATTTTTTTTTTTTTAAAAAAAAAACACTTTTCTGGTTCTATTAAGCCCTTTTATTGTACTTCTTTCTTAAAAGCGAAAACTTCTAACTTCTCCAAAAATCTTCCTTTTTATTGACCCAAAAAAAATGCTTTTTTAACGAAAAAAACAATGCTAATCAAAATACAGAATCACTTTCGAGCCTACAAAATCTGTTTTGAAGTTGAACAAACAGTAAGATTCCCTTATTGATTATATTTTTTTTATCATCAACTTCAAATATAAACAAAAGAACCTACCAAAATGGTGAACATCAATTGATGGAACGGACAATGTCGTAATGTTTGATGTCAAACAAATTTCAACCTGAAAATGGTGAAGATGCAACAAATGATGTGAACGTTAGCTGGTTATAAATTGGGAAGTGCCAATATTATATAAAGCATTCACACTTGGCAGCAATCAGAAGCCCTAATGGGATGATCAGTAAAAACAAGCAATTGTCGGGTTCCCTTCATTCCTGATCAAATCAGACTTTAAAGTTGACAGAAATATTTTGAAGAGTATGCATAACCTTTTAATTAATTGACTATCAACAAGGAACTCCTGAAGTGTGACAGTTAAATTCATAGGATATTTTGAAATATTCTTTTAAGTTCCCACACAAACCATAATACACTACCACTATCTTACTTTCTCATTAATGTAACTAAAGGGCTTGCAAAGTCTAACCGGAATGTTAGAGGACTTGAGCTTTCTCCAATGTTCCTCCTCAAAGAAACAAGCATGTCCAATCCTCTGGGGAAGAAAGTCAAGTATATCATGTATCTCCCTTGAATTAGGTACCTAAAAACACTAAGTCAGAAAATAAACCAGTCAGAGAAACTCCAATTGTAACAGGTAACAGTTATAGATTAACGCACCTCTCCACAGTGAACAGTTACATAAAGACCCTGGTCTCGAGCAAATTTCAATGCTGGCAAATATGTCATCCTGCAAAAGATAAAAAGGGGTTTTGGGCTTATGCATCAATTTTTAAAATTTACAATAAACTACTACACTAGAGTCCTAGATTGGGTTGAATTACCATTCACCAACATTTGGGTTTCCAGAGAGGTCAATTCCAACTACACCAAAATGTCTCATTTCCAATGCAAGTATAACCTGCAGCAAAGAAAGGGAGTGTTCAAAGGCAGTGCCCAACAGACTTAAGTTTTCTCAAATTACTTGCACATTTTAGCTTACAGTTTCCATTGCCGCTTCTGTTGTCTCCCTACGGTCAATGCTCAAGAGAAGCCTAACAAAGATTCTTTTTCTAGTATTTCCATTACATTTGTCATTTGTAGCTGTGGGTAGAGGATTTAAAAGACTTCTAGAATCCTCACTGTAAGGAATGAAAGCCACATCAACTGAACTGACTGCTCTTAGACCTTTCAGGACAGCTTCAATGTAAGAGCGTTTGCCCATTCCTATGGAATCATTTTTCTGCATGGAATTAAGCAAACATTTTCTTCATCAAATCAATTATCAATATCTATTTCAAATCAATGGAGATAAGAACAATCCAAATGACCAACTGAGCTCCTTTAATTACCTTCGGAGTAGTTCTCAACTCGAGGTACACAACATTCTCTGACGCAAAATCTTCAACAACCTGCGTTTAGAAGTTACTTGCATAAATGCAAAGGCAATGAACTTGGTATAATAAATTTTAGATAGTAAGCAAGCAGCCATACTTCCTTCGTAATTCTTGTAACAGTCATGTGATCAGTAGTGAGAATGTGGATTAGGTCAAACAACTTGAATACTTCTGTTAATGAACGATCATCTGTACATACAAAGTGTTAGGCCAAAGATCATCAGTATTAAGCTTTAAGACATGAATATGGGAAAATAACTAAATATGGATCATCAAAAGTGAACTCGGGAAACATATAAACAGCAAGAGGATTAGGGCCTGCTTGGCACAAGATTTGAAATTTTGAAATTTCAAGAACAGTTCTACAAAGAGCATAATTTTTTTAAAAACAACCAAGTATTCATGTCTTATTTTCTCTGAAAATGATTTTGGAAACTGATACTAAAGAAACTCCTTAGTGTCCTCTAATATCAGGCTTGTTTTCTGAAAATTATTCTAAAAGCAATTTCGAAAACTTGTATGGTTCTATGCCTTTGTTTTTCCTATTGTTATGTCCATTTCCCTTTTTCTTGTCATTAATTATCTGTTTTTTCTTTGTAAACGAAATCGAACAGTCCCTCTATTTTATTCTCTTTTCAAGAACCTTCCAGTGGGCACAAACAGATGAATTAACAAGAAAGGGACATTGGGCATACTTTTCAGGATAACATGCTCCACTTGGGAGAAATCTATGACACCCTTCTCACCCAAAGCTTCGGCAAGTTCTCTGTGCAAGGGAAAAAAAAAAATCAAATTTCAGAGGACGCCAAAAAAGAGGTCATGGGAGTTGGTTCAAAAGAAAAGCACTTACAGAAGTGTGGAGTCTCTGATGGATCCATTGAGGTGAGCATGCAGTTCCACCTTTGGCATTGACACCCACCACTCCATCTGTCTTCTTCTCTGAGTCTGGGTCTGAGTCTGAGTCTGGTCCTCGGTCCTTCCTGGGTTAGAAAGACTCCTTCTTGCGTGTCTTTTTGCTTTTGCACTGACTTTTTTGCTGAGAATGGCCCCTCACAAAGTCTGAAACTGAAGAATGGGTTTGGGTTTGGGATTCGGTTTGCTGATTTATGTATGGGTCACGCAAACCGACGGACAAGACATTTTTGTCCCGAAGGCCGAAAAATACAACAAGTGTTGCAAAGCAAGATAAATAAATAAGAATTTAATTTTTATTTATTGTGTAAAATTTTTATATTGATGTTCAATTATATATTATTTAAAAAAAAATATAATTATTATTTTAATTATATTTTTAATAATTTAATAATTCATAATTAAATGGTAGTATAGTATAAGTTTAATTCTATTTTTGAAATAATATATTAAAAAAATATATAAGATGTTAGTTTAATAAAAATAAATTATTTTTTTAAATATAAAAATTATAATTTAATTTTTATTAGATAATTTTTATAAAAAATATTATATTATTATTATTCTTAACCTATAAAAATTAGGCCTGCAATTTAAATAATTAAATTCTGTAAAAATATTTTTTATTCACACAAAAGAAAACATGCATCATAAATCCACACTTAATTTGTTTTCTCTCTCTGTTTGAAGCCTAATACTATTTATACAAATAAAGTTATGTGGTCATTTGTATTGATATAACTTCATTTAATCAAACCATTTATATAAGTATGCTCGATTATTATAAAGAGTTGAGAGTTCCTCCATCCAAGCAATCATTTGTTGTCTATTATGTGTGGTTTAATATTATCATTGTTTTAGAAATTTTAATGTTAATATATATTAAATTTTTTCTAATAATAAATGAACTCTAAGGGAAAGCTTGAATATCAGGTAATTATAAAAGTCTTAATTTTAAATTTTGTGTCTTATTACAATATATTTTAAATTATGCACATACTTCATATAATATATGTAAATATTTTTTTCTCTTTATATATCAAACGTATTTTTTTACTATGTACAATTAAAAAATAATATGTAGTAAGTTACTACAACATCAGTTTCAGTTAAAGATTTAAATTTATTAATATATTGATACAAAAATCTTATAATTTTGTAACATAAATAAATAAATTTATTATTATTAAATGCTAAATAATGTAATTTTGGTGTATAAAATTATAAATTTTTACATAATTATTAAAAAATATAAAAATTTATATTTATTTAATAAATATTATAAACAAATTATGATGTAAGGTACCATACATATTATTCCACGTCGAAGAATCATTTTCCTCTAACTTTCGAGGAATGACTTGTGGATGCGACGTGTCTTCTTTTCATAGCCAAGTCTATCAACATTAGAGGCTCAAGTGCACTAATTCAGCGAATTAACACTAGCGTTGCCCGTTGATTGTACAAACATCAAAGAATGTACATTTCTACTTTTCTTGTACATCACAGATTTGATCCCAGCATGTGTCCCCCCTTGGATCGAAAATGATTCCACGTCACCTGACACTATTTTGGTAAATGGAAATCGCGTTTTGCTTTATTATTTACATAAATTAATTTTTCACATGCTAATATACGTTAATTCAAGTAAAAATAGGTTTAATTTTTTAAATTTTATATTTAGGACACAGATAAAAATTAAAAAATTAATTTTTATTTATATGTAATTTTATTGGTCGTGAAGTCATTTTTTTAATTTCATTAACGAAAACTCCTATTAGAGATTAGAAAGGAACACACAAAAAAAAAGGCTATATTTTTTAAGTTATTAAATTAAATGTGAGTACGAAAAAAACATGTTGGTGTCACCACATATAAATTTAGAACAAAATTTAAATAACGCATAAAGAATTAAAACAAAGTCATAAATGATTCTTGAATTGTTATGTTTTTGTCTTTAATAAAATATTTTTACATATATTATTGTGAAGTTAACTTATCGAATTAAAGAAAATGATTAATGAAATTTAAATAATTAATATTACAAATAAAGTATGGCTGACATTGCAGTACTTCTGAAGGATTAACTCGTTTGTGGGAATTGTTACGTGAATATGTCGTAGGAATTTATTTTCTGTTTTTTTTGTTATTTTAAATTTAGGAGCGCCCGGCGGGGACCATTTAAGCGAGTTGTCTGCTGATAGGAGTGGCACGTGGGTCCGTGTGGCTGTCAAATTTTGCTCATAAGACATAGGTGGTGAAGATTTGCCATACTTTCCCTTGGATTCGGAATTCGATTGAGACAAATTATGATCTCACAAGTTTCTCACTCACAATTGACAAAAGAAAGTTAGACATTATTGAATGTGATCAATGATAAGGAGATTACTCCCCTACTATCTTTTTTATTTTTATTGATATATGTTGAAGTATTTTTTAATTATTAATTATATTTATGAATTTTATATATTTATTAAAAATATAAAAATTTAGCATTATTAAAGAAAATTAATAAGATACTATAACTATTTCCCAAGTCACAAATGTCTTGTCTTTTTGTTCTCTGTGGTATGTTGAGGATCATGTCTAACTTTTATTTATTTTAATCTCACTCATTGTTTATTACATCAATTATTGAGTAAGAGTATTTTTTAATTAGATTGTGTAAATTTAATTTTGGATAAATGTTATTTTACTTAAAAATGAGTTTACATTTAATTTATACATATTTAAATAAAATTATATTTAACAAAATAATTTATATATATATTTATATATATATATATATATATATATTCATTTAAGACTAAATAGACTCTTAATATAAGAATCACGTTTAAAAAATGAATAATGTTATTTTCTTATAAAATATCATCTTAATACTTAATAAAATAAATATTAAATAAAAAATAAAAGTATTTAATGTCTTAGAACTCAAAAATACTTTTAATATTTTGTTTATTTAATAATTAGGATGATTATTAAATTAATTATTTAAAAAATATAAAATTATTCTTAAAAAATTATATAATACCAAACCAAAATAAGGATAAAAACTCATTTAAATAACTAGAATCTTGTTTGGATGAAACAATGTTCACTCGAATATGCACTAAGAATCTCTTGGAATTAGCAATTTGGAACCATTTTCCAAACAAGTGAGTAACTTATGCATTTATTAATTATTATTTTTTATGATAAATACTTGAAATTTTAAAAAATAAAACTAACCGTTAATAAATATTTAACAAATTAACTTAAATACTGTTACCTAAAATAAAAGGATAAGTATCAAAGTAATTTCCTAATATATCTATGGTGCCCATTTTTTGGGTGCAAAAATCTAGATGGTGCCTTTGAAAGTGGTTGGGCCTAAGCTACTTGGATTGAACCCGTAGAGATTAAAGACTTCCAGTGGGATGGTGTAACGTAATCGCTCGCACAACATATTCATGGACTATGCTGACGGATCTCGAAAGTTGGATTATAATAAAACGTAAAAATCTGAAATGCAAATATTGGATTGGCCCAATAATCAGAGAATGAAAGCATCACACTGTGGACTGGATAGCTCAATTTGGGGGGGCGTGATGGCCCAAGCTCAAAAAGAAAGAGTGGTTGAGTGGTTATATTAACGAAAGCATAACCAACGAGGGTTTTATTAATTTAATGAACTGCATCAACATTAAATTTTGTATTCAATTTCTGTTGGAGGTGCTTTATTGATAAATTAAATTTAGTTTTAATCTATGATTATTATATTATTAAAAGTATTTAAGTGGTGTTTATCAAAAAGAGTAGTTATATTCACGAAAGCATAACCAATGAGGGTTTATTAATTTAATGAACTGCGTCAACATTAAATTTTGTATTCAATTTCGGTTGGAGATTCTTTATTGATAAATAATTTATAAATAAAATTTAATTTTAATTAATTATAAATATAATTTGTTTATATACTATTATTTAATTATATATTATTATATTATTAAAAATATTAAATTTTTTAAATAATTATTATCTCATTTTAAATTTTTTTAATAATTTAATAATATAAAAAATTTTATACTGAAAATGAATTAAAATTTAACTATTTATAAATATTTTTATAAATTTTACTTAGATTTATGATATTTTTTAACATTAGAATGGAATAACTTTTTTCTTTATAAACTTTTGTTTATAAAAAAAAAATTAATAAAAACAGAGACCGATGACCAAATTACACACACAAACACAGACCAAACAAAAAAAGTGAATTAAAATAAAAGAAAATCATGACGTTTATTTATGATCTCATTCTCATTGTATTCGTTTTCGTTCTTTTCGGGCCTCCGGAGTTAGGATTCCTTTGAATTGTTAATATAAAATGAAAAAAGTAATAGCAATGATAATCTCATGGTTATAGTGTGCACTTTTTTTGTAAGGTATTGGATGTACTATGCTCTTTCTTTCAATAAATTAGTGGATGCTTGATATAAAAATAAAAATAAAAAAGAAAAAAAAAACTAGTGGACACTGTGCACAGGACGGAGCAAGAGATGTTGACGTTGTGTATTTTTTTTTTCTTTTCCTTTTAATAGTGGTATGAGAAGTAAGTGTACGTTGATATCATAGAAAATAGAAAGGACATAAATATAAAGAAGAGAATACGTATTTTAAAAATAAAAAAATAAGTTTTTTAGAGATTAAATATTTATTATCTGAATTTTGTATCAAATAAAAAAATATGAATAATATGAATCTCATTTCTTTCTTTTCCGTAAGAAGTATACAAAACAATAAATTCTTAATTGTCACACCTACTCTGTCAGCGTCAGTTGCTCCTTTATCTTCAACCCCCAGCAGGCCCATCTAGTCGTCTGCGTACCAATTCATATTAAATCTATAATGGCTTCTCTCTTTATTTATAGTGTACGAAGGATTGCAACTATACCATTTTATTGAGGGTCGCTCAAAAAAGAAATGAACAGCACCATAGGAAAGTTCAAGTTTAAGAATTTTTCTGTGAAGAAATAAATTTATATAAAATTAAAAAATTTTCAAAATTATGATCCTTCAGCTTCAACGACCTGTCTCACCCAAGTGTATTTAAGAAGAAAATATTTTTCGAACTGTGAATTGACCTATAAGCCTACGAGCAAATAATTTTATATGCATTATAATTATGTATAGAAACACAATTCTTATATTTTAAAATATAATTTATTTTTACTATACTAATATTTTTTAGATAACTATTGATTTAATTAGTTTTGTTTATAAACAAATTACAAAAGGCGCCAAGAACTCAAGATGCACAAAATAAGAGAAATTTTTTTATAAAAATACATTATAGAAACGAGCTTAAGTTCTAGTTCACTGAATGTGATTGTAGAAGGAAGCGATGGAAAAATGTTTCAACATATACTTATGAGTCACAAGTGCTAACACGTTTCTTTAAATTATCACTGGTCCTTTTAATGCTTTATGCTAGCAGGTAAGCAATACTTTAATTTCACGTGCAAGCCAACTACTACCCTTCCCTGCATGTATTATTGGTTATTGCTATTTATTTTTGGGGTGACCTCTGAACTGGTTATTGCTATTTATCTTGTAGTCTCTCTTTGATCTCTGTTCTTTTGTTCTTTTTTTTTTTTCCTATTTTTAGTATTTTTCTTCCCGTTGAGTTGAATAATGACGTTGCAACTTTCCGCGCTTTTACTCTCGGAGACCATAAATACCAGAAGAAACTTGATTGCTTTCTTTCTATCTTTTGCTATTATTTATTACTATTTATATAAAAAAACATAAATAATAGATTAAATTATTTTTTTTATTAGTTCTGATTTTATTTTTTCGTTATTTTAATGAAATTAATTAACGAACCTAAATGAACATAATTTATTATTCATTTTCTCTCTTTCTTTTCTTTAATCTCCCTTGTTTGTAAATGGGGTATAGCACTGTAAGGTAATTTTGTTTATAAATAAGATATATAGCCTGAATTCGTTTGAGTGCACTAACCTAAGTCACCCTTATTTATTGCTCTTCTCTCGTTCTTTCATTTACTCTTTTTAGTTTGCAAGTCATATCATCGTATGAGAATATGTAATATATACTTGCAAAGAGTTGATTTATTTTTTTTAGTTTTTATTAAGTGTAACCTGATTTAGAATATAATGAGATTACCTCTTCTTATAAAATATTCTTTAATAAATTTCAAACCATAACATTGCATGAAAAGCTTATTTTTCACACCCTTGTAAATACAAAGAATCTATTTTAATTATATGTATATAGATACGATCACATTTGATTCTCATTACTTGACATTATCCTATGACCTATTTGTCCTGCTCAATTTATGCACGTCAAAGAAAAATTCACCATCAAATTGAAACCTGAAAGACAATTGGAAGCCCTTCTTCATCAGAATTTTAGTGAATACCACATGGAATGCATATATTATTGACAGTATCTAGTATAGTTATATATCTATATCAGCTTCACACGCACACAACTATAATATTCGCAGACCAAGCTTCCAAAATAACCTATAATTAATAATGAATAGGGCTTTTGTTCTTTCTCCTCCCCAATCGCATGTGCTCGTTCTGTCCATTTAATTCATGTGCGCTAGCTCTCTATCCCTAAATGCGGCTAATGATATCCAATGGGGTCCTGATCAAATTGACCTAGGCAGAATAACAGCCTTGAGCGGGTTCTTCATGACAATGGTGAAAGCGAAGGTCTCAGTCGGGTCGGGCGGGGCATTCGGAACCGGTAACCACTTGAAAGCAAGCACCATCTTGGCCAGCAACAAATTTATGTGCAGGGTGCCCAGCGTCCACGCCGGACAAATCCTCCTTCCGATCCCAAACGGCATCATCTTCACCCCCTTCGACCCCGTCACGTCCACGTCCACCCCATCCCCACTCAGGAACCTCTCGGGTCGGAACTTATCCGGATCCTCCCACATGTTCGGATCCTCCGTCAGCCACGCAGTGTAAAACTCCACGCTGGCATCCGCCGGGACGGTGTAGCCACCCAGCTCCGTCTCCGCCGTGGCAGCATGCGACAGCACGAAATGACTCGGCGGGTGTCGCCGGAAAGTCTCCTTCACCACCGCGCCGAGATAAGGCATTTTCTCCACGTCACTCTCCATAACCACCCCGTCCTTCCCCACGCACTCGACAATCTCCCTATACAACCTCTCCTGAATCTCCTGGTCCATCACCAAGTGAAGCAAAGCCCACTCCACCGCCGTGGCGCTGGTGTCGGTCCCGGCGCTGATCACCTCCGACACGAGCGTCACCAGCTCCTCCTCTCCCAACCGGCCTCGGCCGGGCACTTCCAAGCGGAACAGCGAGTCCACGTAAGCTGCACCAATGGGGCTCGCCATTTCAGGACTACCCAGCTTCCCGTCGCTGTCCACGTAAGCTTTCCTGCTCCTTATCAATGGAGCCAGCAGCTCCACCTGCTCCTTCCTCAGCTTCCTCGCTTCGTTCACTTGCCGGCGGAACAGCGGCGTCAGCACGGGCAAGAAGTCCGGAAGCTTGGGAAGGCTGATGAGCATGACGTCTTTCAGAATGCTTTCGATGCTTTTGATTCGGTCCTCGGAGATCTTGGCTCCGAAGCAGATGCAGATGAGGATGCTGCAAATGGTGAGCCTGCAGTTGCTCATGACTTGGACGAAGCCGTTGTCTCGAGCCTCTTGTCGGAGCCTTCTCATGTGGGCTTCCATGGCCCACTTCCTTATCCAGCTGCACTGCTTTATTCTCAGGGGAGTGATCATCTCCGTCACGAAGTTCCGGCGCAGGGAGCGCCACAGAGGGCCGTACTCGGCGGAGTTGATGGCGCATTTCCCCATGCTGAAGATGAGACGGATGGGCGAGTCGGCGGGGCGGCTGGCGAACAGGGAACCCCTCTGGATGAGGGCCTCGTGCATGAGGTCGGCGCTGGTGACGATGATCAAGGTGCGCTGGCCCATCTGCATGGTGAAGATTGGACCATACTTTTCACGTAAATCGCGGACCACGTAGATGAAATGGCGGCGTTGGAGGATGACCTGGAAGAGGTTGCCGACCATTGGCCACCCGGGTGGCCCCGGCGGCAGGTTCTTGGGCCCGCCACCGGTGGTGGACCAGTAGCGCCACCAGCAGCGGAGGAAGAGGAAGGCCAAACAGAGTCCGAGGACGTCTATCAGCTCCATTACTTGAATGCTGCGAAGAGAGCAAGCAAACTGGAGTTGAAGACTGAAGGTGGCGAGAGGATCAGGGAAGAGCAACAGACTTTATAACAACATGAGAGGGTTTTCAGAGGAAAGAAAAAACAAAAAAAAAACATGAGAGAGAATTGACATGATATGGTGAATGAGTTTGATCTACCAGAAGTTAATCGTATTCAATAATTCGAGCAGAAGTAATTACTGTAAGTACGGATTGTTCAGCGTCATGACAGATTCAACTGAGCTGTGAAGTTGGCGGGGCCATAAATATATACATATATACACACAGTAATCTTATCATTTTATTACAAATTTTTTTTTATTTTTTAAATAAAACATGATAAATATATTTTTAATATTTTTTATTTTTTAAAAAAATATAAAGAATAATATAAAAATATTAATGTGTAAAAAATATTTTTTATATACTATAATGCTCAAGTCGGATTTGAAAAAACTCTAACTTTTTAAATTTTTATATATCAGAAGAAAATAAATTAGAATAATTTTTTTAATATAAAAGGTTAAAAAAAGGAGAAAAAAACTATTCTATTTTAAGGTTGCACATATTACGATTCTTAATAAGTGCTTTCAGCAATATCGTCTTTCAATAAAAAATTCTAATGAAATTCAAATACATATAGGAGTTTTAGGAATACACGATTTGATCTATCAATTAACCAGACTTCGTTGCCAATTGAAATAGTTTTTTAATAGACCGACTCTCAGTTGAACGAAGTGATCATATTCAATGAATTGTATGTACAACGTATAGTAACAATAAATAGTCTTGTCCACTTGTATTTTTAAATATTTTGGAGGGAAGGGGAGGTCAACATCTGAACATAAATTGACACTGACAAGTGGGAATTTTTCCATCACTTGTTATCTTTCGAAGAAGTAATGGACAGCACGCCAAAAAAAAAAAGAAAGAAGTAATGGACAGGTTGGGAGTTGGTTCATTGGTTGGGATTGCAGCAAAAAATTCATTGATTTGTCATTGGATTGATTCTTCAGGTCACGAATGTTATCAGGTTTAAAAAAATAGTCAGAATTTTTAAATAAAATTTAGTTAAATTTTAAAAAAATAATTAAAATAAAATATTAAAAATAACTTAATTATTTGAGAATTAATAAATATATTAAATTATTTTGTAAAATTAAAAAAAATTATAAAAATTATCTTCAATTTCGCCGTTTCTTTTTTGTTGCAAGCAAGGGAATGCCATGCCCAATATATTTACTCTAGTGTCTGGTGGCAGTGGTATCAGGCATTTAGTACATGATTGTTAGTGGATTATTTTTAGGAGAAATTTACTTTAAACGAAAACTTTTTTATTAAAATTTTAAGTATAAATTATTTTATGTATAAAATAAATTAATTTAAAAATATACTTATTTCAGGATTAAAGATATTTTGCATGTGCTTCATACATGTATGTTACCACCGAATTAATTTACTCTTAAACAAGTTATAATTGATAAGCATAAATCCGTCATCTTTATACATCATGTAAACAAATAATGGCTGGAAATTAAGAAAGCTTAAGTAATTCAAATAAAAAAAGAAAGCTTAAGTAATTTGTTTCTGGGGAATTATTTATGATACCATTAGTTATTGGTAGGGTATAGTTTCGTAAAGGAAGATCTTCAAACCGATAATTCATTAGTTAACTCAAATAGCAAAATTATATAATAAAATTACGATAAAAATATGAAGTTGGTGCAGTTCACCCTCCCCTCTAGTTTCTTTTTCCGATTTTTGTTAAAGTTTAATTGTGAGCATATGTTAGTGCGAATCTTTTCACATTATCTATTATTTCATATTTAAATTTTTAAATAATTATTATCATAATTAAAAAATTTTAAATATTTATATTAATATATAATAAAATGATAAATATAAAAAATGTTAGTGAAAGTTAAAAAGATCTTTTCATTAGTAGCAATTTACGGTGACTAATAAGGATATGATTGCTTTTGATTATTAAAAATTATTAATAAACTTAAATTTATAAATTTTATTTAGATATTTATAAATAATATTCTGTGTATATATATATATATATATATTTACGTATAATTAATTATTATTCTTTCTTTTTTAATATTATTTAATAAAATTTAATTTAATAAAATTACTATTAAATTTTTTTTAATAAGACTTTAAATAGAAATTATTTTAAATATAAAATAAAATAATTCAATACTTAATTCACGTGTGACAAGACGTAAGACTTATTTACGTGTAAGCATATGTGACGAGACGTAAACTTATTTACGTGTAAATAATTTTTATCGTAGGAAAAAGATATTCTTCCTTTCAATTTTTATATTAAATTTTTATAATTTAGAGAAAAATACACTTCTTAATATTTAAACAAAAATTTTCAATACTTATTAATTTTTTTAATAAAAAATGTGTAACATATTTAATGTAAAAAATAAAAATGTACAAATAACAAAACTTTCATTTGATGCGGTTGCTGCACTGTACCTGATGGCTTACTAACTGGGGCCTTTCATCAATGATCACTGTGCACATGTCATTCCGTGAGATTTTGCTGTGATTTTCTTTTCCCAGTCCCTTTGACAAATCATGGGCCTTTTTCTTTTCCTGTGTAAAAATCATGCCTTTTTTTATTTTTAGAGTATCCCTCCTGAAAGATTATTGAAATGATTATAGTTTATTTGGTTGAAGTGATTTTATGTAAAAAGAAAATGTGGAGGAGAAAATATAAAAAAAAGCATAATTTTTTTCCTGTTTGATAATGAATTAACAATAAAGAAAGTAGAAAATTAAAGAAAAAATTAAGCGTGAAACTCGTAAAAAGCTTTTTCCTCTCGTATGAAAAGAAAAGTGAAAGAAAAAAAAAAATTTCCAAAGCCACCTCTCATAACCTCTCATTACTTAATCACAAAATTATTAATTTACATATTTATATTTTTTTACTTTTTTATATAATCAAATAAAAAAACTCAATCACTTATTTTTTTTCTTTATTCAAATAAGTTAAAAGAAAAAAAGCTTTTCTTCTCATTTTTTTTCTTTTTTTTTTCTTTCTCCTCATTAATTTTCCAAAATCAAACAAAGCATAAATGATCCAATATAAAAAACACTATATACTCCTTAAGAATTTTGAAACTTAAATGTTGAACCCCTCTAATTTTAAATTGTACAAACAACTCCCTCATTTAAATTTTAATATGTATATATATAATCCCTAAGTACTAACTGTTACCCTAACTAATAACTGTTATTTTATTGTTAAATAACTCAACAGAGTATTAATATCATTGTACAATTTAATATACATTTTTGTACTAAGTAAAACTCCAAGATTCACCACACAGCTGACGAAGTACAAATGGTCGTGTTCTCATAAAATAAAGTCTCAAATTTAAATTTCACTCCTTAATCCTTAATATCCCAACTAAAATTGGAATATAACTTTAACTATCTAGGGTGGTGTTCAGATTGTGACTTGTGAGAGAGAGGCATAGATATAGGAAAGCGAAGTTTTTTTTTTTTCATTATAATAATTCAAACAAAATTAGTTTCTTTTTGGTAGAAATAAGATTAATATATGTTTACATTAGATTTTGTAAATTTTATTTTAAATAAACTTATTTTTGATCAAAAATAAATTTAAAATAAAATGATATATATCTAAAAAATTTTATTTAAAAATTAATTTTGATAAAATTAATTTTATTTAAAAAATATTGATTAAAATTACTTTTAAATATATAATTATTAAAAAAGATATGAGTTTAGGTATAATAAAAAAAATAAAAAAAATGTTAAAAAAAATATTAAGATTAAAAATATCAAAAATTTTTTAACTAATTTTTACTCTAACACAAAAGTAATAAAATCTTATTTCAACTAAAATTTTAATTTAAAGTAAAAATTAAGATTAATGGAATGAGAAGTTATTCTATTTAATAATTACCAAACTAATGACATAAATTACGAAACAAACAAACTAGCTTTTAAGTGTCCCGATCTGTCTCTCAAACACGTTATTAATATTTTTATTAAGAATAAAGAAGAAAAATGTTGTATATAAGGTTAATATTTTTCTTACTTAAAAGTAGAAAAAAATATTTTAGATATATTTAGTATAAGTATACAAATAAGTGATAAATTTCTTTATAAAAATAAAAATAAACTTTTATATATAAAATTTATTTATAAAAATTTATTCTTATTTTTTCATTTATACCAAACCCCCATTTTATTTAAGTTTTTACGGTCTTGAAATGTCAATATATTATGAGTCAAAATAAAAAAAAAAGATATGAATAATAAATAGGTCATTTAAGCGTGAGGGTGATGTGGCAGGTGGGCGTTGAGTTGCACGGCAGTCAATAGACTACGGGTGTGTCGGTTCATCCGTCCGCCGCCCTCTTTCCATCTGTGATGTCTGCCATTAAATTGCGTTGTAGATTGGTCCTGAGTCTTCTAACCAGTCATCCAATGCTCCACTACTACCAAGAATCATATTTTAAGTAATTTAACATTTTCATAATCACTATATTTTGTGTTCAATGTATATCTTTCATGACTTATCTAATCCTTCATTTCTTTTAGGAAAAAAAAAATAATTATAAATAAAATATTACAAATTGTTTATTTCAAATTTTTTACTTTTTATGATAAATAATTTAGCACAGCTTGTATAAATTTTGTTATATATGCTTTATTTAAATTTATCTGGTATACATATAAGGATATAAATAAATATAAAATCGGCGTATTGATGCGTGATAATCCATGGAATCCCCAGTCCCATTGGATATGAACCGCAATCAGTTTGCTTTTTCTTTTTTACTTTTTACACTCTCGTTCTCTATTTTCTATTTTTGGTACAATATAATTTAATTTTAATTATGAATAAATATGGTATTTAACCTACATTAAAAAATGAAAAATAAAAAATATATTGTGAAACACAATTTTGTCACCAACATATAATAAGATAACATTAATCATAATTAACAATTTTTAAATATATTGAAAACTCTTTAATGAATTCAACAAATCTAGCTGCATTAAATGTTGAGAATATGAAAAGTCAAGCTTTTTTTTTTGAAAGTGACATCACTCAAAAGAAAAGATTATATTTCTTAAACGAATTTATGATAAAATTTGAGAAGAATTGAGCCTCGTATATACATTATTATATTAACTATTTTATGGGCAGGAAAAGTTAATGGCCCAAGGGTTTTTTTTTTGTCACTTATTGAAGGGTCAATTAGTACAAGGAATGAGTAATGTTATAAAGTGAAAAAAAATAAATAAAATTTTTAACAAACTTAAGTTAAAATTAATGAAGATTATTAAACAAAATGAAATAATTAAAATTATTTATTTATATAAGAATTAAAAAATATATAAAATTACTTTATTAAAAATTTTAGTAAAATTTTTTTAATTATATATAATTTTTCAAACGAAGTTATATGTCATGTTAAATAAAATTAAATATTTTTTTTAATTTAAAAATATTTTTATAAAATTTAATTTATTTAAATTATTTCATAAATTTAATTTCTTATTTATATATTTAAAAATATAACTTATTTTTACTACGTAATTATTTAGTTAGACATTATTGCTGTTTGTTTGTTTTTTTAAAATACATTTAACCACTTCTTTTTTTTGGGTCAACTACACTGTTTAAATGAACTAATCAGACATCCAATCAAGGTCCAGGGTCTCATATGAAGCCCACTTCGTATCTAGGCCCATTTTATTTTTGTTTGGTTTGTCAAACCTTGTCGCCCCCATAGTTGGCCGGTGGTCACCGGAGCTCCGGCGTGCCCGTGGCGGTGGTGCGTGCGCTCGGCATCTCGCATGTAGCTCTTTACAAGGGCTACAGCAACCATGCGGTGAATTGGAGTTGTCGGAGTAAACATGACACTGCACCGCCGGTGAATCCTCAAGAATCGACGGTCACGCCAGCTGCTTGACCCCTACCTCTTCTTCTAATGGGTACCTTCAAGATCCCCCTCTTGTAATTTGTGTTGTTGTTGTTATTTCGGCTGAAAGAGATGTTTCACCTGAAAATTCTTGTAACTTCAGACCGCATTCTGCACGAGAAAACTGAGGGAAGAACTAGCAAATTAAGTTCCAGTAGTTCGCTGGAATTTCGAAAAATGAATCTTTATTCTATTCGACACGTTCTTGAAACTTGATTGGATACTTCAACTGCAGCTCGATACTGCTCGCTAGTGGAAGTAATGCCAAAATGACTTGGGGATAATATCAATGATGCCTTCTTTTGTACATCAAAGTAAAACTATGCTTAATTTACGTTATTTCACGAAAGAAATTTTACCAATACATGCTTTGGAGAATCATTGGAACTCCCATTCCCCTTCTATATCTCTCAAACATGAAAATTACCTGACTTTCCCATTTCTCTTCTTTCCTTATGGCCCATCTCCTTATCCTAATGTTAGGAAAATTGCCCTTCGAGGCAGGGAGACCTCCAAGAAAAGAAAACAAACAGCGGAAAAAAATGGGCTGCTCAATTTCTCTCCTTTATTCATTCACTCCTTTTTACATGTATAGATGATTTTGTTTTCAACCATTGCAACGCACTCCTTAAGTTCACGGAAACTCATAACTTCCCTCCCTTACATAACAGATACCCCACCTTTCTCACGCACTCCTAACTCCCACTCTTAATCATACACATAATCGTCCCAGTGTGCTGGCTTCATCCTCACACGAGTGGGCCTACCCTGGACTTGGGCTTGCTCTGGATTCCCAATGCTCTCATTGCTTATGTTGTCTGAACTCAACTCTGCTGCTGGGCCTGATGAGCTATCACCTATCTAGCTATAATGGGCAAAGCATGGAGAAACCACTACTTGATTTGGCCCTTTTGCATGAATAAAATTATTTTTGACATTTTTTGTGACCATTTGAGTTATATGACATTCATGTTGATTTTCCAAGCATGTTTTTAACACCTATTAGCTTGACACTTTGACAGTGTAGTTAAATCACCATGTCAATTCCATGACTTCACCGGGCTTTGCGTATGCTCACCTGTTTTTCAGTTTTCTGCTTACGTGACATGGCTTTTATTCATGGTTGCTGGAAGTTACTTTCCTATGCCTACACTTCCTGTGAGCAAGGAATAAAGTTGTACGAGGACTTGAGCTTTCTAACCTAGCAAGGAAGGAGCACTTGGGCAATTTCTTTTAATTTATTTTCAACGTGAAAAGACCCTTTTGGAAGTGGGGGCCATGTGAAACAGGTTGAAGTTGAACCCAAACAAGTTTATGGCATGCAAATTTCATTAAGGGATGACTCCTGTGTCAACTTGAGGTCATGGAAATCTGAAAGGTTCCCTGAACAACCACTGCTATTTGGGAGACTCAGGACGAATATTGTATTAATGTCTTTTGGGTGCCCTCCAATAAGGAGTTGTTCGGGTTCTTCAGCTTTCTTTTGTTCTAATGTCTGATTGTCTAACTGTCTGTTGTTTGGGTCTTTTTCTTGTAGTCATAAGGTTTAACATGCTAAAAATGAGAATTTGGTTGGTCAATAATTCTCGTTCTTATCTGGAGAGAGAAGTTACTTAATCCTAATTTAATATCTGGGAACATCTGCTATATAACTTTGTGAGCTGCTGGTTGTTGACCCAACTACCTTTGCTAATTAAGCAACAATGTTATTCTAGAAAGAAAGGGCTTGATGTTGGACAGAATATGATTGTGATCATTTAACATTTTTTATTTTGTGTTATTTGCCTTCTCCTTTCTTTTTTTCTGGGAAGTTTTTTTTTTTTTGGGGGGGGGGGGATATTTTTCTGGGAAGTTTTGAAATGTCAGAATGTTGCACTTGAATGCTTGGTTCTTTTGTATTAATGGTGAGCCAATTGGTAGACATGTATTTTGCAAATGTTTTCACCGTCAGCCTCTTTGGCGTAAGAACACAACCGTTAGTTACTTGGTCTTATCCCTACGTATAGGTAATAGACATAAAAAAGATGTCACTCCAGTACTCGAAAGGTATATGATTCTAGTGAGTGTAGGGTTTCATGCTGAAGAAAATATGATTGCGGTCATAGTTATTTCAACTTTTACAACATAGAATCACGTGTAGGAAAAGGTTCTGAAGGAAGTTGAATTGTACTAGCATACTAGTGAACCTTAAAACATTCTTTCCAGCCAAATCAAATCAACCCTGAACGCGCAAGCCAGATAATAAGGGATTGAAGAGTTGAACAAGTCTTTATGAAGTAGTTTATTTTGATTAAAGATAGAAGCACTGATAAGATGTCCTAAATTATTAGAAGAGTAGCTGATTAAGATCTGGCATTAAGGTTATAAGCCTTGTATTTGTCTCAAGTGATTTGCGCCGGCTTTTCTATCCCTGTCATTCCTGATAGAATGGTTTCTGTTTATGCTTTGCAATGAATTGCTTGTACCAGCTTGCTGATAATCTTGGACTTCTCTTCAGCGTGGCATAATCAATATGGTGGAGTCCATATCTTATTGTATATCCATATATCCACTCAAAGTTGTCGAGCAAGGACCAGGCAAAGTATCCCCTCACATCTGCTCCTTTCCTGAGAGAGAGAGAAAAAGAAGCAGACATCTAATTAATTCTTAGATGTTTGACTAGAGTCAAAGCAAACAGACACAATAAAGGAGTTCCACCATTTGGTTAGATAAAATTATGGCGAAATGCTAGAGTGACAAAATAGATGAAAATATAGTGAAAATTATAAATTTGGAACCCATGCCATTGGTTTTGTACATATCCAGATATCCTATCCTGTTATATATTTGCTATAATGTATGTTGTTTTCTGTAATATTTCTTTTATATTCTTACCTTACTGCTGATAACAGGGCATCTAGGTAATCCGCCATGCACTTTATTCTTTTAAAATCATTAAGATGTTCTTCCATAGTGAAATTTGGATTGTCAGCGTCGCCATACCCTACAAAATGTTTGGATTATCAGAAATGCACATAAACTCAGACTAAAAAGCTTAATGATTGTTGCTTACCATTTTCGGTAATGAACATTGGAGTATTGTTGTATCTGTCTTTTACATATGTGATAGTTTTCTCCATGCCTTGTGGGTAAATATTTAGCCAACTAAATGAAGTCTGCATGATAGTAGAAGCTTCAGAATTGGTAAAGCATGGGGGAAAAGGTGAGCATCATTATAAATTTGAGGGTACGTACAGGTTCTCCAATTGGGACACCATTTTTTTCTCCACTTTTCTGGTATGAACCCTCTGTTCTGGAGGTCCCAACTCCTGGTTTACATGCGGAGGATATGCAGTCTTGGACATAGTAAGCTGTATAGTAATTGATGCCAATGAAATCCAATCCTTTCTCGAGTTTCACCTTTTCGTTGCTGGAAAATTTGGGTAAGACATTTCCTAGAACGTCCTCCATCTCTGTGGGGTACTTTCCAAATATGATTGGGTCCAAAAACCTGCATTATAATAAAGAATTTACACTATGAGGCGCTCATGCCTACTTTGCTGGGGGGAGTGGAGTGAACAAATAGAAATAGTTCTTAAAAGAGAATTATACCAATTGAAGGAGAATGATCGTGCTCTTTCGGCGGCCAATTTATCTGCTGTAGAATTGCTGATGGGTTCAAACCATTCATGTTGAAGGACTATGCCAATTTGTCCTCTTTGATCCTTCTGATGTTTCATCCACAAAATACAAGTTTTACAACAATTCGAAAATTTCAAATGATACCCCTCTCATATGTTTTATCAAATAATCGGGTTTTCATAGTTTTTGATAGGTTTTATCATAATTTTTTCTTCTCTTTAAGAGAGGGTACTTAATAAGTTTTGGTGTTGGAACTCTAACACATCACCTGGTATTTGGTTCTATAGATATCAACTGCTGCTGCATGCGCCAGGATCATGTTATGGGCTGCTACAAAGGGCTCCGTTTCTGAATCCCCTTCTGTGCAAACTCCCAATGCCAATGAGCCAGAGCAACGAGACGGTGGATATACACCTGAACGGTAACCGAGTGGCGCTTGAAAATTTGGCTCATTGAAGGTGGCCCAGTATTTGACTCTGTCACCAAATGATTTGAAACAGAGGTCCGCATAAAAGGCAAAATCTTCCCTGCTCATCAAACATAAAAATATGAGCTATATGAGCTTGCATGGTGAGTCTAGTATTAAAGCCTCTTCGGGTAAATTGGAAGACAGGGTGCTTACTGTGACTGGGGACTTAGCCAACCTCCATATCTGTCCTCCAGTTCTTGAGGGTGGTCGAAGTGAGAAAGAATCACAAAGGGTTGGATCCCTGTTGAGAAAAGAAAACTTATGTCAAAGAAATGGATCCATGATGCTCTTTGTTTACCCTCCATTGATTTTACACTGAAAGAAAATTACGTATTGGAAGTTAGTAAGTTACCTTTGAGTGGCAGAGCATCTATTAGTCTGTTATAGAAGTCGATGCCTGCCAAATTGACTTCTCCAAATCTACCCTCTGTTCCCAATCATACCAAAAATTCACGTTACTGTCCTAGTTGGAACATCTCACTAACTAGATTTTGATAATGCAGAGGATCATACTTGGCAGAATTCTTGCCCATGATATAGAGAGCCTGTGGCTGTTGACATTGATAGCTTCCATTAGATCTATGTCCTCCTGTTTTAATCCACATTGAAATTATGAAAATTAATCGACTTTGCCAGAACAGTCCACAACCACGCCAATTACAAATGTGGAAGGCTATTGTGCTCGGCCCATTTGATGTAAGTTTTTTTTGTCTTTTTTGGGTTTGGAAAACTTAGGTTGAGAGGCCTTGAGGACATGATCCTAAAATATTTATAGATGATCTAGTAACAGTCATGGTTAAGCATAAACGGGACACCAACTAGGTAAGTTAACTTCTCTTGGTTGAAGTAAGTTTTATTTCAGAGTAAATTATTACAATTTTTTTTATTTATTTTATTTACTTATTTTTTTACAAATTTCCTTCTATCTTTAAAATTTATGCATATCTTTTTAAATATTTAAAAAATTTATACATACCTTATTAAGTACTTATATATACTTCTATTATATTTTAAAAATATGTTATATATAAATCAATTAAGAATAGAGGTTTATATAAATTTTGAAAATAGAATGAGATTTGTGAAAAAATAGATAAATAAAAAATTAAATGTAATTTATTCTTTTTTTTATTGTGTTTGCTACATCGTTATTAGTTATTATTTAAGCAAAATAATTTATTAAATATACATTAGTTGTTATTTTTTATAATAAATATTTAAAATTTAAAAAATAAAAATTAATAATTAATAAATATTTAATAAATAAACTTAAATACTGATATAAAAAATGACTTGCGGGATAATGTCCTCTCTAATCTATATCACGATCACTTGATGTTTGAGTTTGACTTGTGTAAAAGGAACCAGACATGTAGATGTTATTAATAATAATATCTTTAACAATAATTTTGAACTTGCTTTTCTGGGCCACTGCAAACCACATTTTTTAGTATGCACGCGGAGCACATGGACCATGATCTACTGTTTTGATATTGCAAAGAAACTCAGATTTGACGTGTGGATGTCAGGGACGGGACCAGGCGCACCAAGCTTTTTAAAATTTTATAATAATAATAAATAACAATATTACGTGTAAGTTGTATTAAATTAAACTATTATTTCTATCTTTTAAAAATTTACTTGTCATATATTTTTAAAAAATTAATTTGATACTAAGTAAATATTTAAAAAATTAAAATAATAATTTAATTTTTATATTATTATCTTTATAATTTTATGAATTTGACCCTAAATACCTTTGAGTCAGTAAAATTGTGTTTAAGAAAATCATACAATAATATAAAAATATAAAACAAGATAAAAAAAATAATTATATTTTGTACAAATAATTTTTAATTTATATTTAATATAAAAAATTTTTATATTATTATTTAATTATGTATTATTAAATTATTAAAAAAATTTAATTAAAATAATAATTACTTAAAAAATTAAAAATATAAGAATATATAATTAAATGATAGTGTATGAAATTTTTATTATGAAATAAATTAAAATTAAATTTATAGTTTTAAAGTGGATGTGCACAATTATAAAAAGTAAAAAATGCAAAAAATTATTATATTCTCTTAAAAGAATTAAAAGTTTTTTTTAAAAAAACATTATCCCGTGTTACAGGTAATGATATAAAAAATTAAATATGAGTGAAATTGAATCCATAAAGTAATGAGTCCATAGGATACCAGATAGCGATGATAATGATCAACAGCAATATCCCCATTACTTCCATCGACTATCATATATCTACCTGCAAAAAGGATTATGAGAAAGATTAAGAAAAATAACTGACAATGAAAAAAAATATTATGAAATTTATTGGGCGGAGTAATGACAGGAAAAAGAATAGTTTTATTTCAAAAAAAGGAACCTCGAGAATGAAAAAAAGAACTTTCAAAATAAACTTCTGCATATTCGTTTATGCATCTATCATGCATTTATACAACTATTAGAAGAATCTAATAACTCTTCTAAATTCATGAAAATGTAATAAACTAGTAATTTGGCTACTACCATACGTAGCTATGCAGATAAATATGCTCCTAGTAGACTACTCTTTATTTACTTATTTCTATCCAAAAATCTGGCGTTTTGGTTCTGTTACAGCTACAAACAGAGTTCTTAATCATATCACCTTGCCCGTGAGTGAAGACATCCCAGTTGCTCAGTCCTTTGCCGTCACTCATGTAAGCACCTTCATACTGTAAAATATTAAACAAGGCATGATTAAAATGCAAAACAATTAGCTACTCTTGGGTGTTGTTGATCTGTGAGCGAGTCAGTGTTGAGTAGGTGATGATTATGCAGCAAGTAGAAAAGAGCATCAACATGAAGAAAAAGAAAGCATATATGCTGAAGAGAGCTTGATGGTAAACCTGGTAAGAAGAAGAAGCAGTGCCGAAGAGGAAGTTGCTGGGCAACGGAGATACATCCAACTCCAAGCCATTTGAGAGCAGAGGAAGCAAGAGTATCTCCACAAGGAGAGTTTTCAGCAATGTTGAGAACCCCATCCCAATAATTGCATTGTACTGCGTCTCTTATATGTCAATGCTTAGGTACATATACTAATATTAGTATTACTATTACAAACGCAAGAAGGGTATTTTATTTTTGGGTCTTGTGGGTTTCTTTCAAAGGGTAGTTCGGCCTTTTCGTCCCCGTAATTTTAGTGGACAATATCCAAACTTTCAATCTCATTCCTTTTTTTTTTTTGTGTTTGGTTTGCGAATCTCATTTGTTTGTCGAGTGTGGACAAATAAAAACGGCCCTACACGTATTTTGCTTGGGTTCGGCTAAGGTTTATTGGTGTCATTATTTTAATTTGTAGACTAGGCTCGTTAAAACAACAAGGCTAACATGGGCCGGGATGACCCATTTGACATATCTGACTGCGGCATATGCCTTTGTGAGATTTAGGCTGTTGATCCAATTGCCTTTTCGTTGACAAAAAAAAAAAACCTTTTGTGATTAATCATTAATTAAGCAATATTGGTACCTATAAAGTATCTTATTTTATTTGAGAATTATCAAGGTATCCAAGTTTTTTAATTTGTAAAAATATTTTGATGACTTGTTAAATATTTATTGATTATTTATTATATTTAAAGGATTTTAAAGTCTTCAAACATTTATTGTGAATATTCATAATTAATAAATATTTAATAACTCGTTAAAAGTATCATAGTTTAAATTCACATTGTTAAAATATTTTATTTACATTTTAATAAAAAAAGATTTTATTTGTATTTGTGAATAATTGGATTCACTAAAACATTTCTGGTAAGACTTTACACGCCAATTGAGCATATTTGAGACAGTAGCTAAGTTGTGCTATTTTGCAGGTGAACCTTGAAATTATTTTTCCATCACAATCATCTCTAAAGAATAAAGCTTATACTCAAAATCATATTAAGAGAATTTAAAAAAAATAATTTTTTTAAATAAAACTGTTACCAAACGTGCATTAACTGTTTGCTGGAGCATAGGACATGCAAGTCTTGTATTAAAAAAATTCATGGCTATGTATGCCATATTTAAGAATGCAACAAATCTTCGTGAAGAATGATTATGCAAGTGAAGACATCCCAGTTGCTCAGTCATTTGCCATCACTCAACTAAGCACCTTCATACTGTGAAGAATATTAAATCAAATCATATCATCCACAATTAGAATAATGGGTCTGGTCAATATGGGATGGTGATTGGGGTGAACACACAGGAAGAAGCAGAGATAAGCATCAAGACGAAGGTAAACCTGGTACGAGGAAGAAGCAGTGCCAAAGAGAAAGTTGCTGGGATTGGAGATTGATCTAACCCTCTTGAGATTGCTGTGAGAGCACAAAATGCGAACAAGGGAAGCATGAGTATCTCCAAAGATACAGCTTTCTGAAATGTAGAAAACCCCATTGCATTGTCCTGTGCCTCTCACCTCTCAATGTCAATGGGAGATTTTCGTACGTATATGCTTATATAATATTAGTCATGAGCTATGACGAGGACGAAAGAACCGATCCTGAGCATACCAAACTCCGGGGCCGGGGAAAAAAGAAAGACGATCATAATCAGTTGTAAGGTCAGTTTAAATAGATAATATAATATAAATAATATTATTTATATTTAGAGTAAGATATTAAATAATAATTTATTTAATTAAAATAATTTTATTCAATATTAACTGTATAAAATTGTATAAGATAAAATAATTTTATTTTTATTTATTATAAAATCAAAAGTTAAATAAATTTATTTTGACTAGATATTATACTATCTAATGTATTACCTAAATATTTTATAAAAATAAATAATATTAATTATATTATACTATCCATCGCTTATACTATGTACTAAACAGAACTTAAGTATTTAACATATAATTTATACTTTAGAAGATATTTATACCAATCTCATATTTTCTAATTAAATTTATATATAAATAATCAAATTTAAATTCAGGCCAAAGTGATTAGCAAGAAATAAAAAATGATAAATTATTTAATAAATAGTTAATTTTGATCCTAAACCCTAAAAGTCTAAAACACTAAATCTTAAAGTTTGGAGGGGATGGGAAGAAAAGAGATTTACGATAATTATTGTAAAGTATTTTTTATTAATTAAATTTACTACTTATTTTTACATATTAAATAATTTAATATTTTATTAGTTAAATATAATTTAATTAAAATTATAAATAATATTAATAGTTTAATACCACCAATTTTATTAGCTAATCATGCCAATTTAGATAAGGATTAGAGAAATTAAATTACTGAAAGAGGCCTTAGGACTTCTAGAGAAACAACTCCTAGATCATTTATGGAGGATAATAATTCTTAGCTTGGGAATCAATTCTAAAAATCTTAACCAAACACCCTTGAAATGCTGTTATATGTTGTTCGAGACAATATTTTGTCTCAAACTCGCAAAATCTATATCAAACATGCACCTAGTGGGCCAATCCAAGTTTGCCTGAGAGTGGCTCTCAAAGAAGTGTGCAAATATCCAAAGCAGTGTTGGTTGTTCGAGACAATATTGTGTCTCAAACTCGCAAAATCTATATCAAACATGCACCTAGTGGGCCAATCCAAGTTTGCCTGAGAGTGGCTCTCAAAGAATTGTGCATATATCCAAAGCAGTGTTGGTTGATAATGCTTCACGTAATTGAGTTACTCTATATTATTATTCGATAAATTAGTCAAGAAACCCTTCATATACTTTCAGCCTCAACGTGTAACAGTTCTGACACATCGTTCTTATTTACTGCAGTACATTCTTCTCAATCTCACACTACAGGAAAGAAACGAAAAGCTCATCTACACTGACAACCAGATCAAAACGGGACTTGAAATGCTATAACTATGGCCTCAAAGAAGCAGCTTGAAGTCCTCTTGACGACAGTATATATATACTTGCTCAGTGACATCAATTGTCATCAATGACACTTTGAGCTCCAGCCATGAGTAACCATTCACTTGTGTTACATAACAGCTTCAAAACTACCACGACACTGCTATTGTTTAGCCTGCTCACAGAATTAACAGAAAGCCGTGAGTTGTGTCCCAAATATATAATGTAACACTAATTGAGCAGTAGACAATTATATTAATAGAAGAGTATAGAATTAAGAACCATAAACAGGAATAATCCAGTCACTCATACGATCACAAGTTAGCCATCAAATAATGGAAACACCCATAGTCAAAGAAATAGTATGGGTAGTGTAAGTTCTGTTACTCATGAATGAAATTTAAAGTTGCCATGGGGAAGTTCATGATATAGAACACTAGACAAGAACATATCTGTAAGTTTTCTTTGGATAAAGTACAAATATAATAATGCCTAACTTATCTAAGGAGGTACACCTCGATATAACTCAGTAAGTGTTTGGGTTAGCTTTATTTTGTATTCAAAACAACTTATAATCAAAATCTTACTGAGAAAACTTAAAAAAAAAGAGATTTTTTCCTAAAAATAACCAGTAAAGAATAGTGATTGTGGTTTCTCCCTGTTGAGAGATATTAAACTCTTCATTGCTTTTAATTTGTCTCAAATAGGCAGGTAGTAGATAGTAAAAGCAGACAAAAAGCAGTCTTGTCGATACAATAAGCTTTGTGTCCCTTTGGATCCTCAAAAGTATAAAGAATCTAACTTAGTTTAAAAGGAGATGAGAATGCACCTGTGAATATAGGAAGGTGCCAAGAATTGCAATGGCGGCCCCAAGGGCATTGATGGGCTGAACAGGCGTGTGGAAGATAAGGATGGAGGAGACAATCACAGAAATTCTCTTCATTGTGTTCCCTATGCTAAATGTTAAGGGAGAAATCTGATCAAGAGACATGTAAGAGACTTGATTATACAAGTGGTAGAAGACACTCTGGGCAACTACCCACCTGTAAAATTTAAACCCGGAAGTTTGTTAGTTAAACATTTGATGAAGAAAACTGATGAAGTTTAACTTTTGTCAGCAATAAGGAATGATTATCAGCACAGCAAAAATTCTTCTGGAACTATACAGGCAAGAAACTAAAATAAAATATAGTTCTACTTCTACCAATTTGAAGAGATTAAAAGGGTAGCAGATTAATTAACAATGTGCTGAAATTTGTAGATTGTAGTGCTTACCAAACAAAATTGGGACCAATCTGAGACACTGCTGTTTGCCAGCCAGCAGCCCACATCTTGGGGCCTTCCACAGCAATGGCAAAAGGTGTGAGAAGCAACAGAGACAATATGGAAAGACAAGCATAGTAGTTCATTCCGCTAACAGACATCCCCTTCATCCCCTTCTTTGAGAATATATTCCGGAAAACAAATGCCAAATTTGATATCATAGCCCCCATAAACCCTGAAACATAAAGAGGTATACTTAAAGAGCATTGAACTCCCAAAAAGATTGATAAACGAATTACAAATTCGTAGTCAGCATGTGAATTTCAACCTCGTTATCTTTGTAAATGGTCTTACCAGTCATATTGAAATTGAGCTCCGTTACAGCAGCAAGTGCACAACCTCCAATAATTGGCACCAGCGACAGGTATACCGGCATAGGGAATGCTTCTCCAAGTATGAACCTTGATACCAGGACACTGAAAGCAGGCTCTCCACTCTTGATGATGTGGGGTAAATGAAACTGCAACTTTGGACATGCTCACAGTTGCTGCAACATGCCCAACTGTGTGTGCCACCGCGACCTGCAGAACCAAATTTGAAATTCCCCAGTGAGTACTAAATCAGAGTTTCCAATGACAATTTTGGCCAATACATCAGTGCTTTTCTTATCTCTGTTTTTCTAATCTCTTCACTATCTTGCCTCATGTAATGCAAAAACTGCTAATCCAAATTTATCATTCTAATGATCTAATCTTACAATAATCAGTATCATGCTGTGAAAACAATAAAATGAAAAAGAAATCAGCCATGATTTACTTACAGGAAACAGGGCCTTCCAGAACTCCAAATTAACTTTTGGGACATCAGCAACCCTCGTGGCCCATGAGATTAACATTATGAGAGAGCCAGCAGCGAGGGACAAAGTGGAAGTAAGCCATGGGTAAGGAAAAGCATTCAAAACCTTCTTGTTGTATATGTTGAAGACCACATTCAAAGCCCACCAGGTAGCAAAATACGAACCAATTTTGAGCCTCTGAGATGCCTCTACAGCCTGTTCGTTAGGCAGCTCAATGTTAATCTCTAGTGGCCGTGACCTATCCGCCTCATATGCCTGGCACTCCGTAACCCTTCTTCTGGGTTTTGTCGGCAATGCGAAGTTCTCAGTGGATGAAATGTAAAGAGGTTTCTGGGAGGAGAAAGAGGTATCATTGTTTTGTTGAACATTCTGAACGGTGGGTAATGTGCAAAATTGAGTTCTTGGAACAGGAAGCTTTCTGCTTGAGAAAGCAGAACTGCTCAGGGACGATGCTGTGTACTTGATCGAAGAGATCATGATGTTTAACTTATCTGAATGTGTAAAAAAAAGAGCTGAATTTGTAGGTGAGAAGAGAACGGAACACTCAACAATGGTTATCTATGAATTGATAAGATTTATGTGTTGTGTTGGCTAGTTGATGTGTTGCCTTGGTTTTTGAAGTATCACAATGTGGAAGAGTTTAACGATTATTGCGAGGAACGCCAATGTGGGTTGGCGTGGAAAAGTTGAGAAGTGTAAGCAATGGCGAAGGAAAAGAGGTTGGTGAGCTTCGGAGTTGGAGAGAAGGGATGGTGAGAAAATCGGAGAGAAAGACAAAGGAAGAAGGGACGGTTTTTCCTAGGAGAGGTGGCGCTAGACAAGACATTTATATAGGTGGACCGAGTACATGTTGGCATGGTTGGTGACAACTAACAGCGGAGACAAAAAAACGGAAAATTCTTAGATAGTTACGTATGTAGGAAAGCATGTAACTACGCAGTTATTGTATTTGAACAGATAATATTTGTAAATTTTTTGAACACATGTTACAAATTTACATTGCTTTTTTTAAAAAGTTCGTTACGTATGTTAACTAACTCAAAAAATTTTCTATAAAAACTTAGGAAGAGATTTTCTACGCTTTCCAACAAACTAGAGATTTTTTTTTAACTGCCACATCACTAAAATATTTAAATAATTATACTTGTTCATAATATAGTTTTACATTTTTTATGATACTCAATAACATATTTTATTTGTTAGTAACATGATATTAGTATATGTTAATAAATCTCATTATTCTTTAAAACTTAGTTATTAAAAAAGTTATCAAAACAAAAAAGTGTCAACATAAAATAGAATGTATTATAAGCTAAGTAAATATTTTGTATGACAGTAAAAATAGAGAATAAATTTTTATAAATAATTTTTGTAAAAAAGTTTGTATGTAATCTATTTTTATTTTCATACTAAGCATACTTTTCTCCACAGAAAATTATGTCCAAATAACATTTTAAACATACCCTGCAATTAATGTGCAGTCTTAAACTACATTAAAGAAATCAAAACAAATCAAAATATGTAGACTTCAATAGCATGTATGAGAAATTGCTTCTCACCTTATTAGGCAAACCCTAAAAACCTTTTAATGTAATACTAATACAAACCGAAACTAAGAGAAATGAAAACAAATTACAATGGTTTAATTTTCCAATTTTGATCTAATTAATTTCCGAGGAAATTGAATATCACGTAGTGTAATACACTGCGCCTAGTACATTAAAATTTTAAATCAATCCAATTACTCTTACACACACCGATTCGTTTTAGAGAATCGTAGACAATTTGTAATTCCCAATTTCTTTCATTAGTCAAGAATGTTTTTGCAATGCTAGTTGAACTTTCAACACGGAAGCCACAGGACTATTCTTCAAAATTCAAATTATTTGTCTGCAAATTCATCTTTGATGTCTTCCCAGTGGCATTTGATATTTTTTACTTTGCCTTGGTACTCATCATGATTGATAAACCCCAACAAGTACAATAAATATTCTGCTCAACCTGAAACTCCTGCCCATTCTTCACCGCAAATTCCACTGCAACCTGATTCATTTCTTTTTTCTTTTGGCAAGCACTGCAACTTGAGCCATGGCATTGAAATCTATGCATAAAACGACAACCCCCAAGAGTTCAATTATAGAGAGCTGCGAGACAAAAATCTCAAAGAGAAAGACAGACACCACCTGATGGCGTTTAGCCGTTTCTTGTTAATCACGTGCCAACTTGTTCGTGTCAACGTTTTTTCACTGCAGAAATTTCTCTTTAATTTTCTGAGGTATATGGACGGACGGAGATTTTTTGGGATTCAAAGTATAATTTGACGGCTGGTATAAGGCTAGCTACATGTGATTGATCAGATCATTGAGTCCTCCTTGGTCCAGTGAGGATTGAAAACAACAGGGCTTTTTGTTGGCAATTGGTAAAGGATGTCTATACTGTGAACTGTCTCGTCTCAGTTTGGAAAAAAGGTTCAATATGAATTTGCTTTGTGAATTTGCGACTGTTAACAACCACGATGAGACATATTGAGACCTTCTCACTTTAGGTAAAGGGTTTTGGATTCTTTTTTTTTTAACAGATTCGTATTATTAGATAGAGATAAATATAAATAATATTGTGTTTAAGTCTATCATGATAAATTATAAAATTTATTATTTATATTTAATTTTTTTATTTTTTTAACAAGATATTTTTTTATTATTTGATTAAAAGAAGAGATCTTGATCCGAGGATTCATGCACGCATGGTTAAGTGTGTAGTACAGGAGTTTGCCCCCCAAAGGCACGTGATTATCGTCACTTCAAAAAAAAATGGCACGTGACTATCACAGACATTGCCTATTTGATTTTTTTCTGCCAATAAATTTGTCTTTTAGTTTCAGTAATACTACTTACAAAAATAATTACAACCATATTATAAAATCATGTAAATACTTTTTTTTTTCTCTTCCAGTTGAATAACTTCCAACCTTAAATTTATTTTCACAATATTATCAAACTACTTAGACCTTAGATACCGTTTGATCTGCTAAACAATTAAACTAGCTAATAAATATTATCTCTTCAATTTCTTCGTAATTCATTAAATTCGTCCTCATAAATTGTTGGGGGAAAGGTAACTATGTGCAATTGCAATGATAAAAGCATACACCGGCTACATGGCAAATTTTAGCAAATTGCAAAGGTTTTCTTTAATTTCTTACCTAAATAAATTCTAATTTTGTCTGCATTCAGATGTCATAGTATGCCAAATATGTAACAGGCTATCAGGGATGGCAAGTTATATTTAGGTCGTGGTAACGGGAAAGAGTAATGCTACGCACAAAAAAAAAAGAATAAAAAAATTATTGAGTAAAATTAAATGATAAAAATTATTTATTAATTTAAAATAAAAAAATACAAGTCAAAAATTCTAACAAAAAAAATTCTGATTATATAATATTTTCTAACTTGAAATTACCCCCAAATAACTAAAATTTGTAAGATTATCCCCGTATATTATGTCTTCACAATCACTCGGACTGCCATGATAGGCTTCACTTCAATTTTAAGAGCTTAAGTCAAGAAATGGTCATAACGGTGGGTCTCGGTCTCACCCAGAACCAGTCACAATTTACTGAAGTTAATGATTCAAGAACAGGGCAGCCAGAGAACAACTTCTTAGTAGTCTTTCATTTGGAATTTGTGAGAATGGTTCCTTCCAAATTCAACCATAAGGTAGTCAGCGTTTTAGAGGTGAACAAGGGAGGAGATACAAACTCACTCAAGTTGCGGACTCGTGGGTGTTCTCCATTGAACCACAAGCCGAACTAAACAGCTTAACACCTACTTCTTCGATGTCAGACTTGATAATAATGATAGGATGAAATCCATACGTAAAGATGCAACCGCTGATGATTTTGGCGTTCGTTGCGCAGTCACCGTTCACCTTACCATTCTCATTTTCTTTTGAGTAATTCATGCTCAGGGGTGCCACAAAACTGGGGGCATTTTTCAAGTTGATACAGTTACATATTTTTTTTTCTTATTTGCAGAGTATGGACTCGAAAGATCAGTGTCTAGGCAAGGTGATGTGTGTAGTTATGGCATTTTGCTTATGGAAACCTTAACGCAAAAGAAGCCCACTGACGAAATGTTTATGGGTGAATTTAGCATCAAGAATTGGGTGGAAATGTCATACCCTGATTCAGTAATTGATATTATTGATGATAAATTGTTGACAGAAGAAGGAGAATCTGCTATTAGCTTTGGATTGTTCAGTAGAACCGCCTTGTGAAAGGAAAAATATGAAAGATGTCTTAGCTACACTCAAGAAGATTAGAAACAGCTTCTTGAGTAAAGCTAGAAATCCAGGAAAGCTTAGGATTTCTTTTTTGCATGAATAACTTTCAGTTACCCTTTTGTTTTCTGTATCTCTTTTCTTTGTTTCCATGGTTGCAGATGTTTGATTTGACCAAAAGATCAAATCTTTTCTTTTTTTTTTTAAATAAAGAAGCTTCTAATATCAAATAACAAAAAAAATGTATTTAAATTAACTTATTTTATAATTAAAATAATCTATAATCAAAATTTTATTAAACTTTTTTTTTAAAAAAAGTAATTTTTTTTTTAAAATGATCTATTTCCAAATACGTATTAATAGTGTCAAGAAATCTCTTTGAAAGAGATGACCACTAATAGACCGGATTATTAGAGAAAAGAGACCCTTATATTGGAGGAGTGGATAATCTTATTCAGATTCGTTTAACCATTTGAGCTAGCTAGAGCTCTTTATTGCTTGAATTCCTATTAGTTGTGCTCCGTGCAAGACTTTTAACAAGTCCCACTCACTTATTGGCAGCCTACGTTAAAAGTAATGCAAATCAGCGGAAATGGAGTCGGGAGAAGCATGGAGAGGATATGATTTTCACTTCACTTCTCGGTGTGGGAGTTGCCGAGCTATCAGGTGTGGTCTGAGACTCTTGTGGAATAGTGGTGTTGCCAACGTTATCTACGAATCAGACTGTCTTGAAGCAATCAGATTGTTTAATGAGGAGTTCAATTGTCTACACCAATACAGCACGGTAGTTGCTGAGGAACGACTGGCGTGTCCAAGTGAATCATATATATCGCGAAGCTAATGATTGTGCAGACATTTTAGCAAAGAAAGGTGCTTCTGCAGGTGATGTGGCTCTGCATACTTGGGATAGACCTCCTGATTTCCTTGGAGCTTCCTTGCTTGCGGACTTTATGGGTGTGATGTTTATTCGTAGCTAAGTTTTTCTGTGCTTTCTTTTTCTTTTCTTTCTACGGCACCAAAAAAGCCACTTTTGTTGTATCTAACGTTTTTAATTGTGGTAAACAAGTCTTTTGCTTCTTTCATCGCTTCTATAGGTAATTTCTCTATATATTGCTATGCATTTATACTTGATAAAAATAAAGTGATTGAGTTTAAAATTCGAATATAAAATCAATGAGAAAGTAAATTAGACTTTATATGAGGCAGAAGAAGATGTATGTATTAACTATAATTAATGTACGTAATATTGTTAATCAGTTTACTCCTCCACTTGTACCTCAATCTAATGGGGTATCTAATAGGAAAATTATGTATATTGGGATGTGATACATGTAATGTACGTTTATTGTGACGCATGTCTTCCCTCTTATGAACTACGAAAGCAAAAACCAAATACACCTTTAGAAAATGGTGAATGTAATATCTAGAATATATATATATATATAATCCAAATAATTTATGAAATAATAATGGGGTGATGTTCAAATATATACACCTTTTTTTTCTGATTACAATGAAAAAGAAAGAGAAGGAAAAAAAAAAAAAACCAAAACTATCACTATATAGGCAGCAGAATAATCAGCGAACAAGATATGTTAATTACTTGCCAATCGCTCCAAAGGAGGACACGAATCTCAGAAAACGATGATCTCATACTGGTGGAAGCTAGAATCATTACAAGACGCTAGACCATTTACAAAACATTTAGTAAAAATATATGTAAACAAATTAATTTTTGATAATGTTAGTAGAAAATGCAACCGACAAATGTGTGATTGAATTTTGAAAATATCTCCAGGGAGAATTTATGGATGAATTTTATCTAAAAAAGATTTCCTTAAATTTTTTATTATGATTTTAAAGGATATCAAACTTTAATCTGTTCATATTAAAAGTTTGTAGGCTTTCTATCATGAATTGGTATCAATGTTTGCCTAAAATTTAAGCCGCCATAAATTTAAATGGAGTCATATTAATAATTTGAGTATAGATTTAATTAAATAAGAAATTTTTAAAAAAATTAAAGATTATACTTTATAAATTTAAACACTTATGAACGCAAAGATTTATATATAGCATTGGTCCCAAGTGTTAATTGAATCAAAGAGGTATCAAGTGCCCCGATATTGCTATCCCTTCTAACTCTCACCTTCAAGACAAACCAATTTCTTCAACCAAATTTGAAGATGGAAACTGGTTGTAGACAAGAGCACAAGGAATAATTCCACAGCGTTCATGCACCCAAATCACAAAATCCCGAGGGCCAAACCCATAGAATATTCGTCAATTGGTCGTAACAACAAATCCAGAGGACTAAATTGTAATTTGACCTGAGAGTGCTTCTTTGAGCACTGTTGGAAACACAAACCAAATTGGTGGATGCAAATGAATTTGGATAACGTGGCCCAATCCTTCGTTACCCTGTTGTGCATGAAACCAAATCTCCTCTCTCTCTCTCTCTCTCTAGTACACCCTATACACACAGTCACAGAACGTTGCTCTTAGCCTCATAAAAAGGACATTGTATACACGCACCCAGACCACAGGAGAAGATCTTCATTGACTGCTGAAATTCCCATTTTCTCCCTCCGGTGACCGGAAACATGGCAGTCTCCGCCGGCGGCCAGATATCGCTCTCCTCTGCGGTCCAGTTACTTGGACCTGCAGGACTGGCCGGTGGGAACTGGAGGCTCGTAAAGTTCTGTACTGGGGAAGTCATGGGTCGGAAGCTGAGGCTGAACCAACTTGAGCAACAATCAGGTGGTGGTAATGGTTGCACTAAGAATGTTAGGAAACATATATGCATGTCTCTCACTGCTGATGTTGCCAGCGAATCCAAGGTTAATTGACTGCTTTGCTTCTCCTCCCCTTTCGCACTGTGATAAACACAAACTCTCATTCTAGAAAGAGAACTAGAAAAATGGATGGAAGTTGAAACGCATGCAACAAAATTTGGAATCTTGGTGAGGTCAAAGTCTCAAAAAGATACAATGAATGTAGTGAAGGAATTGTTATTTTAATTCTTATTTATTTAACACATAGCAGCTCTTCTACAGGTTTTCGTTTATTTTTTTTGGGTCAACTTCTAAAGGTTGGCGTAAACTGTAAGTTTTTTTTTTTTGGGTATAAGTAAACATTGTGTTTTTACCGCATGGGTTCATATATATTACCATGGGCTTATTTTGTCTGCAGCAGAAAAAGATTTTGTTATATTGAGGACTGTTGTTAAATGCATGTACTATGGCCCATTCTTTAATGGTAGGCTTAGGTCCACCACATCATCACCCTTGACATAGCTGACAGTGCTCACACGTTTTATTTTTTTAAATTTTTTTTATATACATTTTGATTTGGAAATAGAACCAACAACCTATATCTTAATTGTACTCCCGCATAACACGTGAGCTGTACCCAAGTTGACATTGCTTAGAGGTTTTCAATTAATGATACTTGAACTCTATCAAAAAATTGT
This sequence comes from Castanospermum australe, assembly GCA_019955255.1. Classification (NCBI taxonomy): domain Eukaryota; kingdom Viridiplantae; phylum Streptophyta; class Magnoliopsida; order Fabales; family Fabaceae; genus Castanospermum; species Castanospermum australe. Next base: position 466,397 of record NSJW01000247.1, on the reverse strand, counting down.
GCACAAACTACTAATGTGACTCCATATGAGTAGTTTCGTGCATAATTTGTGATAAGTAAAGCATAATTTATAAAGAGTTTGTGTATGTAACGTTACTCAAAAAGTTTGACATTTTGATGAATGGGAATATGGGATAGTGCAGTTGAGGGACCTAGATATGGAAAGAAGGGACCCAAGGACGGTTGTGGCAGTTATTTTGGGTGGAGGAGCTGGAACTCGTCTCTTCCCTCTCACTAAGCGCCGTGCCAAACCTGCTGTGAGTTTCTGTTTCTATTCTTTCATCATTTTCTTGTTCAATTAATTTTGTAAAATTTTTGCTTTTATGAGAAGGCCTTTTGCTCAAATTCATTTTGCAATAACTACTGTTTTTTTTTTTTAATGCCTTGGCTAATAAGCAAATGAAAATGTAAGAAATAATATTTCAAATAACAAGAACTGGTTTAAATTTTAAATAACTCTTTTAATAAACCCATCAGCACAGCCAACAGACGCCTTTGCTTCTGTGAGTTGTGGGATATCTCAATTCATGCTATAGTGCAATTGCATAATGCATGTTGTGCAGCTACATATGAATTTGATAATCTTCTCTGGGGTTCCGCTATGGTAGGTTCCTATAGGAGGTGCTTACAGGCTGATTGATGTGCCAATGAGCAACTGCATCAACAGTGGTATCAACAAGGTGTACATTCTCACTCAGTTTAACTCAGCCTCACTCAACAGGCATATTGCACGTGCTTACAACTCTGCCAATGGAGTCACCTTTGGAGATGGCTATGTTGAGGTATCTCCCATCTTTTACATGCTTGCAATGTAAGTCAGCTTATGTGTGTCTGTGGCTGATAAGCAGCCATTGTGTTCTAAATGATCTTTAGAAAATAGATTAGTAAATGAAGAACTATTCTACTGAAGATTATCTGAGAGAACGCTTATTCTATTTCAGGTTCTTGCAGCCACTCAAACTCCAGGGGAGGAAGGTAAAAGGTGGTTTCAGGGTACTGCTGACGCTGTGCGGCAGTTCCACTGGCTCTTTGAGGTATTAAGCTATAGCGATTAGAGAAACTACAAAATCTTTGAGTTGTCCATCATTTCATGTCTATACTGGTGCTCTATTGATCCAGGGTAAGTTGTTCAATAATTTGGGCTGGGAAATAGAGAGAGATCATTTATGAGGAAAGACCCTTTCTTGACATATATTGAGCTTATGACATAAATTATAAGGAGGTTTTGAAGTTTATACTGCAGATTGCCAAAGTTCGAATTCATTTGATAACTCAAATTGTCCAGGTTTTGCTAGGTTGATTCTGGATTTGCTGCTACCCCACTTGAGGGCTGCAGGAACTTTCTTTGGTCACAATTTAAAATGAATTAATTGAACTTTCCACTGACCATTGAAACTTCCATTTTTAATCACAAGGTTTAACTATAATGGATTATTCTTCTGGTCTATTTTCCTTTTTCCCTTTCTCTCCTCATCACAGCAAAGGCCAAGAAGAATTTAAATGCTGGTTGGGTGATAAGGGTGATGATTTGAAAGTATGCTTTTCATGTTGTAGGATCCCAGGAGTAAGGATATTGAGGATGTATTGATTCTTTCTGGGGATCACCTCTACCGAATGGACTATATGGACTTTGTTCAAGTAAGGCACCATGGCATTCAATCAAACAGTTCTTTCCTTTCTCAATTCAGTTGATGCATTCAATTATTCAAAGCAGTGACTCTCATGTTTTGACTCATCTTCATATCCAGAATCATCGGGAAAGTGGTGCAGATATCACTCTTTCTTGTCTGCCAATGGATGACAGGTAGGTTGCTTGCCCCACATAGTAACTTTCTAATTTATTTCAATATAGAAAATGGTACCAATTGCTAGTTGTTTCAATATGCATAATCACTCACATGTAAAACTGGAAATCACCATGGCTCATTTCCTCCTTCTTGTACTTGACTAGCATATAAACATAACTGGGCTGCTGAGAGGTCTTATGTTTGCTACTATAGTGAATTAGATCTTCTAGTATTTCAATCAATTTATGCAAGTTAACTCTGAAATATAAAATAGCTTTTTTATCTCTAAGTTCAATAATCTTTGTTATATATTACTGTTTTAAAACTCGACTGTGCATCTATGATAGCCGCGCATCAGATTTTGGTCTAATGAAGATTGACACTAAAGGAAGGATCCTTTCATTCAGCGAAAAACCCAAAGGAGAAGACCTGAAAGCAATGGTGAAAACTCATGTTTATCATACTACTAACACACCAGGAGTTTCAGGAATTAGATTTACTGATAATGCTGCTTCATAATTTAGCAAGTAGATACAACAGTGCTGGGCCTTTCAAAGGATGAGGCTGAAAAGAAACCATACATTGCTTCCATGGGAGTGTACGTCTTCAAGAAGGAGATACTTCTTAATCTATTAAGGTAGTGATAATTATCTAGCAAAAGAGGAGGCTTTTCTGTGTGGTTCACTTCATCTATCAATGTACTCTTTCAAAATACAGCAATATGCACTGAAAATAAATTGATCCTATGCCAATGCTGGTTTTCTAAGTGCTATAAATTTATTTCATTTAGATGGCGTTTTCCAACTGCAAATGACTTTGGATCAGAGGTCATTCCCGCCTCAGCTAGAGAATTTTATATGAAGGTATAACTGGAAATATATTTCACAGCATTACAAAGGAATTTTTTACTTACGATTTTTACCTATGGTGTGAGAGTATTCATCACTTTTTAAGTGCAATAGATGTTATTATACCTGTTCAGCAGACACACAAGCAATGCACATAAGCATACACACACACACACACACACACACACACACACACACACATACCTGAAGAATGAAAATAAAAAAGAGAAAGTGGGAAACTTACCTTTGGGTCTAGCAGATATTTCATTTTCACAAATTATGAATATTTATGGCAAAAATTTGCATGCAGGCTTATCTCTTCAATGATTACTGGGAAGACATAGGGACCATCAGATCATTCTTTGAGGCAAATCTAACCCTCACTGAGCACGTGAGTATCAGATTTATCTGTCTTGCCAGTTGCCACTCTTATTGAGCTTCAATATCTTGATTGTATCGACTGTCGAGTTCATTTGTAATTAGGGGAAAGTTGTCCTAGACAACTATGGTCCAGGTAAACCTACGAAATCAATAAAAAAATCAAACTTTAAAAACTTAACTGTAAAAAGATTTCAATTAATCTTTTCCATTTCCAAGGAACTATGTTCCATGATTGAGATCTAAAATCCTTGTCACCAAGAAAATCTAACTTCTGTTATTTTCAGCCACCCAGGTTTAGCTTTTATGATGCAGCAAAACCAATGTATACATCAAGGAGAAACTTACCACCAACGAAGATTGACAATAGCAAGGTCAGTATCTGTCTTCAAACTTGCTCTAGGAGATATTTTTTGAGAAATTCACACTAAGAAGCACCAAAGCCATATCACTTACTGAAGGGTGAACTTAACTTGTTAGGTATACAAACAAAACCAGAAATTTACTTAATATATTGTTGCATGCCTCTAGTATCATATATGGAACCTACTGACATTAAGTAATTTATGTGGTTGGATGTCCAGCATCTTCATTTTTTTTTCCCTGTTATATCCCCCCTCCCCACACCAGGCGATCACCTCTTTTCTGCATCAAATCTTAAACTAACTACAATATTATTTGTCCTTATGCAGATTGTTGATTCAATCATATCACATGGAAGCTTCTTGAATAATTCCTTCATAGAGCATAGTGTAGTTGGAATCAGATCCAGAATAAACTCAAACGTTCACTTAAAGGTTTGGTGTACCAATTCCATCTATCTAGGCACTTAGTTGAAGAATTACAAAAGATGACAATGCATATTTTTAACAGCAATACCATAAGTACCTGATTTATCAATTGTATTGCAATTCTCAAATTTATAGGTTACTCCAAAAGTTTCTTGTTCAATGGAAATATAATACATATTCTTAGTAGAATATATATTTTGGTAGGTTTATTTGCTAGGTGCGCTCATCTAGCTCTGTTGTATTGCACTGCTATGCAGGATACAGTAATGCTTGGTGCTGATTTCTATGAAACCGACGCTGAAGTGGCAGCACTGTTAGCTGAGGGAAGAGTTCCAATAGGAATAGGAGAAAATACAAAAATCAAGTATAAACTGCAACTCTCACTCTCCTAACCACTAGTTTCTCTTGCTGTAGTTTCTCACTTCTTCTTATATATCTGCAGGGACTGCATTATTGACAAAAATGCTAGAATCGGAAAGAATGTTGTCATAGCAAATTCAGAGGTGTGATTTCTTAAACTATTTTAAAGCAGTAGATGAGACTATATGTGATACACCTTCCAATTGACACCCAACTTCCTTTATTGGGAGTGATGGTATTCTCACACCCTTAATTCACACATTCCTCAAATTCTTACTCAGAAAATCATTATATAACAACTGAACTCCACTTAAATTTTCCCTGAATAGTTGAGATTTCTTACACCCTTCACAATAAGTGTGACACAATCATTGTCCTTTTACCGAATGTTACATACCTTGTAAGAGGAAAAGAATTGGTTGGATGTCATGAGAATTCAACAATACTTTAAAAATCTATAAAAGCAAAAAAAAAAAAAAAAAAAAAAGAAAGAAAGAAATTATCTGGACGCTACAAGTGAGGTAATGGTTTTTTGTGATAAAACTTGCACTAAATTTACTTTTGCATGAACTGCAGGGCATACAAGAGGCTGATAGATCTTCAGAAGGGTTTTACATCCGTTCTGGTGTAACCATTGTTTTGAAAAACTCAGTAATTGAAGATGGATTCGTCATATAATAAATTCACCCTTCTTTTGTTTGGCCCATTTTGCTAAGGATTGGGATGGAAATCAAGAAATATAGCTACGGCGTTACGTATGCCCGCTTTGGGTTCTTACGAATTATATAAACGTCTGATTCATATGACAATATCATCGCTGTGCTGTCTGAATGGATAGAGAGAGATTCAATCACGGATCTGATTCTATAGTAAACATGTATGCCATGGGTCTTATATTACATACCTAACAAGGGTATTCTACTATTCTGTCGCCTCAAACAAGAGAGGAGCACATATATTAAGATACCAGGCCTCATCCAAACCATTCCCCAACAGAGTAAAGTATATAAAACACATATAATATGGAATTTGGATCCCTAATGAGGAAGACCCAATGTGTTTGTGTTTGTGTGTGTGTGTGTGTGTGAGAGAGAGAGAGAGAGAGAGAATTGGATGACCAAAAAAAGACACAGAATTGGTGAGTTCCACTCGCACATTTTCTTTCTCTTTACAAAATTTACCCCCAATTTCCTGTATACATTTTCCTCTACAATGTTTCTTAGCATAGTCCTATTTGTGAACCAAGATAGAGCATCTTATTCCATGAAATGGACCGTTGGGAAATCGCTAACGAATGTTGACACAGTCTGGACAATTTGCTTATAATGTTAGCTTTCCTGTAGAAGCATGTTGACATTTTATCATGTTTCTCAAAAGAAAGGGCCTTACCACTGCAGTATCCACACGAAGATTATCATGCACATAAACGATTTGAAATATGAGAAAAACTGTGAATATAAAGCCAACTTGAGGCACATTATACCCGATCAGAAAAAAAGAGAAAGTTCAGGCAAGGTTTATGGAATAAGCTCTTCACAATTAAACATAAACTCATTTTCATATTTCTGCAGAACAAACCGCTCCTCTGGAACTATAATGGTAGTAACAGCACATTTCATGTCAGAAAAGGGTTTTCTACAAGTCCTCCCTGCTCGATGAAGATAATCTATGGCAGTCCTCGGCAGATCAAAGTTGTATATGTGAGACATTTCTGGAAGGTCAACTCCTCTAGCAGCTATATCTGTTGCTACAAGGAGACAGCCACCTCCTTTTCTAACCTCCTGCATCAAAGAGATGCCAAACATGGAACAATGTCTTACATGAATAAGGGTATGATAGAAATAGTATTCTTAATTACTATAAATGGAAAGCTTTTTACGTAATTAACAAAATGCACAGCTTTTTAATGTCTCTCAGCAGGAAACAACCATGACTGGTCTTAAACAATAAAGTCTAGATGGCATAATATATCATATAGTTAAAGCAGAGATTAAGAGGGGAGGGTGGAACGGAAATAAAAAGCCCTTTCCATGAAAGCTATAAACTAACAGAAAATTTATTGGTCCTCTTCAGCCCTGCCTCTTTATCCTTTCTCCTATTTAATAATTGAAGCCTAAAAAACACTAAGCAAGATAATTTGAGCTTGACACTGGTTCTATCCATGTACTAGGAATAGTGGAGAGGTTCAGTTTGCAGTAAGGGTAATGGCAGTCTTACCAAATTTCTCTAGTGTGGGAAAGCATTCGATTTCCCAAATAACTGATCAAACTTGACCTTAAAAGAAGTGTTTATGTGGGCATGAATATTCTGAGACTTATATCTCGATGAGTGTGGCCCAGTGAAGTTGATTGGTCAGTAAACCAGACAAAGGAGTGGCTCAAGTCATTGGTGAAAAACCAGGTTTTAATTGTTAATGTTAATTGGTTAAAAATAATATCTAAATTAAATAGAAAATGAAAACTTAAAACATGTATCCAACTGCACAAGTATTAGACAATAATACTAGTGTGAAAATTTTTCTACACCTTCAACTTTTTACACTATTTTTTTAGTAGTACTTAAAATTTTGTATTAAATTTTTTTGGATTTTTAATAGGAAATACAAATGATTTTGTGGGACCTTTCCTTTCTGGTTTTTCCTAATTTATTACACTTGCCATTTACTCACAAGCTACATATTTTAATGTTATCAATCCTTAAACAAGCATGCCTTTGGCATGGCTATTGTTGTGCCAGGCTTTAGAAGCATTGTGGGTGAAGGTTTGATTCCACAACACTAGCACTCACATTGGAAATCAGGGAAATATGAGGCTAAGGATCAGCTGAGCACAAACCGTAGGTGTAGATTTCTTCAAGAGTGGTTAAATTAATAACTCTTGAACTACATTAACTGCACTTGTGGTTAACAGGTCCTTGAGGATAAACATCATCCTCAGTCCGTCCAAAGGGTTGATTTCCCTGAAAATTTTTGGTTGGTGACAAGTTCTCTTCCAAGGCAGCAATGTCAAAGGCTTTATTAAAATATGGTCTTTAAGTGTTAACTAGAGCAATGTAATTGCTGGTTCCCAGTTCCGGTATCAACAGCCAGTACAATTTGGTTTTCAGAACAAGGGTGTGACTTGTTTATAAAAACTTGTTTCAAACTTCAATAAGCAGAATTCTATGGCACCCACAATGTTCTGGTACACCTGTCTAGTTGATAATATTATTGACTGATTGATGATCACTGAAATGAATCTAGTTGCAGAATCTGATGGTCAATAATGGAGGGATACCGGAAAATTGGGGGTACCAAAACCTACTATAAATATCAATACACTGGATGGCACTTACCAACAGTGAAGCCGCTCGTGAATTAAAATTCATGTCATCCTCAAGAAGGAGGATATCTAAAGAACCTTGATACGAGGTCTTCAGAAAGTCAATCAGAAGGGATGTTGATGGAGCATTTCCAGCCCTTTTTGACTTCTCAGACTGCATAACAGGATATGTAATATCAGATGATTCAAAACTTTATGCATACCACCTAGACTGAGTCAAACAAACATTAAATGCTGACATATATTAGCTAATCATTTGAAGGTTGTCAAGTAATAATTAATATAAGCAATCAAGTCCAACACTACTAGCTTCAGAGCTAAGACACCCAGCTCTAAATAGTTTCCCAAACATCTGATGAGTATGAATATTAAACTGTGCTACAGGCAAATGATATACCTTTACAACTGCTTGAGGAGTATGGATGGTGATACAGGCAAAAATGATTATAAAGAAATAACTAATCCAACAGCTCCCGCACTAAATATCACATTACATCATAGGCAAGACTCATCACTTAAATATGCATTGGATAACAATTATGTAAGAGCTGATGTCATTATTATATCAGTGAATCATAATGATGCAGTTCATTCCATTCACAGGGCACAACCTACTGATTGCATAAAACAATTGATGTAGAATCCCAATTGCATAATCCAATTGAAGGAGGAGGAAGAGGAGGAGGAGGAGGTGATAATAAGAAAGATAATCTCGGCAGACCTGCTCACCAACAAATATAATGCCAGACTCAGGTGCATCAGATTGTATCAAGGATAACAGGGTTTGCCATTTCCTTTTGGTGTCACATATCTGTTGATTGAAATTATGAAATAGTATAAGAAATTTATTATTACCAAAAATAGGTCTTTGATAAATAAGTGACCTACAAAAAAAAGTGATTGAAGTATAAACAATTGCTATATACGTCTTTCCAAGGCCAAAGGGTGGCAGGCAGATAGGCTAGCAGTGTATTAAAAAAAATTAACAGATACATAAAGTTGTTTTTGAATGATAGAAATACATTAAGTTACTTTAATAATCAAGACATCTTACAATAAATCTATGATGCAGGCGAGATGGCATGGGCTCCACTGGACTGACATGAATATGGACCACATCACGCTGGAAAACAAATAAAGAACAGCTTCAAGAAGTCAGAGTGAGATTTTAAGGTACCTCAAAGACTAATAAATAATCACATCAACTGACCTTAGTCCATTTGTGCTGCACACAGTCGTGAAGAAATCGTCTGTGCTGTGGTATAGATGCACTGGAAAAAACTGTCTGACGGTTATTGCAAGATGAATATGAAGTCAAAAGCTTTCGTAGAGAACTGACTTGCTTTGAAGAATTGAAAATGAAGTCGACCTAAGGAGACAAGAACATAGAACTTCAATGTTGAAAATCATAAGCAAATAAATACTAACGAAACTGCTCAAGGGCAGAAAATAAGGAGGCTGGCAGGGTCAATATAATTCTAGGTCTTATAATTTCTAAAAGTTGTGAACACTCCCTCCCGTTCATATAATTCTAGCCTCACCCCTGAAAATGTGGCGATAAGCCGATAATGATATCCATATGCTAAAGAACACTTTTAAACTGCCTTTAATTTACTTCACTTGCTCACCTTGTTCCATTTTTCAACCACATTAGCTTGTCTTGATGGATGAGAATGAGATGACTATGTACATAACTTTTTCAAAGCAATTATAGGTGCATGGTAGTGCAGTCATCTGTTCTAATAGAAAACGAAAAAACACACACATACATAGACACTGGAAACAATGCAACGCTGGAAATCTGCATTCTTACCTTCAACAGTACAATTACTGAAAAGAGCACCAAGACTAGCTGATTTAAGTTGTAAAGACCGAAGATTTTACCTCATCAACTACCAGCACCCGCACAGATTCGAGCATAAAAATTTGTCTTTCAAGCATTTGGCATAAACTCCCAACTGTTGCAACCACTATTGTTGGAGGCTCGGCCTAAAATTTGAAAAAGTTAAACAAGACTGAGTGAGCAGAAAAACGGTCTTCTCTTCAAGCAGAAAGTCAATTTTCTTTTAAATAGTCCCCAAAAAGATTTAAAAAAAAAAAGAATCCTGTAGTCTTCAGTAGAATTCAAACATTGCAGCAGCAATCATTTGTTCGTCACCAAATCTGTTTGATTAAAAAATAACATACAAATAATAGAACTCATTGAATAAAAAGATAAAAGGGCTCCACCTTTAGCCAACTCTTATGTCTTCTCAATGTTCCTCCATCTAAGAGAGCCATGATGGTACATGACTTCTGCTCCTCCTCATCTACAGTTGGCTTTGCTGCTAACATCCTAGCAACTTTAGTGACCTTGTCATTAAAATTTTTTTGCACTTGGTAATTAGTCCTTTCCAAGGGAATTCCCCCTGATATGTTGCATTAAAGATAAATAAAATGTCACTATAACATCATAACTCATAAGCATTCTTACTTGCATGCCAAGTTCACGGGTGGGAACCAAAACTAGTGCTTGCACAGCAGATTTCTTAGTGTTTATGATGGAATAGATCAAAAGCAGGTATGCAAGGGTCTTCCCAGAACCTGTCTAGAGAAGAAATAAAATAAGGTTACAGATTAGTAAAAAAAAGGTTACAGATCCTCCTTTTGTCATTTCATTTCACAATAAATGTATGGGCAACACAGGGGAAAAGAAGTGGATAGGGGTGAGGAGGCAGGACAACAATGGTAGGAGGTGGTACAGAAAAAAGTAGAAGAGAATCTGTATAGAACTGCCATTTGTACCATATGAAGAAGAAATGAACCGACATTAGCAAACTAAAAAGCAAACAATCACAACATATAAGTACCTATGTAAAAAGGTTTCTACCATTTCAGAACTGAATCAAAGGAATTGTAGTTTAGTGCAGGGCCTGCAGGCCAAGTAAGATGGCTTTCATAACAATGGAGCATAATCAAGACTTGCAGGAAATTATGGAGGAAAATAAGGAAAAACTAAAAATGCTACTGTAAGGTGAAGGGATTTGATTCTGTTGAAATTATAGGGTTTAGATAGGGAGAAAGAACAAAGGAGAATAGAGAATAATGTGATAAATATATTAGATGTGTTGATATATTACAAAAAACAAAGCACTAACATCTATTTATATTCTAGTAACCCTAATCAAATAAGGAAATAAATCAGAAAATATAATAAAATTATGATACGACTCCTAAAATTGCTTAATCAATTAGTGCACTAATTGATTCCACAATATATTCTAAATATATTCTAACATATTCAAATATGAGAGTGTCACATAAACAGTGAGTAGGTTGTGTTAGAGAATAAGGGTTGGACTATTATTCATTATTATTCTATGTTATTAGGTTAGGCCTATCTTCCTTGTACTTATCTTATCTTTTCATATAAATATAGAGACAGGGAGACTAACAGGAGTGTGTTAGTCATTCCCATTCTTAATTCTCTTCTCATCTTCTCTAACATGGTATCTAGAGCTAGTTAGAGAAACTCCTAACCCTAGCTTCCTCTGCCAAAAAAAAAAATTTTGAAATTTAAAAAAAGAAAAAACCTACTTTCCTGGTTCAGAAAGAAGCCGATCTACTCATTCCCAAGCTCTCCATTTTTTTTTTTCGTGTGCACTTGTAGAGCACGAATTTTGTGGTTTTGAAGGCTGTTTGGGGCGTGTTCTTCGCGCCTGATGTGCTGATTCACGGCTAGGAGTGCTGTGGGGGGGCTTTTCCGGTGACCAGAGGTGTCGACGCCAGCCAGAGGAGTGTGACCCAGGGTGATGCAGGTCTGGGTTGCGGAGTTCTTCCGTTTTCTTGGAGCTTTGGCTGGCCAAAGTGCGATTTTTGCAGCTGTTGGAGTTTTTGACAGGATTTTTGAGAATTTTTGATGGGTTTCAGTCGAGCCCAGTGACGTTTTCACTTTCTGTGGGTTGGGTTGAAGCTCAACAGGTCTGGTTTTGTGTGTTGTCTAGTCCCCTTGTTTGTCTTTTGCTTTGGTTTGTCATTTTGGGTTATTGTCGTTTGGTGTTTTGGAGACGACAGTGACAATTTCTTAGTGAATTGTGGTTTTTGAGATGGCGGACGACCATTCCAACTCCGGATCTAGTAGTTTTGATGAGTCGGAGGTTTCTACGAAGCCTACAGTTATACCTAAGGTGATTTCTGCTTCTGTTTGAATTACTGATGATAAGTTTGATAGCAAACACTATGCCGAATGGCGCAAAACTATCAAGATGTTTCTCACAGGGATTGAGAAAGAAGATCATTTGACAGATGACCATCCAAAGTCCCGGGCTACAACAGACAAGTGGTTACGAGAGGATAACGGGTTGTTTGGCATGATTAATAAGACCCTTGAGACCTCTGTCAAGCATGTGGTTTCTCATTGCAATACTGTAAAAGAATTGTGGGAGTATATGGAGTTTATTTATTTTGGGAAAGCCAATATGTGTTGTATTTATGAGGTGACACAGGTGTTTCATCGACCGGCACAGAAGGAGAACTCTCTCTAGGCATACTTTACTGAATTTAAGCATACCTATGAAGAATTGAATGTCCATCATCCTATTTCTAAAGACGTTAAATAGATGCGCCTACAACGGAAACAGTTAGTAGTTGTAAGTTTTTTGTCTGGCCTGCGTCCCGAGTTTAGTGCTGCCCGCGACAAGATTTTGACTAATGTGACACATGCTGATGTGTATTGTCGTCTATTACGGCGTCATCGTGAGCTGCCCTCTGACCCTTCTCCTGAATCTTCAGTTGCTTTGGTTAGTAGAGGGGGAAGTAGAGCAGGTAGAGGTGGTGGACGTAGTGGTCAAGGCAGAACTGGTGGGCGTACTGGTGGATGTGATGGTGTCGTGATAGTACACCATTTTTTTGCTATTTTTGTGGTGAGGAATGCCATATTAAGAAAAATTGTTGGAAGTTGAATGGGAAACCCAGCCAATCTCAAGGCCAGCGTTATGCTCATGCAGTCACCCAAAGAGGGTCTCTTGCCTTCATCCCATCTCTGCTCCTCTGTTACAGGACTTCAAAACTATCACTTTATCTGATGCTGACTTTGATGCTTATAATCGATTTCAGGCCTCACAGGGTATTGGCGCTTCTTCTACTGCTACCTTGTTCAGCCAGGTAATCCCACTGCTTGTCTCACTTCTCATCTCGCAACTGGGTCATTGATTCAGGTGCAACAGACCACATGACTAGTAACACAGGTATTTTTCTTCATTTCAATCCTCTTTCTTTATTACCTAGTGTCACTCTTGCTAATGGTTCTTCTACTGCCGTCATAGGAAGTGACACTGCCTATCCTTCGCCTTCTCTTCCTTTGAATTATGTTTTATGTTTACCTCACTTTCCTTTTAATCTTTTTGTCAGTTAGCAAAAATTACAAATTCTATGAATTGTAGTGTTAATTTCTTTCCTAAATATTGCTTTTTTAGGATCTTGGGACGAAGAAGGTGATTGGTAGGGTCGTGAATCTAATGGATTATATGTTCTGGAGTCTGCAGCTCAAAAGCCACAATCGATTGCTTGTTCCACTTCCATTTCTCCATTTTAACTTCATTGTCGTATTGGCCATTTGCTTTTGAAGATTTTGAAGAAATTGTGTCCTACTTTAAAGTCTTCTTTTATTTTGAATTAGGAGTCGTGCAGTTTGCCAAACACCATCGAGGAAATTATCCTCCTAGAGTCAATAAACGGGTTGACCCTTTTTGTTCTTGTTCATTCAATATTTGGGGGACTTGTGCCATTGAATCTAAATCTAGTTTTCGTTACTTTGTTACTTTTGTTGATGATTACTCTCTTGTTACATGGCTTTATTTTATGAGAAATTGTTCTGAGTTATTTACTATATTTCGTGTCTTTTGTGCTGAAGTTCGAACCCAATTTAATGTTATTATTCGCACTCTTAGAAGTGATAATGCTAAAGAATATCTTTGTTCTTCTTTTAAGTCATTTATGATAGACCATGGCATTATTCATAAGACATCTTGTGCTGCCATCCCACAAAAAATGAGGTGGCTGAAAGAAAGAACAGACACTTACTTGAAGTTGCCCGTGCACTTTTGTTTCAAATGAAAGTTTCTACACCTTTTTGGACTGATGCTGTCTCTACAGCCTGTTACTTAGTTAATCGTCTCCCTTCTTCTATCCTTGATGGTCAAATTCCTTATTCTCTTCTCTTTCCCTCTCAGCCTTTATTTGCTCTTCCTCCTAGAATTTTTGGTTGCACTAGTTTTGTCCAAGATGTCCGTCCTCAGGTCTCTAAGTTGGATCCTCATTCTCTTAAGTGCATCTTTCTTGGCTACTCTCGTAGTCAAAAAAAATATAGATGTTATTCTCCTGATCTGTGTTGCTATCTTGTCTCTGCAGATGTCACCTTCTTTGAGACCACTCCTTTCTTTTCAGAGTCATCTCCTTCTCCTTCTCCTATTAACGATGATAATGGCTTCTTGGTATATCACTTTCCTGTCTATTCTTCAACTTCTACAGGTTCTACTATTCCTGTGTCTTCTTGGCCTCGTTCCCTTCCTGTTCCCTCCTTTCCTCACCACTATGTTAGAAGGAATCAGCAATCTGTTGTGACCAGTCCTGCTGCTCCAGAGCCTCCAGATTCATTGCCTTCTATAGCTCCTTCTTCCTCTTTGGATCCTGCTCCTTCTGAGTCTAGTATTGATCTCCTGATTGCTCTTTGGAAAGGTAAGCGTAGTTGTACCTATCCTATTTCTTCCTTTGTCTCTTATGCTGGTTTATCTAGCACTGCTAAGTCTTTTGTAGCTTCTCTTAACTCTCTCACTATTCCAATCACTGTCACTGAGGCCCTGTCTCATGAGGGGTGGCATATGGCTATGTTAGATGAGATGCATACTCTTGAACACAATCATACTTGGAATTTGGTTTCTTTACCTGCTAGTAAACAGGCAATTGGTTGTAAAATGGGTTTACACTGTGAAGGTCAATCCTGATGGTTATGTGGCTCGTTTAAAAACCCGTTTGGTGGCTAAGGTTTATGCTAAGGTTTATGGTATTGATTATTCTAAAACCTTTTCTCCAGTAGCTAAACTTGCTTATGTTCGGTTGTTTATCTCTCTTGTAGCTACTCACCATTGGTATTTGCATCAGCTGGATGTTAAGAATGCTTTTCTCCATGGTGATTTACAGGAAGAGGTGTATATGGAGCAACCACCTGGGTTTGTTACTCAGGGGAAGAGTAGTAAAGTGTGCAGATTGAAGAAATCTTCATATGGCCTTAAACAAGCCCTAAGGGGTTGGTTTGGAAGGTTTAGTCAAGCTGTTTTATAGTTTGGACATCAAAGAAGCAATTTTGATCACTCGGTCTTCTTCTAACGTTCTCAAGGTTGCTGTATCTCCCTAGTGGTATATGTGGATGACATCATTATTACTGGGAGTGACAAGGTTGGGATAAGAAAACTCAAAGATTTCCTTCAAACCCAGTTTCAAACTAAGGATTTGGATACATTAAAGTACTTCTTGGGTATTAAAATGATGAGTAGTAAGAAAGGCATCTTTCTCACCCAAAGAAAGTATATCCTTGATTTGCTTAAAGAAACTGGTTTGCTTGGAGCCAAGCCTACAAAAACCCCTATGGTTCCTAATGTCAAACTCTTAGCAGATAATGGAGATGTTCTTTCAGATCCTGAACGATACAGAAAACTGGTGGGTAAGCTTAACTACCTCACAATCACCCGTCCTGATATTGCTTTCTCTGTCAGTGTGGTTAGTTAGTTTATGTCATCTCCTCGGACCACACATTGGGAGGTTGTTCTTCATATACTAAGATATCTAAAAGGGGCCCCAGGTCGTGGTGTTTGGCACAGAGATCATGGACATATTACAGTGGAAGGTTTCTCTGATGCTGATTGGGCTGGATCCCCTATAGATCGAAGATCCACTTCTGGTTACTATGCCCTTGTTGGAGGAAATCTTGTTTCCTGGAGGAGTAAGAAGTAAAGTGTTGTTGCTCGATATAGTGCTGAATCAGAATATCGTGCTATGGCCAAAACTACATGTGAATTGGTGTGGATACATCATCTTCTTGATGAGATTGGATTTAATAGTGCAATGCCTATGAAATTGTGGTGTGATAATCAAGCTGCCATTTACATTGCTTCTAATCCTGTTTTTCATGAAAGAACAAAGCATATTGAGGCTGATTGTCATTTTGGCGTGAAAAGATTCAAGAGGAACTTGTTGTCACTGGACATGTGTGGATTGGAGAACAACTCGCGGATATCTTCACTAAGGCTCTTAATAAGAATAGAATAGATTATATTTGTAACAAGCTGAGCATGATTAACATCTACGCTCCAGCTTGAGGGGGAGTCTTAGAGAATAAAGGTTGGACTATTATTTATTATTATTTTGTATTATTGGGTTGGGCCTATTTTTCTTTGTACTTATCTTTATCTTTTCATATAAATATAGAGACAGAGAGAATAACAGGAGTGTGTTAGTCATTCTCATTCTTAATTCTCTTCTCATCTTCTCTAACAGGTTGAAAAGCCTGGTGAAGAGGTAAAGAGAAATATGAAGGGCCATAATTTAGAAGACAAATGTGCCTTAACTCAAGGGCCAAAACAAGAGCCTTCTTGCTAAACAAAACAAATAGGAGCCTAAAGATTGGCTCATTACAACTGGACAACATGTATCTTCATACTTTGAAGACACAAGAAACCAAGTGTTGTAAACAATGCATTCAGACATAGCCAGGGTTCTAGAGCAAACTATGCCGCTTGTCATTAGATTGAGCGAGCTAAATCAGTTGTATGCTCAGTCACACTTATTTATTAACCCCACATCAATCCTAGTTTGAAACTCAGTAATTTACTATCTTATTTCCTCAGACAATTGGAGACAGTATTTTCATCCATACAATTTAATAACACTAAATTTGATTGTAAATGATATAATAAACATCTATATGTACGCTAGTACTAAAGAGAAGACAATGGCAGTTGTCCATCTGTTCTTTTGGTGCAAAATATTTCAACTTCATCCATGAACCTAAACAAACAATTTTTTTGACATGCAAATGAATTAGATGCTCAATCTCTGAAAACTATTATTTGCAACTTTCCTTTCATTCTAATTCATAAAAAATTCTTTCCCCTTACAATCTAAGTTGTTCTTCTCTCTCATTCAGTCACCTTGGTTAGGGAGTGAGCACTTTTTTCCCTACTTATCCAACATCCTTCATTGACTAGGCGTACAAGGAAATTCAACTTACATGACAAATTAGGAATGAAGCTGCAGCTGAAGTATAAATTGTATTCTTTCTTAATAGCACAATCAAATCAAGAGCTATCAGCACAGGAGTAGAGAAAAAAATCAACGCACTTTCAACTAAATCAATTCCAAGATGCAAATTAACCTGAGCATGAAGTATGCAGTCACGCCCGGAAAAAAGATAAGGCAATGCTTGCCACTGGACATCTGTAGGCATGACATATCCAATCTCTTCCATCCTGAAACATATTAGAGTACCCAAAACAGTTTAATCAATAAAACGGCAGTCAATGATAGGCAAGACATCAAGATAGCTCACTCAAACTTTTGGACACCCTACAACAACAATTTGGTGCATAAAAAGCAGCAATCTCTTAAAAACGCAAAGCAGAAGTTAAAATTTCACCAAATTAGCTACAACCCAAATTTACTTTTGGACCCTAGAGAGTGTGAAACAAAATTAAACCATTAAATTTGGCAATGACCAATAATAAAGAACGAAATTGATATAGAGAATAATGCAGGAAACAAGGAAAGATTTTGAAATTGCCTTTGCAGTACATGGTTGGGAACATGAGCTTCGCATATTTGTCTCAAAGTGGGAGTGCTCACTCTATCATCCGCTTGATGGGTAGTGGGAGAAGGATTTAGAAGGGCTTGTGAAGTTCTGAACTTGGAGGCAAGGCATGGAACAGGGTAGATGCGGTTAATGGAGTAGAAGAATCTAAGAATATGGCGTTGCGGATGGGGAAGAAAACTAGTAGGAGTTGGCTTTTTGGATGAAAGGAGACGCAAAGGAGGAAGAAGCTGCGGAGGCGAGAGAACATCCATGGAGATGGGTGGATGATGGATCAAGAGTTGAGGACGATAATCGCCTGTCTCACTAAGAATAATTCTCTCTTCTTAATCCAACCTCATAAACATTCTCTTAGTAAAGAATAATTTTATATCATTTTAGTATATTATTTAATAATTTTTTTAATTATTAAATAAAATAAATATTTAATATTTTTATAAATTAAATATTTTATTTTTTATTTAACATTTATTTTATTAAATATTATAAAAATACTTATAAAAATACATAACAAAACTCATAATTGAATAAAGTAAATTTTAAATGTCTTTTATGTTTTTTAAATAATAAATATTTTATCTTTTATTTAATATTTATTTTATAAAAAATTTTAAAAAATATAACAAAACTCATATCACTATATATCAAATAATCAAAACGATGCGTTGCATTGCCTAATTAAAATGGTACAAATTCAAAATGCGTGGTGCCAACACAAAATCATAAATGGTCTCAGTTAAGTGGGTAGTTAAAAAAAAAGATTTTGTTAAGGTATATGTTAAAGAATTAAAAATAAAAATTATTAAATAAAAATACAAACATTTAATGTTCAATAATGCTATACAATAAAAAAATAATCAAAATTTTTAATAAAATTCAGATAAAATAAAAATAATTATTAGATAAAATTAAGTAAAAATGACTACTCACTATCAAAAACATGTAAAATTACGTTGTTAAAAAATTATAGCAAAAAAATTATAATTATATAATATTTTTTTAATATTTTAAAAATCTAAAATATATTTAATACTTTTTTTTAAGTAGTTGGAATCATTTAATGTAAGATAATAAATATTATTTTTTAATTCTTAATTTGTGCCTTAAACCCAAAAAAAAAAAAAAAACACAAAATTGGGAGTAAAGATATTGATATGTTTGGATCTACCGAAACAGAAAATGTTACGTTTGGGGATGTTATAAGTATAAGCAGAGATAAAGAATTATAATATTGGATAAAAATAGGGATTAATATATCGAAAAAAGGAATAAAAAAATTATAAATAATATAAAATTTATTTATGAATTTTTTAACTTGAGCAAAAATTAATTTTACACCTGAAAAGTGTAAAGAGTCAAGATTCTTTTATCTCATTTTTGTATAAATTTAATACTCTTATAACATGTTTAGTTTCGCCAGTAAACGACCGTTAAGCATAAGCTTCTTCTTTTTGCTTCCTGTAAACACACTTTGGGAAATATGAAATGCCAATTGTCATTTGTTAAAATCCAAAACAGACGTGCTATTACTAAATGTGTTTCTTATATATTGAACTTTTTATATCCGAGTACTTCACATATAATATCAAAAATAAAATGTCTATTATATCTTTTTTAACATGCAATAAGTTAATTTCACTTATTTGTAAGTTAAAAACTGTGAAAGCCACGAGCACATAGAAGAAAGTATACGTTTGAATTAGTTTAATTTATATTTAAAATATTTTATAATTAAAATTATATTGAACAAATTTTAAAAATAATTTTTAAATTAAATTTTACTAAACATGCAAGTATGATTAACCTAAAGTTTAGCTTATTTTGCTTTTCTATTGACAATTTGTTACACTTTTTTTTGTTATTTAAAGTTAATGTTATTACCAGATAAAATAAGAGTTTTGGAATGAATTATGTATTATTATTGTTGTTTCTATTATTTAACGTTAATTTTATTATTAAATAAAATACATTGTGAACGTATTATATTAATTACTGGGTACTATTTCACACACATATATGTCACTACTTTTGTGGTAAGTCACCCGCATGTAGGTTCTGCGCTGGGCCTGGCCCATATGCCTCCCACACTAAATTTTTTTTGTAATATTATATATAATTTTATTATTTTCATATCATAACTGGAATTTTGGTAAGTATTATGTGCCTTTTAATCTTTATTTTTTAACTTTTGTTCATATTATTTTATAAATTAATTAATTATAATTTTAATTATATTAAAAATATTTAAATAAAAATAATTTAATAAAAAATAAAATATATTTAAAGTCAATTAGAATAATATATATAACAAATGATTTTTTATATTTAAAAATAATAATTATAAAATGTTATAAAAAATATTTATATTTCTAATTTTATCTTTTTTATTTATATTAAATTAATTATCAATGATTTTTGAAAAATAAAAATTGGATAAAAAAGGAATTTTCTTTATAATATTAATTAATTAATCATAAATAATATATAAAAATTTACTTCTACTGCCAGTTATAATAAATTATCGATTTGACGTCGTGAAAAAATTAAGCTCATTATTTTATATTAATGCATTTATACATAAATATTAATTTTAAAAAAATTTCATGTGTATATATGTTGTACTTAATTTTGCCCTTCACACTCTTAAATTTTTTAACTATCATTTTTTATTTATTTATATATTTAATATATTAAATATTTTTTATATTATTTACGGATGCTAACATAATGTTAGAGTGAATAAAAATAAATAATAAAAAAATTAATTTTAATTTATTATTAATATAAAAATATTATATTATAATTTAATTATATATTATTAAATTATAAAAAAAATTTGTCAATAAGAATTAAGAATGATAATAAGTAAACCATCCTTTTAAGAAAGAGTCAAAGTTTAAACATTTGAGAAAGTATTTATTACAAAAGTTTTCTAATTAAAGAGAGAATGTGAGATTAATAAAATAAAATTAAAAATCAAAAATTTATTAATAACATAAGAAAAAAATAATTTAATTATATTAAATGATATTTTTAATTAATTTTATTTAATTCTTATATTATTAGTTTAAAAGACAAATAAAAGTAAATTATCAACAAATAAAAATAAAATAAATGAGTAATTACTTAAAAATTAAACTCTTTTAATATATAAACATTAAATTATTATTTTGATTCTTTAAATATTTATTTGATATTAATTTAATTTTTAAAAAATATGTAATATCAAAAGTCATATGTAAATTTAAAATAATATTAAAATAATTATTTAAATATATATATATTAAAATTAATTTTTAAAAATTTAAAATGATATCAAAATATTTTATTAAAATATTATTTAAAAGATTGGTTTGATATCACTTTAAATTTTTAAAAAATTAATTTAATATTATATATTTTAAAAAAATTAAATTAATATTTAATATTTTTAAAAAATTAAATTAATATTAAATAAATTTTTAAAAAATTTAAAAAATAATTTAATATGTACAAAACTTTAACGATAAATCAAAATAAAATTCGAAAGGAAAAGGGCAAGTGCAAAACTACAAACAGACAACAGTAGCACTGGTTTTGGCGGTTGAGTACAAAGTACAGATGAGAAAAATCTCATTGGAGATAACGTAAAGAAAGAAAAAAAAAGAATAAAGAAATAAAAATCCCAAATGATAGTAAATATAATTAATTAATATTAAAGAAGACACATTCAGAAGAAAGATTGATTCCATCAAACCGTCTGAATCGGGATTGTCCTGCGTTTTCTGCGTCCTTTCCTCTTTCTCTTCTTTCCACAATTCTTTTCTTTGACCTTTTACACACTCACCCTCTCTAAGTCTTTCTCTATATACATTTCTAGGGTTCTTTTCTTCTCTGCCTTCTTCCCCTTCTTCACCACAAAGTCTTCTCCACCACTGCGCAGCTATTCATGGCAAATTTCATCTCCTCCTCCTCTTCGTCCTATTCCCCTCCTCCATCTCTGTCACACATTCCTCCCATTTCAGTTCCGTCGCCTTCTGCGCCCTTCGATGACTGTTCCGAGGACTCCTGCAGTATATGTCTAGAGCCCTTCAGCACCGATGACCCAGCCACTGTATGATCCACACTGTTGTTTTTTCTCACCATCTAGCTTAACTTGTTCTATCTTTAGTTTGTGCATTTGGGTTTTGTGAAAAAATTTACAATCTTGAATGAATGATAGCATTCCCGTGGGCTTTTTCGTTCAGTCGTGTTTGAATTTTCATAACCTTCGAGAGCTGGACTTGTAAGTCATAGGTATGCTGCATGCTATTAAATTTTGAGTGCACTGTTGTTATTTTGGTCTTTGTCTAAATGTTGAAGTTTACCTTCTTTCTGGGTTATTGCAGAGGATCTGGGTGTGTGTTTCTGATGGGTTACTAATCTGTAGGTTTAAGAGATTGGTGCGCTTGGGAATTTAATATATCTTCACCTTGATTTTTTTTTTTTTTTGATTTAGGGTCCAATTATTTTGAATGAACTTGCTGAAAAATGTACGCTTTAATTTTTTTAGATACATGTGTGGATCTGTTTCTGTCAGTGACAACAATGATGCAAATCGTGGGGAAGTTCTGCCATGCCGTGGTGTTTATTTAACCAGCATAGGGAATGATACACAACCAGAAATAAATTTATACTTCATGTTGTTTTCTCATTGTTGCACCAATGAATTTAACATCTAGATCTCCATGGGTATTTGAGGATTAAGATTGTTGAAACCTGTAAGTGTTAAATATTTCTTCACCAACGAGCTGTCTTTCTATTTTCATGTGTCCAACTTCAAGAGATACTTGTCCCATGTCTAAGTATAATCACGCTTTATGCGTAGATGAGTTGCAACCTATGGATAGTCAAAAGAAAATTTTCAATCTGTAGATATTAATGTCTAAATCTAAACATTGAACAGAGTATTGACATGTTTCTTTTTCGACTCCAGATTACCAGTTGCAAACATGAATATCATCTGCATTGTATTCTGGAATGGTAAGCATTGTATTCGGGAGAAGAAACTGAATGTATGTTTGTTGCAAACATGGATAAAGATGTGATTGGCAGCTTCTAACATAACTCCTTTTTTCTTTAGGTCACAGAGAAGCAAAGAGTGCCCAATATGTTGGCAGTTACTTGTCTTGAAAGACCCTGCCAGGTATTTGTACCCGCCGGGCCGGGTGGAATCTTTTATACATGGCTTTTGTTGGTATGGTTTGTAGTTTTCATCAATCGCCTATCTTTTTGTAGCCAAGAGCTTCTAGCAGCAGTGGAGGCTGAAAAACGCTTAAGATCAAGAAATGTATATTCATCTGTATTCACTAATTCTCGTAGCCCCTTTGAACGATTTAATGATGACCATGTGAGTGATCTATAAAATAATTTTAAGTGTTACGGAACTGTTTTGTTTTTATTTGTTAATATTTATTTCTATTGGTTGGGTTGATTCAGGTATCATTTCATTGATTTGAGGAAAATATATGATCATTCTTTAATGAGAGTCCAAATTTTTCGCTTGCAGGATGATTCATGTTCAGATGACTCTGATTTTGATGAACAACTTTTGCAGCACCTAGTTGCTGCTGCAAGTCGAGCTCGTTATGTTCCCAGACGGGAAAGGCAGAGGTTGTCTGGAGCAGGTCCATCAGAGGTTCTTGTTTTTAACTCTTCTGTGCATGTGTCCAGGGTGCAACCACCACTTACTGCTTCACCATCTGGGGGTAGTTCACCAACTTCTGGTGTACCATCTGCTGCTGACATTCAGCCTCCACCACCTGCATTTTCCCCAGTTGTTGATGCGGTTGCAGTAAATACTACTCCTGAGAGTGATGTCCCTTTCAAACCCAGGTACTGGTTGTATCTGACTTCAGATATAAAGCAGTGCAATCAGTTTTTAATTCGGATGCTCATACCTTTCCTAAGTATGCACATTGATTTTCTCATATGTTTACTATTACCTTGGTCATGTTCAGAGTTCTCTATACCCAGCCACCACCTGAGAGTGTGAGGAGACTAAGCACTTCTGAGATGTTCTCCTTCCCTGAGTCCATCAAATCCAAATTTTCTGCTGCTTCAGCCAGGTAAACATGTTTGTGCACGAATTCTTGTATGCTCCTATTAGAATCCCTTTGGTGCTAATATATGTGAAATATTACAGATATAAGGAATCAATTTCAAGAAGTACCCGTGGTCTTAAAGAGAAAATACTTGCTCGTAATGCATCGGTAAAAGAGCTGAGTAAAGGTGTTCAGCGTGAGATGAATGCAGGCATTGCTGGTGTTGCACGGATGATTGAACGCCTTGATCTTACCTCAAAACGGTCCACGTCTCCTATCATTCCTGTCTGCACTGAGGGAACTTCAGGCTTCCCTGTAAAAGGGAAGTCCTGTCCAAGAGAATGGTATTGGGCAGTCTCCTAGTGAAGAGAGTGGAGTTGTGGTTGGTGATGTTAGTTCAGATGGTTCCTCACTCGTTTCTAGCATGGTTGCTGCTGGAGCGGAAGTTCCTCCTTCATGTGTTCAGGTAACTCCATCCATCTATCCCTAGTTTGTACTGTGAGAATAAGTTGATTACAAGAAGTTTACTGGTGCCGTAGTTTCTGTATAACCCCGATTTACCATTTCAGGGAGTTTATCATCTACGTAAGATAAAAAACCGATTGAAATTAAATAAACAATAAAGAAGCAATTTCAGTGTGGCAAAGTTTCTCCATGCTCTGCCACCTGGGCATAGCCTAAGATGGTCATAAGTTCGTTTTCTTGATGTCTATAGTTTGCAATTGCCAATTGGGTGACAAAATTGCAGTTTGAAAGGATGAATGTCTCACACATTTTAATTGATATTGCTTGAAAGATGGCTAATTCTTCATCTGTTTACTTTCTTAATTCAGAGTGTATGTGATGCTGTGAAGACCTAGCTCGGATGGTCAAATCTCGTATGCTGTCTCTCTAATCCGGAAGAAGCCTGCAGTGCAAGAGACGACTTTGATAACCAATGTACCTGTTGGAATGCGTCCTGCATTTGGTCAATGACTTGTAGGAATTCTAATTATGTATGATCAGTTTACAGAGCCAGTGCTTTCATCTGTTGGGAGATTGTTTAATGGACCTAGTATAAACTAGCATGGATTCTTATCCATTTATCCTTTTTTTTTTATTTTCTTTTACATGCTGATATAATGAAATAATATTGAGACTCTCTGCTTTGCAGTATTCAAGTTTGTTACTTTGAAACTAGACCAAATATTACTCGTGTTACATATGTTGTTTCTCCAACTCGTTCTGTTGCTATTGAGAGGTTTAATGCTCTTGGGATAAATGTCAAGTCGCTATTTACTGGTCCAGAACCAGAAGGGTTACCCACATGGAAGAAAGAAAAAACGTGGCTTTGCACTCACTAATATCATTTGTGTGGAGGATACAGGACTATAAACAAAACGACTTGCGTAAACTTATTCATCTCAAGGTACGCAGTCTATTGTAACATAAGTACACATACAAACTAGTTCCTTCCGAGTCCATTAACGACATAAATCTCCGTAGAAACGGTTAAGAGGTCGTGGTTCATCCCACAGGCACACCCTAACCAAGTAGTCTCGCTAATACTGCTTATTCACGGAGGCGTAACCCAATACATCGGTTTCGTAGTGAATAGATACAGGCACAATAGCAGCCAGGATTAAGCATTGACGATCACCCCACCTGCAAACAATCCCAGAATCCGTAAGCAACCTCTCAGTAGTTACTGCTGTAAAAGAAATAATAATAACAAAGACAAGAAGCCACGCACCATCTGGATGGAGGACTTGGCCAGTAAAGTAGGAAGAGTCCTGAAGGGATGCCAAGAACACGTAACACGGTGCAATCTCACAGGGCTGAGCTGCGAGCTTCATTGGCACCTCAGACCCCAGGTTCTGGATCATCTCAGCAGGCATGGTAGTGGGTTGTATTGGCGTCCAACCTGGACCCGGAGCCACTGCGTTCACTCGAATCCCCCTGCACGCCAGCTGCTGAGAAAGAGCTCTGGTGAAGGCCACAATAGCTCCCTTGGTCGCGGTGTAGTCCAGCAGTTGTAGATTCCCACTGTAGGCGTTAACCGAAGCTGAGTTGATAATGGAGCTCCCTTCTTTGATGTGCTTCAGAGCATGCCTGACAGCCATTTGGGTCAGGATCTGTTTGGCTCAAGTCTAAATCAAAACCCATCTTGGATTTGTAATTTCCACTAATGGCTTGAATTTTCTATACCTGACCAAGAAGAACTGTGAAAAGATGTTGGCCTGAAGACTCTCTCAAGCCGCTGATCAGTGATCTCCTCTACTGAGTCTGTCAAATGCTGCTCAGCTGCATTGTTCACTAGAATATCAATGCGTCCATATTCTTTCAAAACATGATAAACGACCTGTTTGCAGTTCTCATCATATCCAATATCCTCCGCTATTGCCATGGGATCGTCTGCCTCAATTGTCTTTGCTTCTAGCAGCATCTTCAGAGTATCGTCCTTGTCCCTGTCCTCTTGTCCCTTCACGTATGTGAAAGCCACAGTGGCGCCCTCTTTTGCAAAACTCAGGCACACCGCTCTGCCAATCCCAGAGTCACCTCCTGTCACCAATGCCACCTTTCCCTGTATATAGCCACACCATTAAAGTCCAAGAGTAATATATACTACTCATAAAAAAGCCAAACATAGCATTTTAGAGAATCCATGAACAAGAAGCATTGATAGACTAAGCATAAGTATTGTGACACAGTAAAATCTAAAATATCCAAGTAGATTTTAAAGCGTCGTGTTGCGTTAACACGAGCTGTTAAGACGTATCCAACACAGAAAGAAGAAAAAAGAAAAGAAGGTAATGCATTTGGTGAATTATGGTGCGTACCCGGAGCTTATTGGCGGGCTTGTAGTCAGGATTTATGGCTTGTGGGATTGGTTCCATCAGATGCTCTTTGCCTGGCTGAGTTTCCTGGCTCTGGGGTGGGAACTTGGGCAAACTTTGTGGTGCCGCAAGCTGGGTGTAGGGTGCGAGCATATATAGTAGCTTTGAGTTAGAACTACGTGTTGCGATGATCAGGAGAGGACTACATTGTAGGGATGAGTAGTGTCCCCAAACTAGGAATGATAGCCAAGTCGAAAGTCGTGGCGTGCCACGTACAAGTGCATGGTGCCAACGCGTCACATGTGGGGCAC
The DNA here is from genome assembly GCA_019955255.1 of Castanospermum australe. NCBI lineage: Eukaryota > Viridiplantae > Streptophyta > Magnoliopsida > Fabales > Fabaceae > Castanospermum > Castanospermum australe. Next base: position 439,887 of record NSJW01000247.1, on the reverse strand, counting down.
TGGTTCTGACAAGACAAACTCAAGGGTCCCTGGCCAAGCGGTGGAGTTCAGCAGCATGCGTGTGACTATGCAGGATTGCAGATAGTACTATAATAGTCAAGGATGAGCTTGTACGCTAACTAAATTTGGGTTTCATGTTAAATTTTGTCCTTACAGCTGATCTGATGCTAGTTGCTGTTTGTCTGATGGTTGAATAAAAAATAAAAACAAATGAGAGGACGTCAGAAAAAAAAAATGTAGGAGACAATGCGATTAGTTATTCAGTTCAATTAAGAATATGATTTTAAGGTTGCATTGTGTTTCAATAATTTTCAAACAATTCAGTCATTGCCCCCAGTTTCTTCTACTTCATGAGCTTATAATTAGCTGGGCATGTCCATTTAAACAAGTTTTGCGATATTTATTTATTTACAAATATTAATTTATTATTTAAACATATAGTTAAAAGAGTGAAACATCCTCATTACCTATGACAATGAGTTCAGTTAAGATTTGAGTGATAAAAGGACCGAACTAATTCAAGTTTATTCGAGTGAAGTTCGAACTTATGTACCTAACAAGAATCCACCTTCAGTTTAAGTTAATGGCCAATTTTTCTCTAAGAAAAAGACCCGGATGTATGACAAGTGACCATGGCAAAAACCAAAAAATGTGTTGATAAGTAAACCGGGATAGAAGCCTCAAGAGGAGTGGAAATAATGTATAACATGCCCCGAAGTGAGGCAATAGATAAATACGTAAGTTATGGAACAATAAACACAGAAGATGGAACTGATGTGCTGCATTCTATAAACTTTTTTGCCCGGGCAACCTTGCATCCTGGAAACGGGGATTAGTGACAACAGAAAGAAGTCCATAAAACAAGTGAAACAACACAAATTTTCAACTCTCAAGTTACAAAATTATGTCAGACAAAAGCATCAGATACATTTTATTGAATACTTATATACATAAAAACAAACAACAACTTCAAATCTGTTCCAAAATGTTCTCTGCCCCAGAAACCTTGACATCTGATGGAGCTTCTTCAACGTTAAGAGCCTTAATCTTTCCATCTACCACATATGCTGACCATCTACACCCAAACAGAAGCAATTCTTTTGAGAGTTGAAATCAATAATAAAAGGCATAATTGATTTGTATTGCGTAGTGTCTTAAGAAAAACCAGCTACTCTTTCATCTTTATTTTTTTGAGAAAATTCCAGTTTGGCCGTAAATCAAGCCGGTTGAAACGATTAGACCGTGAACTGGTGATCTGATCTCATCCAGTTCAGTTTTTGAAACATTGGTAGGAAGCAAGTTATCTCAAACTTGAAAACTAAACAGTGCCCGTGTGAATGAGTCCAATCTTAATCCAAGGAACAACAGCTATTACACCACAAATTCTCAGAGATTCTGTAAAACCATAATTTTCCAGAATATACAAGATATACCTTTGAGATCGAGTTCCAAGCAAGCACCAGAGAGATCTGTAACTAATTCCAAGCTTTTGTGGAAGCTCCCATCAAAGTCCCCATAGAATTCAATCTGGAAAGTCAAATTTTACACCCAAAAAGAAACACGCATGAGCCAGAGCAAAAAATAAATAAATAAAATAAAATATATGGACAAACCATAAGCCCTAAACAGCTTTAGATTTCACGGTGAATGAATTTCTCAAAAACCCCTTTATTCGTTTTGCAGATAAACAATTATTACAACTTGCAGGTATTTCAGTCACCCAATCACCGTAAAAGAATCCAAAAAAACAGGCCCTTTGCTAAACCCTGTAAGTCTCTACTCTCTTGTCCTTCCTATTTTCTTTAAACTTAGCAGAAACAGACAGTTGATGCATTGTAATACCTACTTAAGCATGGGTCCAACTGATGATTAGGACTAATATGACGATCCGGTAAAAGGTCATCCTAACTCAATTAGAATTGATCCTCTTTAGTTGTGATACAGGAAATGGGCAAACAAAAGTTCTGCAGAAATGAATGTAAATAATAAGGAAAATGCTATACAACTAGAATTTTTGATAGAGTGAATTTGCATGTTTTTGACTCTTGGATAGATGAGTGGTCTTTATCACTTCATTCTATTCAACAATTACCCTTAATTCTAGCTAAATTCTGTCAAAAATTTTGGCTAATTTTTCTAGTTGTGTAGCATTGCTCAAACAATAAACATACACAACGGTTCTTGCTAGCTAAAATGTCAAAACTAATCACCAATGCAAATGCTCGACGGAGTAAAAATACCCCAACGAACATAGAGCCTCAAATAGTCAGGCAAGAAGACAGGGCTAACTTACAGCATCTATAGCTTGAAGCTTCTCATCCTACGCATTCATAGCATATGGATCATTAATAGCTACCCAATAACAGAATCAAACAACAGAATCAATTCCTTCAGCCTTGAACTTATCAATATTATCCTTGTAAGGGGGAACATGTTTGTGTGAACAAACTCCTGTGCATGCACCCTGAAGAGACAGTCAAAACATCCAAATAAACAAGATACATCAAGTTATTACATAAGCTAATATCACAGGTTCTTTATTTTGGATTAAAGCTAATACCAAAGCACATTTATTTCAAACAATTCCATATTTTAGATTAAAAAAAAAAAGTATCCATTCCCTCATGTGAAATAGTATTGAATATTCCAAAACAAGTACAAGCAGCATCACAAAAACAGCCAAAATATACAAACTTGAAAAGACAAATGTCAAAGTTAACTTACTGGGAGCCCACCAAAGATGACAACTTTCTTGTCCTGAAACATCAAATTGAGGGGAAAAGGGCGGGGGAGTGGACATTAGCAATTGATTAAAAAAAGAGCTACACATGGCAAATTGAGCTTTGGATCAAACCCAGAGAATGGCACAATGAAACCAGAATCAAACAGGGTGTGGGCCAAAAATGCAAACCGTGAAGATGTCTTTAAGAGGAGTGGTGGAGTTGGAGGAGACGCCTTCATCCCAGGTTCGAGCTTTCTGGAGAGAAACATCGGGTGCGGCGGAGACTATGTCGGTCCCTGATGCAACCTTAGCGTAAGACCTCGATGACGCCACTGACTTGATGGCTGAGTAATTGCCTCGCTTCACGATAGCAAATGCCATGGCTGGTTCGAGCTTGCTCCTCCTCCAAGTCCGAGGTCACTGAACTACAGGATCCCGTGACCGGATCACCGTGAGGACATAGATGGAATATTGGAATTTCCATAGCAGTAGTGGATCAGAGATGGTGTTTAGAATAAAGATGGCCTATCTAACGGCCCATATTGTATGGGTTGTTGTTTCTCTTTTTTTTTTTTAAATTAAACTCTTAAGTTTTTTTTAAAAATAAAATAAAAAATATTAATGTAGACGAACTTGTTATAAATTATGAACTTGTTAAATTTTTTTTATTAATAATTAATATATTTTAAATTAGTTGCATTTTTTCTTTTAATACTAAAAAAAATAAAAATAAAGTTACTTGAGAATAAAGTTTTTCTTCAATTTGCCTTATTCTTGAAGATAAAAGAGAATTTAACCCAACTAATAATATTCATAATTACAGAATGAAATCTAGAGGATACCTTCTAATCCTTCCCTCTCAACATTCCTCCCCTCATTCATTTTTTCCCAAAAAAGTCCAAAAAATGTTGGAAGGCATATTTGGTCCTTGTTGGGAGATGGGTGTTGATCATGTGGGCCCTCAATTATTTATAGCGAGGATGACCAAATTAGGTTTTGTGAAAGAGCACAAATGCATTGCATGTACATGTACGAGAGGGCTTGGCTGCTCGGTATAATGATTTATCCTCTCAGTGGTCCCTCTTTGAAAAGGAAGGTCTTGTCTTGGCATGCAACATCTTGCAAGTAGTGTTCTTATGAACCTGAAAATTATATGAGAACTGTTATTGAAAAAATAATGTCTCTAAATATATGATTGAAGTCATGCAGAAAAGAACTTGCCATTAGTAAATCCATTTAAGATGTTTCAATTAAGTTAACAAATAGGTGGCCTATCAAATGGTTTGATTTTTTATTTTGATATTTATAATTGTATAAAGGTATTTCTTTTTTCTAATAAGGTATTTACCATCTTCTTTTTGGTCAACAAGGCATTTACCATTTTACCTGTAGATAGAAAACAAATATCTTCAATACGATGGTATTGATAACTGTATTAGTCCAGAAATGTTACTTTCCCATCGATCGGCATTGGTTGAAGAAAGCAATATACGACATCACTTTGATGAGATATATGACAGAAATTCATTTTTCGTGAGTTTTCTCGATGGTGTTAGCTAGAAAGCAAATTTTTTGCGAGAGAGAAGAGAAAAAAAATACAACAGAATGAGACTCCACGGTAATCATAACAGGGCATTCTTAAATAGCAAATCTTGCACTTGAGGTAAGAGTGGGCCGGGAATAATTGAATGACAATTTCTTTATTAAAGGCAAATCCCAAAGCTTATGCTTGCAATCATATGCACCACTTTGCCAACGATGCTGATAGAATCTAGTAAATGAACATGGAGTGTGTATATATATTATAATGTCATAGTAACTTTTTCCTTTTCGGTTGTCTTCCACAAAAGCAAATTGCTCAAAGCTTTTTCACTTTAGTATTCATTGTGAAAAAAAGTATGTTTTTCGCTGTTTTTTTTTCAAATAAAAGAGTCCTTTTTTTTTGGTAGAAAAAAAAATAGGTTTTTAAGATTAGAAAAAGATTGCACATTAAAAAAAATATTAGAAAAAGATTGGAAAAAAAATATAAACTAAGTATATGTATTGAAACTCGTTGAGTCGAATTCGAGATTGGGTACATAAAGAAAAGTTGGATGTCTCTAACCTACAAAGGTTATTGAATTTATATCTCCTTTTACTTGCTACAAGTGATTGAAACATGTAACTTTTAAATTACAATTTAGATAACTTTCCTAAAAGCTTATCACATAAAAATCCTTTAACCTGTAATATAAACAATTTGAATATGAAGAATGCACCAGCAAGAATCGAACTATTCACACTTGATCATGTTGACTTGGATATTATATATATATGTTAAAAATTAATTTTCTTACAAACTTAAAAAGTTAGATAAAAATACATAAATAATTTTAATTTTTAACACTCGAGCAACTTTACTATTTTTTTGTTTAAGGAAAAATATGCTTTGAAATTTCCCATATTTGAAACTGGAAGGATCGATGGAAGAAGTGAATGCAAAGGCTACACTGTGCCAATATCTGCAACATTTGGGATACAGGCTAATATGGATCGTCCACCTTAATTTAAGGCAATTGGCAACTCATCTACGTTGAGAATAAGGTTGATAGAAGTAAAAGCAAAAATTTGGAGGACTAAAGTATATCAGAAACAAGGATGAACTTAAAATATCAATCCAGATAACAACAAATCATGCTTGTCCACATGGTGAAGGATTACAAAAACTTAGGTGAACCTTCCTATAAAAGACTAATTAGTAGAGTATATATGGCTTTCCCATGTACATAATCACCTGTACATAAATCGTTGACATCAACCATAGAATTGTTGCCTAACGAATAAAGAATTAGACCCATAAATCACTAAACTTGGCAGAGGAATTAATCAGTAGAATTTTGCAAAATTAAGCAGCTTTTCCGAAGGATCTGTATATCCCTCAGCCATTTATCGGTTTGAAAGAGTTTTTGTTAGAAACTTGAGAAACCATTCTTGTATCTTGAGACTGTTTTTGATATTTTGCGTATGAACTAGATCTTCCTCTCCTGTGCTTCCTTCTTGGCTGTGTACACTGGGGGATAAACACCCCTGTCCCTTTGCTTTCTCTTCTCCAAGCATGCTCATAGAGGAAAGCAGACTGTGGAGGAGGATTGATTGCTCCAGGGAAAGCCTGAAATTTAGTTTAAGAATGTTAAGATTACAGTGAATAAAACCTCTGGTAATTCAAAACTCCATAACTGGGCCAAAAAAAAGTTAAAGTGAGTACTGTGGTGTGTCTGAGGAGTTGCAAGTAGTGAAGAACCTGAAGAGAGTCTGCAGGACAACGAGCAAGTGGGTCTTCATCTTCATCCATAATTAGGAGAGAAATCTGTTTGCTCAAGTCTGCAAAAAATAGATCATCTTCCAGTTCCACAGCAACCTCCATGTCTGTGTAATCAAAATGATGACTTGAAGAGTTCTCTACTTTGGCATGAAACCAATTATTTAAGAGTTTCTAGCTTCTCTTTCAACTACGCATGTCTCTTTTCTTTTGTTCTCCCAAACTTAATGGATATATTTATATATGGAAAAAGGGTAAGTATGTGGTGAGTTGAAAGTATTGGGTGGGCTTGTGGGTTGGTGGGGTCGTGGTCACAGTTAGCCAATCTGGCTAAGAGCCACAAATCCCCCCACAAGAATCATGGAAGTGTACTGTGACATTATCCAGTTGAGTAAAAGCGATGAGGAACAGCAGGCAACAGCCCATGGCCAGATATCTAATCCAAGATATACTCAATGTGAGAGGATTTCTAAAATAATGACCGCTTCAGTAGTGAATTCCTGCAATTTAGGCGCGCACTTTTCAGAAACGCATGTTTCTCAGGCCTCTAGGCGCTTAAGCGGTGGCTTTGGAGTGCCTAGGTGGTAGATTGACAAAGAGTAGCACGTACGCGTTTTTTCTTTTCTGGACACGGAGCGCTTAAGCAGTAGCTTTTGAGTGCTTAAGCAGTGAGCGAAAGCTTAAATGATGGCTTTTGGGTGCTTAAACAGTAAAATAGCACTTAAACGGTAAAATAGTGCCTAAGCGATGAAGAGTGAAAGCCTGAACGGTGGTGACGTACTCTTTCTCATAAAGTAAAAAGTAACGTTTGTTCATAGAAATCCTTAATTATGAAGAGTTATACTTGATCATAAAGAGTTGTACCTGATCATGAAAGGTTGTATAAATGTCTATAAAAGACTAATTATGCCAATAACTAGATTCATTCGATTCCATTCCAAATCATTCCTGTTTTCCTTCTATGCGCAGAAAGTAAAACAAGATATTATCATTATGTTTTATTGTTGTTTGTCATTAGCTTGATTGTGTGAGTGTAAAGCACATCAAGTGTCTTCATTATATCTTGAAGGAAATTCGTCAAGACCCATTTGCACCCAGTTATTAAGAAAATTAATAGGGCAAATTAAGCCTAAAAGAAAGTGTATAGACACGTCTTGAAGAGTTTGCACTTAAGTTTTCTATTATTTTAGAGTTTTTTTATCAAAAGTCTTCTCCGATTCTTATTAAGAAGCCATCTACACCAATAATTACACCAACACTCAGTTCCCAAATCGATGGTCCTCTCTCTCTCTCTCTCTCTCTCTCTCTCTCTCTCTCTCTCTCCTAAAACAGTAAGTTCTGGCTCATGATATTCATAGCCCTAATATACATAGGTGAAAATGATGTCCCAAAGGTTCTTATCTGTTTTGTATCTTCTAGTGGTTGCCTATGGTTATGATTAAACCAGCAAGACAAGTCTTATTTTGTAACGGTCAGTGGATCTTCGTGTTGAACAACTTGCGATGGGGCCCCACTAGAATCAAAAGTATTTGGGTTCCATAAGGAGAGAAGGGATTTTTTATTTATAAGTTGCACTCACACTTTTTTTTTTAATCGACAATTCTAACAATAAAGCCAATTGAAAAATTAATTTTACCAGTGAGTAATGAATGATATTCACTAAAATAAATTTTTCACAAAAGCTTCATAACCTTTTTCTATCGAATATCAATCAGATCTCATTTAATTTTTTCTAAACATTTCTCATGAGCATTCCTCCTCAATTTTAATTATGAAATTATAAGACATGAATATTATAATCCTTCTCTAGCAAATGAGTGGTGAAGTCATTAGGAACCTGAGGGAGAGCTAGAAGTTTTATTTTAAGAAGGTCTGGTACTAATTTTATTTTTATTTATGGGTTAAATATAAAATTATATAATTATTTTTTTAACGATTCAGGGCCGTGACCCACCTGTCCCTTTCACTAGCCCCAGTTGGTAACAATAAATAGTGAGGGAATAAAAACTTTGGGAAATCTTAATTAGGTTGAAACCTTTGCATCATTATTTTAGTTTTTCGCAAGCCTCCATAGAAAGTTATTCATCCATTACATTATTTTAAAGTCAAATTAACCTATAGTTAATTCTCACGACATCATAGAGATGGAACATGGGCAGAAAGAAACATTTAAGCAACTTACTTCTGTCAAATATCCATAGCTTATGGCTATATTTGAATTGAAAGAAAGAAGAAATAACATTTTAAACTTAAAATTTTAAAATAAACCTCCCCATTTTATCTGACGTCCTTTGTTCTACTCAAATCCAAATATACTGTAACTGTGCTCCAACAATCTTAAAGCGCATATGATAATATGGAATTGCCAGAAATCGTGGCCCTGTGGGCAACAAATCGGTAGCATCAAATGTTATTCACTAGTTATCTATCAATAATTTTTACAGGGGTAGAAACTGTTAACCTTGCCTCGCCAATACTAGCAATTTGCTGTGATTTCTAACATTAATTACGCTTGAAAGCCTTGGAATTTTCAAGCAGCAAAGCATATTTGGATGTCCAAAATTATGCTCCTCCAGCTGTATCCATGTCTGTGACCCCATCAACTCCCTTGAAAACAACACGTAACTTTCTCAAACATGAGAATTTTTGGTCGTTCTTGCTTGTTGTACCATTCACATGGACGACTTCCTTGGACACTTTACCCATGAGGTTAAAAAGAGTTAGACTCAGGTTTGATCGAGTCCATTTCTTCCAATACAGGGGGAGCTTGCATGTACAGATTCTTTCCTCGGTGTGTAATACTGGCTTTTTGATAACCGCAACTTAGGATGTTCTTCCAGAAGATCCATGAACTGTCACCACAATTTGTTTTAAAAAAACTCTTCAGAAGGGAATATGCCAAAGATGCATCAAGAAATGATTTGCTTTATAACAGCAACAAGAAAACCAACTTCACTTGTTGAAAAAAAAAATTATATCATAAGCACACCAGCTCTGTACGGTGCTAATTTCATTGATTTAGAGACAAAATGCAAAACATTTCATTGGTGACACAGAATATTTTACCTTTTTAGTTTTAACATGAAATGTGTATCGCTTTAAATAAACAAGACAGCTCCTGTGAGCAAAAGGAAGGACCCTTCCTACTGAAGTTCCAAACAGGAGTAGTTTCCAAAGATTAATGCTTCCTACTACTACCTACTCAACTCACAACAACTTCTTGTACAGCCATTAATTAAAAAGAGAAAAGGGAGGACTGGGGTTGGGGGTTTGAAAATAAACACAATGAAACCATCAAGATTTGATACAAAAAGATTTTATGTCTACCAAAATAATATTTTAAATTCTCCCCAAGGGCACAAAGTTAATCATAAGTCTAAAAGAATTTTAAAATGCACAATAACAGCTGGAGAAGATAATAGCAAATAAAGACATAGTCAGAGCTGAAAGGTGTATGCAATGGGCATTCAGGCCCATTTTCAAGATCAGTATGGCTTTTAATTATAGATAGTTAGCATCCAAAACAAGTTAAAATTAAAATTTCAATATTTTCTTTATCAAGCTTGGTCCCTCTCGAGACAGAAAGAATGGACATTTACTGCACTCCTAATTAATATATATATATATATATATATATATATATGAAGAACTTGAGGAGTTACTGATTGAAAAATAACCTTTTGCAATGTGATTGAAGGGTCCAGGTCAATACGTACACCAGGACCACACACAAGACAGTCTTTGTCCCTCTCAAATTCTGCCACTTTAGTATGGAGGCCTTCTGATCCATTATACCTACATGAGGTATGAACCAATTAATAACATTGCCCATTCATTATACTAAGCGTTGAATTCACAATAATAACGATGATAAAAAAATGACATGCATATATATTTGTGGTTAGCTTTATTGAGCCGAGTATCTTATTCCATTATTTTTTTAATTGACTTATTCTGCAGCAACAAATGCTAGTCACAATATAGATTTCAACGAACTAAATTAATGAGTCATAAAGATATATTTATAAATTCAAAAAAGTATGAAAGGCGTGCCATACCCCAGTTATAAATATATATAACACATGCATGTCTTTTATGTATTTTGATTTCAAACGTTAGAGGGTGACATTTTAGCAAATCAACAAATATTTCTGACACAAAAGATTTAGATATTTTCTTAATAGAGGAGAGGATGAAACTCTAAAATCTAAAGTAAAGTTAATAATGCTGTGTCCATGTTTCATTTTCTATGTCCCATGCGTCGTGTTTATGTACATAAAATGGGCAAAAGATGATGACACAAGGAATACAAAATGCCAAGTAATATAGAAGAGAAAGGACACACGTTAAATAGTTTGACAAAGTTTTACTGCACTCTGTTGCAATCTTCAATGTTTCCATTGCACATGCAGCTGATATAATTGCATTTGTGGAAGCTATAGCCGGTATGATGTTCTTCACAACACCCTATTAAAACAATTAATTGCTTAGCAATAAGGAAATACACTCAGGCTATCACAAGGGCAAACAATAATTAATGACATAAATATCAAACAATTCATAGAATTCAGCATTAGAGAAGACAAAAAGCAAACTGTATGTTGAAATTATAAGATTTAGGTAGAGAGAAGAAAGAAAAGAGAATTGAGATTGATCAATAGTATTAAGTTAATATGAAAGAGATGTGATTGATGTATTACAAAAGACAAAGTATTAACCTCTATTTATATTCTAGTAACCCAAATTAAATAAGAAAATAAATTAGAAAATATAATAATATTTATGATATGACTCCTAAATTGCTTCATCAATTAGAGCACTAATTGATTCCACAATATATTCTAAAAATCTTCTAAAGATATTCTAAATATATTCTAACACAGTACACATCAAACAAAAAATCAAAATTTTGCTAGCAAGAACTGACATCCCAGATTATCTAAATACCTGGGTAAGAGAATAAGTAACTCCTGGAATGCCAAAAAGCTCAGCCCTCTTGACAGCCTATAACATATAAATAGTGAAACTTGTAACAAATGGGCCAAAAGTGTATATTACACGGTCATGAAACTCATTATGAAATAACGGTTACCTCATTATAGACCCATGTCATATGCTCAGGGTTATCTGGATCAAATGCCACTCCACCATGAACCTACAAATTAATTTTTCATTGAATAATGGATACTGGGAAATAACAGAAAGACTGAAGGATGAATTACCTCATTCCATTTAATTAAGTGAGCATATTCAATACAATGGGGCAGCTGTTCTAGGGGTTTCTGCCAGGGTGCACAAAGGAAACTTCACTTGAGGTGGGAAAAGCCAGATGGTACATTCAAAGCATGGCGTGACTCCTGGCAAGATAACCCTAGCGTGGCCCTTGAAACCTTCAGTCCCACCATCTACCATAGGTTTGATTGTTTCTTCCCATGGATTATCATCAGAATCATACTCTAGATTTATCAGGAAGAAGAAAAGAAACTGAAAATTAGCATAAGCAGTCTGCAATAAACTTTGGGGGAGGTGAGGAGGTGAAAATTTACACAGTTGAGGTCAGATATGACACCGAAAAAATGGGCTTTTACAGAATTACAGGCTTTAGGTCAAATGCCTAGGGCAGACATGATATATAATAACTAACACCAGTAAAAGAAAAAAAAGCAAAGTCACGTTGGCACAATACATATTAAACAACACCAGTGAAAAGGTTATGAACTAAAACTGAACATGAAAAGAAAAAGACTGGTGTGAACTCCAGAGATGACAAATTTTGTTACTGCATCACCATATAATTAACATACACATTAAGCAAAACATATGATTATTTTTATAAATAGGGAAACCTGTGAATAAACAAAGAATCTTCTGCCTATAAAAGTGTATATTCACCTGTTCTGAATTCTGATAGCTTAAGTAAGGAAGAAGAGGGGAAAAGATCAAACTCACATAGCATATACAATTCAAGTTCTCTTATAATGTTATATTTGAAAAAGAGGACACTCAAAAGAAATAGCAGCCTGTATGCCAAAATTCATTAATGTCTGAATACGAAGAAAAAGAAGTGTGGACAGACATTAGCAGAATAAGTTAAAGGGATACAATACACACCAAGAAAACTACAAGCAACGGCATTGATATAGCTCCAGGCCTCAATTGAATCAAGACCAAGCGCAATAATGTTAAAATCATTATAAAAATCAATGTCCTTGTCCTCAATCCTGCAAAAATGTGGCACAATATGTACACCACTAATTCTTTCCATGACACGTTTGGCAAGCTACCTCAGCTTTTGGTTTGCCAACATCTTCAAGTCTACAAAAGTAATACTGTCCAGATCAACCTTACACCAATTAAAAGTAAATAAAAATCACAGGCAAGCTAGCAGCAAAGCATATCTACAGTCCAAGTACACAGCCAAAGCAAGCTCATCAGGTATTAGTAAAATCAAATAGCCAAATTCCCCCCATGACAAATAACTAATGGGGTTTCGGAAGTAAAACGCCTTCCACAAAAAGATACGAACTTTAAGCAGAAGGGGTTTACCTGAACAAGAATTGGCGATTGAGATTAGTAACCTCTATACGATCCATATCTATGACCTCAAGGTTTCGAAAACCAGACAAGGCTAAATCCTTCAATAATTCACATCCCAACCCACCTGCCCCTACTACCAACACTCTAGCGAAGGTCTGAAGGTCATCTCTCAACTGCAATAGACCCAAAATAACCACATACATATAAAACCCCAAAACCCAATAAACATGATTAAAATTATTGCTGAATGCCAAAGAGAGGAAGAGGAAACGGCATACCTTCGTGCCAGGTTCAAACCTGGGACCCACGAGATTGCCGGGCCTGACAAGGAGCTTGTCCAGGTCCCTCGATCGACTTGGTTGCACTGAGGTATCTGCCATTGCAATCACTGTCTTGGGTTTTTGCTGCTAAAATTCAAAACCCCACACAAAAATTTCAAACAAACATTGAGTGGAGACGGGAAAGATCATAGCTTTCTTGCTTTTACGCTGTTTGGAGATATGCGTTTAGAGCTTTGCGCAACTGAGATTTTCAATTTCTATATTTGATCTTCCACTGTATGTTTGGAACTTTGAATAGAAAAAAATAGAGAGGAGAAAATAAGCCTTTTTTTTTTTCAGTTTGAAAGTTTAACAAAATTAGGGAAAAAATAATAAAATGAGAGTTTTTAAAATTTTACTTCTTTATTTTTATAAATATTTTAAAAAAAATTAAATTTCAATTATTTTAAATATCTAAACAAATGAAAAAAAAAATTACTTAAGAGTATCTTATCTTTTTTTTTTAATTATCTTTATCATTTTTTTTATTTCATCATGTCTCTTTCTTCCAAATTTACTCAAGAACGCCCCAGAAGTACATTATCTCAATAAAATTCCCTTAAAGCTGTTGATATGGCTACCTACCTTAGTCATTAATAAATTACAATGTAATGTTGAAAATAATTCTATAAGGGTTAGTTTAGTATGGGTTAAAAATAAGGATAAATTTTCATGTGATCAGTTTTTTATATAAAATTATATAGAAAATTCAACCCATAAAAATTTATCTCTATTTTTATCTCCATACTTAATATATATGAAAGATCACTAGTAACTTTTAGAGTTTAACTGTGATTCATTATTAATATAAAATGTTTTATAATACTATTCAATCATAAATTATTAAATTATTAAAAATAATTAATTAAAATAATAATTACTTAAAAAGTCAAATAATACATAACATGTGAATGAATGATAGTGCTTACAGTAAATCAAAATTAAATTTTAACTTTTAAAGTAAATTCAAAATTAAATTTCAAATTTTAAAGTAAATTCAAAATTAAATTTCAACTTTTAAAGTAAAAAGATTTTTTTTGTTTCATTAGTGTAACTAATTTTTTTTTCTATCTATGCCCTAAATAAAAATATAGTTAATGGTAAGATGTTAGTAATTATTTCAAGACTACAAAACTTGTTTTTACTCTTTTTATTTTCTAAATAAAAATTAAATTGATGAGTAATTATTTAAAATTTAAAAGGTCTTTTTCTTTATTTTTAAAAAATAAAATAAAAAAATGAATTAACGCATACTTGAGCGCGTGTCAATATGCTACTTTAATATTCTTTTTTTGTGGTATATGCTACTTTAATCTGATTATCATTTACTTGTTTGGAATTACTATGGGGAGTTCTCTACTCACTCAGGACTTTCGAAAACTAAAAAATGTGTTCTGTTGTTCAAGTCAAGTTACACTATTATTTAAGTCGCATACTTTTAGCTAACTAATTTGATAACAACTTAGATTTGGCAATTTACATATTTGTTGACTTAATTCATGCAGAAAGAGAAAATTAACCGACAAAATAATATGCATTTACTTTTATAAATCCTTCAAGCATTATGCTAGAAAAATCGCTACATGGCAAACCAATAAGAAAGAAAACAAATGGCACTTAATATTCAGAATTCAGAAAGATTTTTTCATTCTTTAGACCAAATGGTTTCTGATTATCTTATTTTACTCTGACGAATATTGAAAGAGTTTGAATAATCTTCTCGATAATCTGACTGCTATGAATTTGAGAGCCTGACTAACATACAAAACAAAAAAGTGCCAAAATTAAAAAACTGGACTTATAAAGAGGCTGGATCAGGGGGAATTGGCACGTCCACAGATCCTTCAAGCATGAGCAAGACTTTCTTCATGGTGGGTCTGAGTGATGGATCCTCCTGAATGCACCAGATAGCAATCATCACACACCTTTCCACCTTCTTCATGTCATACAACGCTTCCTCATCATGTTCCACCAGCACCCTCAGATTACTATCCTTCAAGGAGTCATATGCCCAATCCGTCAATATCATCAGGTTCTCAATCTCAGCATTTGCTTCGAAGTTCTTCCTGCAGCAGATGAGCTCTAGCAACAAAATTCCATAGCTGTAAACATCCACCTTGAAAGTAACAGGAATACTTCTGAACCATTCAGGGGCAACATATCCTTTGGTTCCTCTGATTGCAGTAGTAGTTCGAGTCTGGTCGAGCTTCAAAAGCTTGGCTAAACCGAAGTCCGATATTCTTGCTGTGCAAGAGTGGTCCAGAAGGATGTTTTGGGGCTTGATGTCACAATGTATGATCTGGGTGCAACACTCATCGTGCAGGTAAACGAGTCCCCTTGCTATTGCCAAGGCAATTGCCTTTCTTTGATACCAACTTGGCCTTTGTGCTCCAAAAAGGAAGCTTGCTAAAGATCCATTGCTCATGAATTCATACACTAGTAGCCTGTGCTCCCCCTCCTCGCAGAACCCTAGGAGTTGGACCAGATTTCTATGATTTGTTCGACCAATTGCACTCACTTCTGCTTTAAATTCTTCATCTCTTCCTTTCAACGTGTTATCTAGCTTCTTGACAGCAATGGGGTTCTCAATCTCATTGACTCCTGGCAAAACTCCTTTGTAAACTGTTGCAAATGCACCATGGCCGAGTTCTTCATTGAATCCATTTGTTGCTTTGCTTAGCTCTTCAAAAGTGAAACTTCTAAGATTCATGCCTGTCACGGATTGGGAAGAATCAGACACCTCAGAATTCCTGTAGCCAAACCGGAATGCAGCTGAACAAGCTGCCACTAACAAGAGCAAGTTCAGTAACCCCGAACTGCTTAAAAGCACAGATCCAATGATGATCAGCTTTGAATTTGATTTATCATTCTTTTTAATTGGAACCTCAGGTTTCAGATTAGAATTATCAATTCTTATTTTGATTAGAGCTTTTCCTCCAACAGTAGGATCAAGTCTCCCATTGGAGAGAGGTAGCTTCCTCTTCCAGCATTCACCATCTCTGAAAATGGCAGCAGCACAGAAGCAATCACCCAAGCAAGCCTGTCTGCACCAATCCTCAGTTACAGTTTCTGATTGAAAATGTTCATAGCTAGATCCAGGCCAATCTGCATTTGGTATTTCAGACAACTGGAAGAGATGTGTTTCTGGGGAAGCTTCGTCACAACTTTGTGAAACAAAGTCCTGTTTGCATCCTTTCATCACATCATTTGGATCAATGAAGCTGTAACCAGGTGGACAGCTGCATCTCTTTCTCTCTTCATGCATGCAGAAGCTGTTGAACCCACAAGCCCCACTTCCTGTATCTCCATTAGTTCTCAAACAGATATCTGAAGGTATGAAGGAAAAAATTGACCAGACCATGGGCCAGCTTCCTTTATTGGAACTACTGCTCTTGGGGTAGATATAGTGCCTGAAAAACTCCATCATATTCAAGAATTGCTCTCTGATAAAAATCTTTCGTGGAGGGTGCATGTGAAGATATCATATTGATTATGCTTCCATTACTGCGTTGAAGGAAAATATACCCAGATTGGTTGTAGACCAAAGTAAAGTTACCGCCAAAAACCTGGGTAGACCAATAAGCAAAATTATTAGAATCTAATGGGAAATTCGTTGTGTAAAGCACAAGATTCCCATCTCCTTGAAGACAAAACTCGAATCTTCCCCTTGTGTAATTTGTTTCCAGGTAGCGTGAAATGAGTCTAGGACTAGCAGGTTCAGTCAGAACCTGTCCTGGTAAAATTGTATCAGTTGGGTGACCAAAACTCTCCCACCTAGTGACAGAATCTTCGCCTGCCAGCACAAAGTTGCCAGTATCAAGCAAGGCTGCATAAGCAACTTCAACGTTAGGATTCCATATCTGCTTGCCACTAGGATCTTTGAGCCAGAGCTGGCCATCTGAGGTAAGTTCCACCTTAGACCCTCTTGCCACTATGTTTTGTCCATTGGGTAACCACAGTGACCAGACAATAGTTCTTTCCGGTATTTTGTTGAACCAGATGGCTAACAAGAACCCATCTTCCTGAATCTGCTGGAACCCAAATGCAAAATCACCGGATGGCGATGCCCAGAAGTTGTTGTTTTCCAGTGCTGTGAGTGAAGAGCCCAATGATATGTTCCTGTAAGTTTGGGCAATAGTGGAGAATGGAAGCAAGGTTAGGAAGAAAAGCAACCAGAGAGGATGCTGTTCAGAGGCCATTTTGTGGAGAAAGAGCACTATAATTTCGGATACAGATCTGCCAATTAAACAGGCGATTTAAGGCACATTCTGTTTCCTTTCTTTTGCTAGTAACTAGCAGCTTTCAGTTGTTTACATACAGAAGAAAGAAGATGGCTTCTCGCTGGTATGGATAGGAAATAATAAAGAAAGAAGTAGAGAGAAGATCACCAAAAAAAGTAGAGAGAAGATAAGGTCAACACGTTTTTAAGGACTTCATGAGATGAAGCTGCGTATGAAATTATGTAGAGTTGAATACGGCACTACTTAGGCCATTGGAATAGTGTTGATGTATGGTAAACTATAAGAAACGAAGACCACAAGCCTCAAGTTGAATTATCCCTTTAAAAGCAGTAGATTTGGAGTGGAATATTATTAACGTATGGTAATAAGCAATGGAAGACTTCAAGTCTTAAGGTGAGCTTTCTCCTTTAAAACGTTTACGCCAATGTAAACTTTTGGTCTTCAAATTGGTGCCTTTTGTTAATTTTGCCTTTAAATTTTGGTAGTGATGAAAGTTAATTTGCAGTTTCGAATAATGTTCAAGAATCAATTGTACAGATGTTGCCGCTCTGACTTGTATTACCCAAAAATTTCAAAGACGCCAATCAGGGAAGAATTTGGGTAGGAGGGAGGAAAGCTTCACACTTACGAGATGATCAAAGCTATGCTTGAATTAAGGTGGAAAGCGATCCTTTGTTCTCTATAGACTGATGAACAAAACAAAAATTCCAGTCAAGGAAAATCACAACTTCAGTCAACTGATAACATGCAAGTTGCTCATCTTTTTCTTTATTTTTTTTATTGAACGTGCTCTTTTTTTTAATAAAACATATTTTTAATCTTTGAAAGATATATTATTTATTAATTTTATTTTTTAAAAATTAATTTTATCGATTTAGTTCCTCAAGTTTCAAATCTCTTACAAATTACATGTTTTTATTTATTTTAATTTTATCAATTTCATCCCTCAAAAGGATCAAATTTTTCCTTCTAGCCAAACGCGGGGTTTTAACTTTTTTCTTCTAAGAGCCCTCAAAGTCAAAGCAAGCAAAAATAAAAGATAAATTTTTAGGTAAATGTTATTTATCTTAAACACTTCGTTTAATAATTAATATATATAAAATTTGATAAGATATATATTATAAATACACTTCACTCTTTAAAAAAATAACACATGTTAAATATTGAATGAAGTGATTAAAATAATTAATGTCTACCTAAAAATTTCTCAAAACAAAAATCAAATTCAAATCTTCTATCCTTTTTGCCAACTGAGAAAAAGCGTATTTCTTAATTAATAGTAACTTTTTATTAATTAGGGTATTATTGTTATATACTTTTTTTCAAGATTTGAATTAACAAAATTAACACAACATTAAATGTATTATTGTTCATAAAATAAATAAAAAATTAACATATAATTAATACTCATTTAAATGAAGTGTCAATTTTTTACTGATTTAATGTACATAAATTGGATAAACTTAAGTCTGTAAAAAAATTTTCCTCACAGCGTGTTCTGTACTTCAAACTTCAAAGCCGGTGTTCATTATGCTCTCAGTAAATGCGTGCATGGATTGGATCACAACATTGCTGATTGCTTCTCGAATGCTTTCAAAGTCAAACATTTTAAGGATGTGTTTGGATTGATGTTTCCACCACCAAAATGTATTTTAAGAGGTTCAAATAAGTTTTTATTTATTTTTTTAGTTATTTTAACGTTTATACTATTTCTCAAATGTAATTCTGATTTGTAAAACTTGTTTGATTTAAAATAATTATTTCTTAGCGTTGAATGTTATTGTTTACTAAACATTAATTATTTCAATTAAATTCACTTTTAATAAAAAAGTTTACAAAATCAAATTCATTCCAAACACATTCTGTTCAGCATCCTCTGTAGTCGAAAACTCGCAGATTGACTGGTACATCTCTGATTTCCTCTTCATGGTGCACGACGCCTCCTTGTCACGACTCAGTTGAATACTCAGATCACCGCAGAGCAATTGAGGGAGATGAGGTACGCGCAAGCGTCCCATATTACATGGGTGACTGAATGCCAAAGGAAATTTCTTCGAAAATCTTCACCAAACATGGTAAATTTAATTTCCAGTGTCAACTTTCCTTAAAACTTTACTCAGTATACCATGAATATTGTATTACCTCTAGACTGAATGTTAACAGAGTGACCAAAGAAAACAATATAACATAGTTCACTTGGAAATTGCAGAAACACTGCCTAAATACAATTGTAACATACTGTAAACTCAGAATATCAGTAATAGTTTACAGAGGCAATTACATTGATTTTCTTTGAGATTAACACTTATTACACCTGACACTCTTTTTGTTTGAAAAATTATACCAACATTCTTTACTTTATGTACTATTCTTATTTCTTACACCCTACACTCTTATTTGTTTGAAAAATATCTGTTTACTTTCTCTACTTTATGTATATTTCTTATGCTATTATCTCTAGTAAATAACCAAAAAAAAAAGAGAAATAAGTATAATTTTATAAATACAAAGGATGCCAATGAAATAAGTGTTAACCTCTAATTTACATGCAATTGATAGATTCTCTATAACTGAATAATAGCTCAACTGGTCAGTTAAGCGCTTAAGACACTTCATGATCCAAGTTCAAAATCCAAGAGGCTGCTAGTACAACCTTGGGGGGTTTATCCCTTAATATTTATTTGCTTTATATTCAAAATCTAGAGTCGTTTTTATTCATAATGGATACATATGTGAATTTGTAATGCAATTTGCTACCATATCCTATCTCTGGTGCAATAAAACTACACATTGTTATCTCAACAGGACAGTACATAGCCAAGAAGCACAGTCCCTATCTAGTATAATCTGCTACATCAATTCTATTTGATAAACGCTGAGCAGAAGAAAATGATATCTTTGGTGCAAGAAGCACAAATTCTGTGCCTTCCAAACGCATAAAGGAAGAAAACACACAAGATGAAATCTCCGTTCATACTTCAGAGTACATAATTAATAATAAATCCAACAATGAAAGTAAAAAGACCTTAACTCTTCATAGAACGTGGAAGGATACACCTTTTATTTCCAGTAAACATTAAGGCCAGCTTGGTACAGTTGAAAGTATGACAGTGGAAAACAAATTATTCAAAATTTAGGATGCCAATCATTTCATTTGCTTAATACAACAAAATATGAGTGAGTTAAAAATGAGATGTACCTTATTTTCATTTTCCAGTCACTCTATCAAGTACCAAGGAGTGAAAATCAAAACCTTTTCATTTTCACTCTTCCCTAACATACATACTCTTATCCAAAACAAAGTAAATTTTACAAAGTTCATTATCACGGAGTAAAAAACCACAAAATTGAACAACTTGACTGTGGTAGAAATTAGATGCAATAATTAAGTTCTCATTTGTTAAATCATAATCTTAATGTAGGACAGAGTGGAAGAAGACCATATTCCGATATCTGCATATAACATGTCAGAAAATGGGCATGAAGAGAGTGCCTCAGCTCCTTCAGGGTGAACCTGTTAGAAGTGCAAATCATCAGTTTCACAGGCAGTACTGCCGAGGAGTCATTTAAATCAGAATGTAGTCTTTTTACCTTTTGACAATGTTTTAATTGTTTTTGCATTAAAATTGTTATTTTCTTTTAACTAGGTGTTTAAAGTATATATATAGACCACACCGTCATTATATGAAAGCAAACTACAGATATTAATATCATTAATCAGTTTAGACAGTCTATGTTAATTTCATGAATAGGAGTAATAAAAGAAGCTCCAAGCAATCTCCAGGATATTAAAATTTTGCTAAATGTAGAGAAAGTATAAAGCAAAAGAACTTAATCTTCGTTTCTTTTTGTCTTTGAACCACTCTTAAATTGTAATAAAAGTGAAAATTATTTAGAAAGGCTACCCTAGTATAAACTTATGACTGCCTAATGCGAACGAAGGAGAGAATGAATCATAAATACCTATTTCTCTCTAAAGTCAAAACTGAACTGCATTCCATTTTGGTTTACATTTAACCTAGACTACTCATATGGGCATACTTCATACAAAATAAATAAATTATTGATGACACAACATCCAATGTGAGCATAAGTAAGTAAAGTAACCATCTTTATTGATGACTTACCCTTACTTTGGGCGTGCCACTTACCTATACTTCCATACCATGTCCACTGGAAACATAGTGCTGCAACACGTAGTATTCCAGCAGCAGCAACCTCAACAAATGCCATCAAGAATGACCTCTGAGGGGATAAACCTGCAGTTGCTAAGGACAGCGCAAGTCCTTCAAGATTGCAAGCGATGATAAAACTGCCAGATTTGATGCCATTCAGAGCTTTCTCAGCAACTTCCTCAGGTTTCATTGCACCAGAGGAGGATGCAATGATTTTGGTCAGCTGTGGTTTTCTCCTGTTTTCTGTAAAAGAAACCTATCAGCTTGTGCATCCACTTTGATCACAGTAAAAAAGATGATATGCAAGACATGCCAAAAATGTAAATTTCATTCTATACACCTATGAGGGCATAAATTTTAAAAAATCCATTTAATAATCCTAGTTTCAAAGTCATTATCATAAATCATGACTTTTCAATCTATATCAATTTCCAATCAGGATTGATCTGATAACATTCTACATGACAATATATTCAAATGTATGAGATCACATACAGAAAAGGAATGACATTCAGACAATGAGGAAGCTGGATTTACTAGGAGGAGAGTATTATATATTGAATCACTAACAAAAAGAACTCTGGCAATTGATGCAGAAATCTATATAATAAACTAAAAATGGAGTTATGGGTTCAACTCCAATCTGTAGGCCCTGTCTCTTCACATCTATGGTGAGATACTAACAAGCTGTGAAGCTGAAATCCATGACAGATGTTTCAACGAAGGCTACTTATCTCATTATCAATGCAAAATGAAGCTAGATGAATTACCAAAAGTAATCCTTATGAATAAATAAGCCCAAGCATTCAATTCAATACCTTCTAAAAAACCGGGAGTATCTGTGTCTGGAGGAAATATCAGAGAGACATGAATGTTATCTGCTATAACCTCATGTTGCAATGCTTCTGCTAAACCACGGAGGCAAAATTTACTGGCAGAATAAGCCACGTAACCATAAATTCCCACCTAAAATTAAACATAAATTCCACATCAACTGATGATAATTTATTAAGAATCCACATCAAAAAGATAATCAAACATCTTTGATCATCTCACAATCAACCATCACATTGTAAAACCTTGAAGAGTCATTCTCTGAATGCTTAACCATGGTAAGAAAAATGTTAGCATAAATACTGTATTATTTGTGCTCACTGTTGAATAGCCATGTTGAAAAGAAGAAATGCCAGCCTGCTCTGGAGCATGCCCACATTTGTTGTGATATTGCTCATAGGCTAACCATGAAGACATTTAGGGGTCAATATCTTTTTCCAAAATGTCTTGAAGGGTTTATGAATATACGTGGTTGACTAGTGCCATATTATAACAATAGTATAAATTGTAAATGATAAAATTACACGTTGGGGTTATTCAGATAACCAAGGTGTTGGTTGTCATTAAGATAACACCAGTAACAACAATTGAAGTAACATTTGACCCAAGGAAGCGAACGCTTTGACTCTTCTTTTTTTTTTTTGTTTGGGTAAGAGATTCTTTGACTCTTTTAGTAATGGCAAAAGTTACACGAAACAATGTTATGTACTTATGTCATAATTAAAACGAGTGACTTCTGAATTAATCCTATAAAAACCAAGACAATACAAGGTACAAAGCAAAAATTTATACAAATTACTTCTAGAGAGCAAGTCAAAATGGAATTCAGTTGTAGAAATTTGAACAGAGCAATTTCATGAAGGAAGTTATTTAATGATACCATCTTCAAATTTCTCCAGCATATGCAATCCAATTTCTCTCTTACAATAATTAAGCAACAAAAAACCCTTTCAAAGTTTATGGCCTTCAATCTTCAAGTTGCATACAATAATAATACAAGAAAAAAAAAAAATAGCTCCGAGTATACCTGACCAGCCTGTGACGAGACAAGAGCAATTGAAGCGGGTTGCGGGTCCTTCCTGTTCTTCATTGCAGGCAATGCAGCCTTGATCATGTTGAGACTCCCCATCACATTCACGTCCAGAGTGAACTTCACCTCACTCAATTCCTGCTTATCCAGCTCCAGAGCTACATACACCCCGTGATTCAGAAGCAACACGTCAATGGGCCCCGCTTCATCCACCGCCCTCTTCACGTCGTCGTAGTCGCGCACATCGGCGGCGAAGACCGCCACATCCATGCCGGTGGCGAGGCGAATGGAGTTCTTGGCCTCTTCGAGCTTGTCCCGCGACCGAGCTAGAATAGAGACGCAAGCCCCCTCCGCAGCAGCCCTGTGGGCGAGGGCGAGGCCGATGCCGCTGGATCCGCCGGTGATGAACACGTGGCGGTTCTTGATTGGGATCTTGACGGGGTGGGGTCGCACTATGAAGTAGAGGAAGAGGAGAAGGGCGAGAGGAAGAAGAATGAAGAGGGCAAAGTAGGGGTCGGCCATTGATGAACCTTCCAAGGTTATTCAACAACGGCGAATGCGAGAGGAAGAGAACTGAAGACTAATAGAATAGTTATGTCATGTCCTGTGCTTCCAAGAGGGTAACCATTTTTTATTTTGTAGTTTGGATAATTGGATCTGATTGATTCCAAAAGATACCTGCACGTGTAGATTTTACACTTTACACTCCACTTATTATTTTTTTCAGTTATGATCTTCTGGCCACATTTGAGCCTCAAAAGGCTGGGGTTCGGTCCGTAATGAGTCTCGTCAGCAACAGGCCTACCCACAATCACTTTATGCTGAACTAACTCTAGCACTTTGCTCTTTTTGAAAAACAATACAAACTTCATACTGTTTGAGACCCAAAGTTAAATGATATTTGCACATTGTTTCCTTTCCTGCGTGCTTCCCTCTGTAATGTGAAGAATTGTAATTAACATGATGACTTTGCTGAGTTTGCAAGAACCATTTTCCTTTACTAATCTTTCATTTGTATCAAAACTGTATTCATAATATACAACTTACAAAAAAAATTCGATAAATACACTTATCTTTGACGCTTCCCTCGTCTAATCACAAGATAACCAAAAGTAAGAAACTTTGGGTTTCTGCCAGAAGCATTGTGTTCCAAAACTGATGTCCATATCCCAAAAAAGTTGGGCTTCTTAAGATAAATAATCCTCGCTGGTAGTCTATTGGCGATAAAATCTTAGACCCTAGTCCCTCATTACAGATCTCTGCTGAAAAATATTTCATGCGTTCTTCTCTGCGATCCTTCTAGGAAAGAATTGGTATATTCCTGTACATAAAGCTCCATGAATCCATGCAGCACAATTAAAGAGGCTTTCTCTGCGAATCATACCCATGACTGTTACAAGTTCCATCTGTGAGAAGCTTAATGTCTTAGCAGAAGTGCATAAAGTAGCTCATTCCATGTATCAGGTACACCAGGTAGACACCAATGGCTGCAGTCCTGGCGATGGGAAGGCCCGGGGCCTACAATAGGACCGAGATAATAGATAGATGAATGCCCATCTTTTCTCTGAGAAGTCATCTGGGTTACATTCAATACCTTGAACTTCATGCTTTCTGAAGTGTTTGTGTGTGCTGATAACACAGCATTGGCTATTTTGAATTGTGACCAGTTGTCATTAGGCACCAATGAGGAGCCAAGCTCTGGCAGTGCTTCCAAATGACAGTTTCCACCATTTCTCCAATCCCCACCTCTGTATGATACATATCAGAGCAATTTAGTTTCTAAAGACCCATGCATATGTAAACATGTTAATTCATTCAGAAAAACATATGCAAGTATATCATTCACTCAGGAAAAGAAAATCTTCATTTTCTACCAAAATATTAAAAAGTGATGCAAATCTTGCTTTCTGGAGACGGGTAAACCCAGGAATGCTGTAACTCTATTTCTGCTAGCAAGTGTCAGCATAGAGATTATAATAAAAGCAGGAATGAAGGTGAGAGGAGTCAGAGCCCAACCAAATATTGGCCTGCAGCTCTCATATATATAACTACAGTTAAGATGTCTATTCAACTTGTGAAGGATGACACCAGTGGCCAAGCATCTTAATTCTTAAGCAAAAACAGCACCAGTTGCTTTGCAAAAATTTGACAAAGCCACCCATAGATATTAAACACTACTTATGTGAGACTCATACAGGTGCGAAATCATCAATTTGTACATCATACAGTATTGAACAAGAAACTTATGGAATATAACTGTGCACAGTGACTTCTTTCAGGAACTAAGATGAGTTTCCAAAATCAAATCAACCATCAGGATCTGGTGTGCAAAAAGCTCTGTACCAGTACTAGGTTTTGGTACTTTTAGAAGATTTGGGGGCCCTGGTACAAGACCAAGGGCCACCCATTACAACCAGTTTCCATGCTGGTATCATCGCTCCTGGCACCATAAATGTTGTGACCAAGGTTTTAAATTGCGGTTGCGGTGGCGTTGCGGTCACGGTTGTGTTGCGGCCGTTGCGGGCTGATGCGGCCCGCAATCACGGTGCGTCACACCGCGACCGAGATGTTGCGGCCGCAATTTAAATCTTTACTTGTGACCAACAAATTTAATTCATACTTGGTGCCATTTTTCCAGGTACACCAGACACCATTGTCTGTTGCAAATTTAGACAGCTCAAATCTTTTAGAGAACCCAGGCCTTGGGATCCAAAAATTTAGTTCTAACAACATTGGAGTAGTTTAAATATTCAATATTCGGAATTCCAGGAATATATACAATGCAGTGATGCACAATTGCACAGTATACTGAGGAGAACATACAAGTCATACTATTAAAGTGCAGGGAACTCATCATTTGAATAGTCAAACAAACCTGAAATGCACAGGGGCATAAGTACGAAAGAAAACCTGCGTCTTCCTTGGATTTACTGTATCTCGTATCCAGCTCAACACAGTCTCAATGGACCTCTTATATGCATCTTCTACCTGCATTTTGAACTTAACTTCCATACCTTCTTGGAAATAACAACCCCTAAACAAAGAAAGAAGAATTTCAACTTTCTCCAGGCCAAAAATTATAGATAGATGTCATAGTTGAAGGCACAAAATTAACCTTCTTAGTTGGCCTTAGTGCTACAGTTTTCTCATTCAAATCTGATTAAATTCAAGGTTCATATCTTACATCCATTTCAGCAGAAAATCAGATGTCTTGGACATCATAATCCAATCAACAGAACTTTTAATTCAGCACAAAGAAGAGGGAAGCGAGTAAGCTGAACTCTTGAAAAACAATTGCTTATACAAAAAATAATAAATAATCACAACTTAAAATAGCTTGAAGTAGGCAAGGACAGAAGAAAATGGTATAAGAGGGGAAGAACATTAAAAAAAAGATCCTCTTATAACTGTTCTTTTTAAACTACCATTTTTCCAATAATCAATTATTCATCATCCCATTTTTAATTCCCTTTGTCACCGTTCTGCAGCTGTCTAATTTCCACTAAATGATCATAGATATGACCACTCAGAAAAGCAGAAGTTATAGATCTTCAGGATCCCATCAGGAGATGAACAATCATAATTTTCATCCAGGATTAACAAGTGTGAAAAAGCTAACACCCAATGCAACTCAATTTTAAATATCATCCTCTTTGAACGTTTTTCTTTTATGCATTTTTGACATTATAAAGCCAACCTGGTTATAGTATATGTTTAAGTAATAAAAATATAGGGAGGATTGAATTACCCTCTTATGGTTTTCTCATAATTCCACCAGTGCCCAGTGTTAAGAACCAGGACATCTGCATCTCTCCACTTCAAAGAGTTCCAATCCATTTTATCCAGTTTCAGAGTTGTCCTAATCTTTCCAGGAGCTCCAGTAGGAGGCCGGCTCTGCAATACAAGAAATGGAGCTCTGTAGTATTCCACAGTACAATTAAAATCCCTGAATTTGAACACCAAGAACCCCTTGTGCTTTGTAATTGGGCTGCCATTTACTTCATAGATTGAATCCTTGTTAGGAACTCCAGAAGAGAGCATGCATAAGAGTGACTCCCACTGGTTTCTCCCAATTGAGTCCCCAGCGAACACAAGGCGTTTGTTTCGCAGGTTTTCCAACATCCTTGTTGCATTGAATCTGTTTTTATTAGTGATAAACCAAAGGTGTAAGTTTACTTCATTTATTTTTGCATTAATTCAGAGAAAAACATATTACAAGTAAATGAAACAAGTGAATACATAGCCACTGTTCTCATCCATATAACACCATGATCCATTGATACTACCAACCCCAAAATAGCACAACAGACACAAAATTAGTCTTTGATTTTAGCATTCAAAATAATGAAAGGAAGGCTACTGACTACAATAAAATTATTGAAACTCATCGACATTATATTTATTATTATTATTTCACAAATACAAATTGGCAGCAAACAAATAAAATAAAATAAAAGAGGTGTAACAAGACGTATAAAAGGCATCTACTTTCATCCCTCGTATAGACACATAGTTCAAGAAATCAGCTAAAGGCCAAGGGTGCAGCTACCATGTAAAAGAGAATCGGTCAAAACTAAGAAGGAAAGAAGGGTTGCTGTTTTATTTCAAAAGAAGGGAAGAGAAAAAATTTTTGAAAGTGATGTGGCACGGGAAAACAAAAGTCAATTTTTACTGGTAATATTGGAATGGTACTTAATTATATTCTTCCGCCATTAATTAAGTGCAAAAGAAATTCAACAATTCCTCATTTCTTATCAGTATAGCCATCGAAGAAAGATTTTAGTTCTGCGTGGAAATTGAATACAAAATGTTGTCATTTTCACAGAGCTTCATATCACAAAAGCTGGAAAGTTCAGACAACGGATAGCCAATTGCAACCCAACCGTTGGGTCGCTGTCAAGATGACGGACAAGAATAGATTGACATATTCAAAGTCACACACTAGGAGATTTTTTTTTTCTTTCATTCCAATTTTCCACATACTCAAAATTAAGCATTAATATTGTCTGCTAACAGAATGATACCCGATGATTTTGTTCCTTAAAATTTTAATTGAAATTATTAGACCAGCATTGAATTTACCATCTCCTTCGTTATTTTCTCAGCAGACAAACGCTGCTGAAAGCAATGAAAAACAAACCTCATAAGTGCCTAGGCTATCAGACCAGTGGTTTAAATTTGTTATTCGTCTTTCTGAAAGTGCTGAAGGTGAAAGTAATGGAGAACAAATATTCAAGAGTGTACCTGGGTAAGTTGCAATATTTGGGTTGCCATCTCCACTTGGTGTAAAACAAATCAGGTCGTCCATTCTCAGAACACCTAAATCCTTCATCGAGGAAACTGCAATCTTT
Source organism: Castanospermum australe (assembly GCA_019955255.1). NCBI lineage: Eukaryota > Viridiplantae > Streptophyta > Magnoliopsida > Fabales > Fabaceae > Castanospermum > Castanospermum australe. The sequence goes on along the minus strand of NSJW01000247.1, from coordinate 411,379 downwards.
TGACTGATACAACGGGTAGCTCTCATCCCAAACCCAGTTCCCATCAAACAAATCACATCCACCACCCTTCTCTCCAAGAAAATCAACTCTGAGTTCCTCAGCTGACCCTTTCATCTGCAACCAAGTAAACCTCTGTGATTGACCCGATAGCCCAAATCTTGCAGCGAAATCTCTGTAATCGACATAGAAAAAGCAGCAAATCACAAAGGCAGTGACAACAAAAAACCCCAGAACACCCAGAGACGGCTCAAACAACCTAAAGCGCTTAACCCTCCTGAAGGCGTCAAACACTGGCATGGCTTCAACTTCTTGCTGTGAGGAGGTCTTAGAAGAAGTAAGTCACCAAAAAATTCAAATTTTAGAATCTGGGTATTGCTCTAACGGTCGCAGCGGCCAATACTGATAACGAGAAACAGAGAAAGACGGAAACTTGTAAACGGGGAAGGGTGACATGCAAGCAATATGGCATTCATGCCCCCCAATTGAACAGAAGCATGTTTTGTTAACTTTGCTTGGTCGGTCAGTTTAGTAAATACCATTAATGAAAAGCCAAAAGAGAAAAGAAAGACATGGTTGTGGACTGTGGAGGAAGTAAGGGAGCATTCATGGCAACATAATATAAATATAATACAATATATATATATATATACACACACACCTTCGTTCACTGGCTTTCTATTATTTTCTGGAGAGAGAAAGAGAGAGAGATTTGGTGAGAACTTGATTAACCCAAACAGGGTTTGCTACTGGTAACGAGGATTTTGCTTCCAGAATCCCAAGAGTTAAAGAAAATGGTTTAAACTGTAAACGTGGGTGAGTCCACTACGGAAATTGGAAGGAAAATGGGTTAAGTTAGGACTTAGGAGGACACGTGCCCCACGCTCGTTTGAAGACAGTGGAAGTAATTGGGCTTCTGATTGGATCGTGCTTGCACACGCCAAAAACGTAGAACGTGGTTCATTACTGACTTCATTTTACCGCTTTTTTTTTTTTCGGATTACTGGCTTCATTTTAACGTTAATCCCGACACTGTATTCCTGTAGAATGGTCCATAAGTATGAGAGTGGTTCTATGGTTAATGTATTAAAGTAATAAAAGTTACGTCATGAATTGCAATTTTTGAATGACTCATACATGGCCTTCCAAAACAATTGTACGTTGAAATCGATCTTTTGGATTTTTCGTAGAAAGAAAAATTGTGAAGAGGGGAGACACGGAGTGCAAGAAAGCGACTCCAACATGAGAGGATGCTGCGTAACACCCAACAGTTTCTCATGTGGATTGGTTAATTTTCAACACCGCCGGTGAAATAAATTCAAATGCCAAGTTGTTTTTTTTTAACAAATTAAGAAAACTTTTCAAACGCTGAATCTTTCTTTTGCTAATGATATTGAATCCTAGTTCACCATCTAGGATCATGCACCTGTGAACAGAGGGAGACTAGGGAGAAAGTGAAGAAAGGAGGCAAAACGATCTGAAAAAATAACTATAAAACGTAGAATAAATATCTTAAAATTGAGGAACGTGAAGATTGACTGTCAATATTTGATAAGGAGTAGTCATAATAAATTACAATGTTGAAAAATCAAGGACCAAGAAAGTAGGAGGCTGAGTCAATCACCTGTGGCTTGTCCAGTCAAGAATAGCAGAACGTACCGCAGTGGCACAACCCCCCATCTGAGGTTTTGCCAATTTGAGCATTTGGGCAAGTTCCAAAATTAATAAGCTGTGCCAAATAGAATCCAAAAAGAAAATGCCAGAACTGAAGGTATCTGGTGGGTCCAGTGCAGCAGTTATGAGTAAATGAAAGCTTAATGGTACTGCGAAGGAATGAGAAGTTGCAGGGCACGCCAATTCCTCACGAGTCTCTCAGTGACTGTTACAATCAGATACATACAGCATGAAGCAGTTTCAACTTTCAATCTTTGCAGTAGTACTATTTTCCATAAATTTAAAAAAAAAAAAAACTTTAACTGGACTGCAAGTTTGCAACATTACAATTACCTATAGTTGTGTCTGATGTCAGATAAGGTTTATTTTCTTTTATAACAAATTACAGAGGATTGAAGACAATCTCCTCAATCTGCCAAGAATGAATTTGCATAAAATTGAATTTGAGCCACAGCCATGTGTCTCCTTCGATTCCAGTGAATTCTATTGAAAAGATCAATATACCATAAATTATTAGTTTCCAACAAAATGACTAATGCAAACAATAAAGAATAAACATTATTCACTTGTTCAATCATCAGCATTTGAGGTAGCACGTATCATGTAAGAACTATAGTTTTTCTTTTTTCTGGGTCAACAGCCCAAAAGTTTTTTTTTTTTGGTGCAGGGGGTGGGGGATTTTGGGGAAGGGGGGAGGGGGATCAATCTTGGGGTGTGAATATATTAAGGCAACTAAGTTGCCGCCACATGCCTGATTAGCAACTGAAGGCCAAAATGGGCCGGGCCCAATTCTTTCCCAATGGAAACACGTGCATAATCCAACTGCATATAGCCACCCAAAAAGGCCAAAAAAAAACGTTTCTCACCTGTCGCTGCTTCTGAATTATGAGCAAAACCATCCAGGCTAGCTGAACCGTAAAACAGTGGGTTTGAGGCCTTGACTCTGTTATAAGATCCTGGAGGTGTTGTGAAGCTTTGTGGGTTTCGTTTTTATTGCTTTTCAGGTATCATAAGCAATCTTTTGCTTCTTTTTCTTTGTCCCCTTCATATCTCACTTTTCACTGATTGGGTTAATGTGTTGTTTCGTCTGAAATTTTTGATTTTTTTGAGTCTTTATCTTCATCAATTTTAAAAACTAGTATCAGACTTCAATCAAAATTTCCAGGGGATTGATTAAAAACAGCCTGAATTTTGTGTTTTTGAGATATCGCAGGTATGAATTTGAGTTGGTTAACCCACGATAATTGAAAAAATGAGTAATATACCCCATAAAGCAAATATTGAAATGCAACTAGTTGTTGAAGTTGACATGCTTATGATTACTCGGTTGTATTATAAAGAAATTAGCTTTACGATTTAGTGCTTATGGGATGGGCATTTTGTTGATGTTTTGGTGAATTCGGCTCCTGTGTTTGATATCGACAACTTTAAACTTTTTTGAATTCTTGTGTTTTCTTATAAATCTGAAATAAATAGCTTGGAACCATCTGGTCCCTTGGACCAAATGATTTGTGACATACTGACATTACATTTGAACTTAGTTTCTGTCTCAATTTAAAAATACAATAATCTGAAGAAGTTTTTTCTTTAGGGGTGGGAGGGAGGGGGTTCTCAGCACTTTGCTGTACATAATAATTTGTCTCACTGGTTTTAGAAGATCTTGAGTTTATTCCTTTTTTTTTTTGTAAAATATATTTTTCATATAAAGTAGAATGTAATTATTTTTTGTCTATATGCTCATTCTGCTTAAGTGCTTATGAAAATGGGGCTCTTCACCTTGTTAAATTTTTGGGAGTTTACATAATATTCTTGCTTGGGTTGTGAATAGGGGCATTGCTGTTTGCTCATGTTACTGAAACATGGCATGAATTCCCGGATAGCCTTCTTGGAGTGTGTAAAAAGTCATATACTTGCATCTTCACCTGTTTTCAGAAGACAACAGTTCTTGATAAGATCTCTGGGAGGCACCATTGATCATCAATCCCATTCTAGAAATATGCAAGACCTAAGGTCTATTGAGGTTGACTCTGAGAGCATTATTCGAGCAATTACTCCCGCCCTTGATCCTAGTAGACATAAAGGCCAGGCAGGTATTACATTCTTGTAACTCCCTATGATCCTTTTTTTAATAAATCAAAGGAAAAAGTATGTCTTCCTTCAATCACTTCATGTTGCTAATTACTTGTTATACATCTATGCTTATTTTTTTCATTCCTTTTTTTTTTTCGGAAATAACATTACCATGTAATAAAATATTTCCCTGCTATTGAAAAGTATGCATGCCACAGGAAGTTCCTGTCTTCGCGTTCTCCTTTTTTTTTTCATTTCATATGGTAATTGGAACCAAGGCTGTGGTGAGTACTGAGTAGTGTTAATCTAAGAGAGAATTCAGAAAGTTATATGTTGTCACTTATGACCAGAGGACTAACCCTGCATTATTATATTTTATTTTGTGGCTGAAGAGAAAATAAGAAATACATAATGTTTCCTTCACTTGTGTGTCAAATCAGGAAAGATAGCTGTTATTGGAGGGTGCCGTGAATACACAGGTGCCCCATATTTTGCTGCTATTTCAGCCTTAAAAATTGTTAGTACCTGCACTCTTTTCCTGTCTAAACTTTTACCCCTCATACTCACCCGGTTCAGTTGATTGTATAATATAGCTCAGACGGATTACTTTCTCCCTTCTTCAAGTTTCTTTTTTTTCTATTTGTTTGGAAGTTATTATACCTATTACTGTCAATTCAAACTATTCTACTACTTTCCCACCCTTGCAGGGTGCAGATCTGTCCCATGTTTTTTGTACAAAAGACGCCGCTCCTGTCATAAAAAGCTACAGTCCTGAATTGATTGTGCACCCTGTTTTGGAAGAATCTTACAGTGTCAGGTACTATTTCTACTTAATCTCCATCTTCCTGTATGCACATTTGAAAACCAAGTGGATGTTGTTTTAAGTGAGAGACTAATTTCAGCGAGGAGGACAAGAAATCCATATCAAGCAAGGTTCTTGCTGAAGTAGATAAGTGGATGGAAAGATTCAACTGTCTTGTCATTGGTCCAGGCCTTGGAAGAGACCCATTTCTTCTGGTATGCTTTCTCTTGAAATGCTTCACTGGTTCCCAGTTTTATTACACACGTGGAGATAGCGTGCTTATCTGTAACTTAGCTCTTGGATTTTAAATGTTATCTTAACTTTCCTTTCTGATTTTGAGTGAGACGTGCATTTAGTCTCTTAGTTATATAATTCTTCTGACTGAATGACATGTGACCTTAGGTTTAAGGGACTTGGTTATAACTCTACGTATTCCTTCACGTGCAACATGTAAACATATAGGGTGGTTACTTGTGTTCTTTTTTCAGTAGGCATGTATAATCCCATGCATTCATGTGATGTTAAATTTCAACTATGACATGTTCTTTAAAAAAAAAAAAAAAACCTATGGCACAATGATGCCTAAAAGGCTGTCAAAAGAACTGGTCATCCTAAGAAAATAAACTATTGGAGAAGAACCCAAGAACAGTTTTTACTCATGTGAAAGCTCATTGGGCTTAAAATATGACAAAACAATAGGACATAACCCTTGAAACTGGATACTACTTTGTACTGAAATTTGATAATGAAGTTAAAGATGGCAAGGACGGATTACATGGATAACATATCACCTAATTAACCAGCTTTTGTTACCATGTCAAAGAACCACACTGTCTAAAAGTTTAAGCTGATAAGCAAGGGTGTATAGATTTTATGGCTGTATTAGAAACTTTGGGCTTTCAAGATGTACTTAATATTGACTAAATTACTGTTTTTTCCTTCCTTATTGTGGTATAGGAAATAGTTCTTTTTTTCCCCTTAATTTCAGTTCTATGATAGTCTTATATGCTTTATGACCTTCCTCTTGCCAATATCCATCATCTTTAATTCTGACATTTGCACAATGTTGTCAGGACTGTGTGACTGAAATCTTGAGACATGCAAGACAGTCAAACATCCCAATTGTTATGGATGGGGTATGTATATTGAGGTTCAGACACTTTACACAAGGTCTGATTAACATGTGCATAGTGATTGCATTTTACCCTGTATATGCTTTAACATTCTAGTCAAATTTTGTGTGTTTTATAGGATGGACTTTTTCTTGTCACAAATAATCTTGACCTTGTTTGTGGCTATGCCTTAGCTGTTCTAACCCCAAATGTCAATGAATATGAGCGTCTTGTTCAGAAAGTACTGAGTTCTGAAGTAAACAACGTGGATGCTCCTCAGCAATTGCTATCTCTTGCCAAACAGTAAGTTCCTCCTTTCAAGTTATTAGATGGTAAATAGTTTACGGTGAGATAAATAGGGATAAAGTTACTTTTCTGTAAAAAGTTATACAGCTGTATAAACTTGAGAAACAAGTTTAATTTTCTATAATAAAAACAAAACCAACCATGAAAGGTCATTCTTTCCATACTCTGGTTTTCTCCTTTTTCATGTCTTACCCGAGTTACTGGTTTTTGTGTTAGAATGTTTTTCAGGAAATTGATCCTGGTGTATTTCTTGTATGCCATTTATGAGTTGTGTATCTGTTGAGGACAGTCAGTTTGGTTGTGTAATCACATGCATTTTGAGCATGCAAATTTGTGTACTTGCACATGCACTCTTACTGACAGAGATCTAAACAAGTTTCTGTTCCTCTCCATTCTGCATTGTAAAATTTACATGGCGGAGAGCAGTTTCATCTAGTCATATTTATAGTAAGGATTGTGCTCACTCCAGATAATGGACAATTATCATGAATTTGGTTAGCAGATGAGTCCTATAAATGTGATATTTCTAGCCAGATACTGCTCCTTTTTCTTTTTACCCCTGGACCACGAAAATCTTTCATAAAATACTATGACCTCCATAATTCTTTTTCATTGTGACTATGAGCACTTATTGTCTTAAGACTCTAATTCGAAAGATGCATGGACTTTTAAAATCTTGATTAAGTACTTTATCATGGGCAGTGTGAATTGCTTGATCTCATGCTGATTCACATCATGTAGAGGTCAAATATTGTGAAAGCAGATTATAATCCTTTTTTGATATCTTGCTAAAAGAAAATTAACATCTTTTAGCAAATAATGGCCCTAGAGCATGCTAAGTAGTTTGCTTTTTAAACATATACATTTCAGTTATTTCTCATTATCATTTCTGATTCAGTACACCATTTTAATGGCAATTATGGACTGTTCTTGGGCAGGATTGGTGGTGTTACTATCCTAAGGAAAGGAAAATCTGATCTCATAAGTGATGGTGACACAGGTAGGTCTTTGATAAATATAGAAATCTTGTTCTTCCTTTTTTTGGGGGGTGGGGGATTCAGGATGAACATAATTTTCTTGTTCATTCTTCTTTCAATTGAACAGTATTTTGCAATTCCAATCAAGAATGTGATTCATGCCTTGGTACTCCATACTACAGTTCCCAGTGGCTGTATGATATATGTTATATACTAGAGACAATAGAACTGGAAGTTTACTAATGCAAGTGAACCCTGTCCTTCTAAATTTGTCTATCTTGAGATGCTTTATATTTAAGAAGTAATGATGATTATGTGAAAAAATTGCATTATTTATAGGTCCTTTAAACTGAGTGCATGACATCTACTTGGTGCATTCGTTGGGTGTCTCCCATGCCTGTATGGAATAGGGGCTTTAAGTTTTGGAATAGACAACAATGTTCTATCAAGCACGACCTAAAACCTAGGGCTTGACAATATATGACGGTATAGCCTCCTGTATGCACATGGCACTGGCATATTGGATATTTAAATTATAGTGATTTGCATATGTTAGGAAATCATTTGATTTGTGGTTATTATTCATGCAGTCAAATCAGTGAGCGTCTATGGTTCTCCTAGACGCTGTGGTGGCCAAGGTGATATCCTCTCTGGAAGGCAAGTCATTTTGTCTTGGTGTTTGTGAAATTCCCTTCCAGGAAATCTTATGCTGTATGTTTTGATGGCTCTTTTCTGTGTAAGATAGAGATTTCTTTATTTCTATCATTGATTTATCTACTCCTTCCCTCACTCTTTCATACTGCACATCCGTCTTGAAATTTAGTGATGTACTTCCAGGAAGGAGATTAATTTTCTCTTTAAATGAAATAAACTCTCTCCTCATCTGTTGACAGGATCCAACTATAAAACCATAATTGTTTTATTACTTCTCCTTTCATAACTTATTATGATTCTATCTTTTGCTTGTCATACATTGAAAGAAAGAAGTTAATCATGCAATCACCATGTTGTGGTCTTGCCTTGAGTTGGATTGATGAGTTGTAGAAGCAATTTAAGTCGTTAAGCTTCCACTAATGTACTGACCTTGGGTACTCTATTGTTCTTGTGTAATGCATACTGCAGTTTTTAATTATCCTTAGCTATGAGAAACAGATCTTGCAGTAAAGCAAATCAATTACTGATGAGTAGAAAATAGAAAGTACACGAGTTTTAAATTTATGCTGTTGAGGTTTTGAAGTAAAAATATACTTATTTTAATTGGTACAGTGTTGCTGTGTTTTGTTCATGGGCGCGTGAACATATCTTAGCTGCTGATCCAAATTCGAAATTCAGGTTCTAAGTCATAACTATACCTAGATTCTTCAAGGAATGTTTTGTTTTTCTTACGCAGGCTAGCCCATCTTTGAACATTGGTTATATCCTTAATTATATTTTTGTTCCAGTTGTAAAAATCCAACAGTTTTGGGATGCATAGCTGGGTCTGCCATGATGAGGAAGGCTGCTTCACTTGCTTTCTTGAATAAGAAAAGATCAACGGTCACCGGTGACATCATTGAATGCTTGGGGAAAAGGTAACCTATTCTAGAAAGACATTAGTTTTATTATGAGCAAGTTATGTTTAAGCTTTTGCATTCTTTATTGCAGTTTGGAAGATATTTGTCCTGCCAGTTAATACTGTTTGTGACCTACAGACACTTCCGTTGGCGATCAATTTGACGTCAGCCTTCTAGAATATTTTCCTTTTCTTTCTCTTTTCTTCTTCTTCTTTGAGGTTTCTCCTTCCATGTCTGTTTCTCACCGTCTGTTCTGTATAGCCTACTTTAAAGTTTAAATGCTTAAAATTTGTATGTGTGTGGTCCCATGATGAAGAGTCTTACAGAAGTTTGTGGAACATCACATTTCAGAAAGCCTTCTGTACTTGTATTCCTGTAGATTTCAAAGTTTGCGGGGATGAATGGCTAACTAAAATTTTATATGAAGGCTTGGCGAAAGGTTATCTCAGCCAAGACATCAAAAGAAATAAAAGAAGCATTTGTTGTTCTCTGGGCAAAGCACAGAGTATCTGAAATTTCATTTCAAATTCCCAGACATCATTTTTGATCCGCAAAATTCTACATTGCAGGATGTGCCAAGTCCCCCGTTTGATGTTATTGCTTATTAAGAAATTGAGTCCATTTATTTGCACATTACTTACAAACACATCATTCACATTTGTATAAGGCGATAGATCTTAAGTTGTCTATATCTGTAGAATTTATTTCATTTATCAACCTACAGAGTAATGTGACTGCAAATAATGTGGAGTATTCCTCTAATGATTTTCAAAAGTTTATCCCCAAATAATTTAAAGATTTACATTAAAAGTGCATAATGCCTTTCAAAAGATAATTACAGATAGATAACTCTTGATAAATAAAAAAAATATTATGGGAGTGAATATTAAAAAGTTTATAGATTTTAATTTTTTGATAACTCTTGATAAATAAAAAAAATATTATGGGAGTGAATATTAAAAAGTTTATAGATTTTAATTTTTTTAAACTTTGGATTTAATTTTGATTCATGGTTAATATAAAGTTTTTTTACATTATATGTTGTTATATTTTGAATTTTTTTAAGTAGTTATTAATTTAGTTAAATTTTTTTAATTATTTAACAACAAATGATTGAACGATAATATAAAATTTTTTATGTTAATAATGGGTCAAAATTAAACTCAACAACTTTTTTTATCAACATTTGACTCTACATTTTTAGACGTGTGCTTAAAAGAATTTTTTAGTGCAAAAAATAAGGTAATGCTGTGTTTCATTTGGATCTTTAAGTCGATACAAAACTACAATGTGATGGCTGATATTTGTGCTAAAGGTCCGTCTTGCGGTCTTATATTTATAGGGTTCTCGTGCTTCAATTGTGGGTACGGGGGGCACTCTAGCTGTCTACATAGTAACTATGAATCCTGGTAACTACCATTTACTTAGGACAGAAATAGAACAAGTCGACATTTTGGATTAGACAGTAATGTACCTTGTCTTGATGTGCAAGCCCTCCTCGTAGACGCGTCTGAAATCTCGAGTGTCATATTAATTAATCAGTGTATTTTTTTTTTCCTGAAAGATGAGAAAATTGCAATACTTGTGGACGGTGTCTAAAATGTCAGTTTTTATGGTTTGGTGGTCGCTCACTTAGTAATAAATAAATTTCTTTTTCAATTCAAGTTTAAATTCTAAATACATAGTTTAAAAAAAGCCAACATGACACTTGGGCTATATTTTGAAGAGAATAGGAGGAAAAAGAAGGAAAAAAAAAAACTTATTTAGACGTTTTAAATTTAAAATTTTAAAATAAACATTTACTTTCCTTCCGTTTTCCTTCATTCTTCACCAATCCAAATATACTAATGACTACCTAATAATTTGTAGTTATATATATATATATGTTGAGTCAAGAAAATCATCTGGCTAGGGGGGAATATGAAAAGGGTTAACTTGTTTGATAGGAGCTGGGCATAGCTCAAGTAGGTATATTGGAGTAAAAATTTGAGTAGAAATCATAGATTCAAATAGTGATAGCAACTTCTTTATATACCCAAAAAAGATATTTAAGATGATAAATAAATGCTTTTTTTTTAACTTGGAGGTGTAAGCAATTAAGAAGGGAGAAAGGTGACAAGATCGAACCTCCATATCATCGTCAATCCTTAATCTTAAAGATTAGAGGTCAGTGTCACTTGAACTGTAAGCTCGTTGGCAAATTAAAAAAAAAAAATCGTTTAATAAGTAGGAAAATTTAATGTATCTGAGAAGCATTAGCAAGGCTTAAATATAGAAGATTCGGGTGTTCGCCCCGTTTCCGTACCTAGATTAAATTTCTGTGGAATATGGATTATGTGAGAAGGCTTCCTTTTCTGGCAGATAAGATGGAATTCGCAAAATTTTTCATGAGCTTAAAAGATAAGCTAAATTCTTGGCTTTTGTCAAGGTGTAAGGAAATGGTGAAAGGAGTTAGTCCGAATTTTAAATATGGCTGAATTTGACAAGAATAATGGAAGACACAAAAGGTTGCCGAATAGATCGAAATTTGTAGAGATCATCATCTGTCTGCATGTGTTTCATTGTGCTTGTTTACTATAAAGTGTAAAAACATTCATGAAATTTATGTTTAGCAGCGCATTGTTTACTGATTTGGGAACTTTTGCATCGAATGACAGGATTAGAGAATCTAAAAGCAGATTTTATTTGGACTGAAAAGCACTACTGTACATTGATAGAAACAGTAAATTATCTGTCTAATAAACAAGCATACACCCCCCTACTACTTGTCCCACTCATCAGGGTATTTACATGGCCCCTCATGCATGCCTTGCAATCACAACCACATAAACCCTTTGCTCCACTAACGCATCACATGGCACGGCACTTGAAGGAAGATCTATTCTGTGCCTGCAAGAACTGCTGGCCCTTCCACCTGATATTTCATCCCACCAAATTGACAAATTAGTAGAAAATAATGGATTGGTCAAATTCATTAATGGAGAGCAAAAGACACTAGGTTACGGATGCAACAAACAAATGTTGGAAATCAACTTGGAAGAACTCCTCTATTGGTTTTGGGCAACTACAACTCTGGCTGAGTGAAATTTCATTCTAATGAATTCTACAATTAGCTTGACGAGACTTGAGACAATTTGTTTAACTCTAGTTCCTGACTTTTAACTTCCCCTTCTGAACTTTCAGAACAAACTGTGTGACATCACAAGATGGACAACCCTTTGTTACAATCAGTACGAATTGACCTAAAGAAGAATATTCTGCAAAGAGAATGGAGCACTGTACCAGCACTTGTATTTAAATTTATGTCATCTTGTTACCTTGAAGGTTGCACCCCAGATTTCCTCGTCGTTAGCAGGTACTGCAGTAATCTTATTCTTAGGATTCTCATAGCACCTCAATCCTCCAACTGTTGTGGAGTAGAAACATCCTGTACAATTAAGGGCAACAATGTCAACATTGAGAGGGAAACTCTTCAATTTGGTGAAAAGAAGAAACAGAACAGAGACAATGTCATTGTTCAAAAGATTCCACCCTAATATAACATGCAGCACATCTAATATTCTTCATCTCTTTTTCTCTTCTGTTTGCATATTTGTCATATTTATGAATTATCATCATCTTGAAGGGCAAAATGATCAAGTCTGGATCACCATAATCACTTATTTGGGTCACTGTCGTGATGCACTCTGACTTGCCATAGAAGTTAACCCACCTTGAGGGAAAGAAGCGAGTGACTTGCCACAAGCACCTTTAAGCAATTCTGCATCATCGGCAAATGCTACGTATCCATCAGCAGTTATTCCCCAATACAGAGGTACCTTACCATATTGATCCTGTAAAAAAAATAAATAATAATACAAGCAAAATGAGTATGAAACTAAAGCTCGTGGTGGTGGATCAAGACAATTGGTAGGTGGGATTACTTACAGAGGCCACAAAGATGCTAGAAGTGGACTTGTCAAAAAACTACGAAAGCAAAGCTCCCACTGAGATGGCCAACAACATGGTTGGCAGGGTAGGGTGCTCGATCACGTAAAGCTTTGTAAGCCTCAATGACCAAAAGCACTTCATTGGCAGACTTGGCCAGTCCATACTGTTGCCTCAAGCTGCCCAAGTTGTCAAGAGCTCCCTCAAACAAGCAGAATACCTCATCTTTGACAGCAAACGATCTGCCATTTTCCACTCGATTTTTAGATACTGAGGTACAGAGATTAAATTTAATAACAACATTCCACAGTACAATCTAGCTAATAAGCACATCATAGTCTTAGGCTACATAGTTGTTCATATGCTCACACACAAAGGTAATAAGTGAACGAAATACGTCACTGCTCTAGGAAATTAGATAGAAACGGTGTCACAAGATGTCAATATTGTATTGCTGTATGACAAGACCACCCTACTATTTAAACAAAAATAAGAACCCCTTTTGCTTTAAACTCGTCAAAAGAACCCAATTAACTTAGAAAACAATACAATTAAACTAGGTAACGATTTGACTTTCCTCCAAACACAAAAAGAAGAAAGAAGGAAAAAAGAAATCCAACTTTCGGGGGATGTAAATTTTTTTTATACAATAATCTTATTATATTTTATTTAATATTTGATTTTTTTGTCAAATTTTTTAAATAATTTAATAATTTATAATTAAATGATAATATAAAAATAAACTTATTCATAAAAATTTTATCTATATTTTTATTCCATACCAAACATACCTTAATAATACATCAAAATTAAATTTAATATTAAAATAAATTTAATTCTAATTCACTATTAATATAAAATTTCTTAAATTTAACTACTTAAATAATTATTATTATAGTCAAACACGTAAAATTATGATGGAGAATGAAATAGGTTCAATGTATGTTTATGGGGTTTTCTGTCCCACCAACCTAATACTCACCATCCTTGCGTCAGGAAAACAAAATACTCAAAAAGCAAACAGCAGTTGAGCAAATTCAATAATTGCAACCAAACAAACCACTATGAGTGGCCACCGAATTTTACATCGATCTACTCGTCAAAATCAAAGAAAGAAAATATAACATCAATAACTATAGTAATCACAACAACAGTGACATCTCATACGTTAATAGATCAACGGGTCCCATCCCCCATATACGGCTAGCCTTTAACATTTGAATTTTCCTGTAAATCAAGTTAAATGTATACCACTACTTTTTCTTCTTTTAGCATTTCTCAAACTTTATGCTCATATATGCATTGATTATGGGGCCCATGGATCAATAATTGACTCTTGAATCCATAATCCGAAAAAATATTTACTTACACTAAAAATAATACTTTTAAAAAAAATTTAAAAATTTAATTTTAATTTTATTATTTAAAATTATATATTTAATTTAATAACTGAATAATTATAAAAGACTACGTGTTATATATTTATTGAATATAACCCGAGGCTCATGGATCAATACTTTTATAATAACAGCAAAAATAACATGAGGAAATAAATCCACCGACATACAAAGCATAATATAAAATACGAATTTTAATACCAAAAAGAATATATAAATACGAATTTAAGAAATAAGTCCTGGGGCACCAATGGAACCGTCCAAGTGGGTTACATCAACGTGCAAGGTGCACACGGACAGCGCGTGAGCAATCCCATTCTAGCAAGAAAAAAACAATTTTTTTTTAGAATGCAGACAGAAATACTGTCGTTTAATCTTTTACCGACTGCCACCAGGGTTGTGGCAATCATGCAAAATAAATGTGAATCTGCAAAATGCCCCACTCGGGCTCCACCACCCATCTTATCCATGGAACATGCTCTCACAATCTCATTTCACCGTACGATTGTCAAACCATGACCATCGGATCACCCATCACAAAACCAATCAAGCATACGTGTCCATATATTATTTGCTCCTCCGCTGAAAATCTAATGTCTTACTATTAACCCAGGGCGTTTTCTCTTCACTCCATTAGTCCAGTCTTTTCTTTTTCTTTTTCTTTTTTTTTTACTGATAATGACCAACTTTGCTTCAATATTATCTAGATTGTAATAAACTTTAAAAAAAAAAGAAACAAAGAAAGAGAAACCATCCACACCTGTTTGGTTGCTGAGAAAATTAATTTACGGATAGAAAATCCATAAAATATGAGATTATCAGGACAACCGAAGGGACAAATACTAGATACGTGTCAGGGTAGACAGCATGCAAGAGTGGCAAGTCATCGCTGATCGGAAGGATCAACCGGCAGCCAAAACTTTTGCCACCAACCGTCCGAATCGGTTGATCTACCCTCCCATATCACCGATCAATCGGTTATACGATTTTTCCCTTAATTTTGGTATCAGAATTATTTTCAGAATTAAGTTAGCGACTTTTTTTTTTTTTTGGTTTCAAGTTCAGCGAGCAACAAGCACTGAATCACAAACCATTTTCACCTAGTGAGTCTGAGAGGATGATAACGACAATCGGAAAGAACGACGTCGCTTAGGCGACTCTGATGATGGTAGAAGCCATTGTTACCTGGGTTGCCACGGTGACTCGTTCTGGTGGGTATAAGCCAGCTGGACATGGTCTCCGACCTGCACGGACACGGCGGATGCGTTGCTCTGGACGAACCGGTTCAACAGCGCGGCCGACGTGGTCTTCGGCGACGGAGTTCGGCTGCCAGCGGCGACGAGCTCGTCCGGTGGTGACACGATGGAGCTGCTGAAGACTCCCAACATTATTTTTCTCTCTCTGGGACTAGAAAACGAAAGAAAACACAAAAATTTCTTTTTCTTGTTTGTCTCAGCAGAAAGAACACGCAGAGGCGGGCATGGGAATGGGAGATGAAGCAGGAGCGTGGATTTTTTTATAGAGAGGGACGACCGGAGGGCAATCTAGTCATATCGCATTAAAAATATAGTAAATGAAACTTGAGAGTATCCTCTATAATTCCGCCAATTTCAGAAAATTAGGCCATGTGGCGCGTGTGACCCATACGCAGGCGATGATTTTTTTGCCACCGGAATCAGACACAGACAACATAGATAGAGTGGGCTCCACTAGCTTTAGCTATTCTTAATTAGTTAAACATTTTAGATTTATCTGAGTGTGCATTTTACGAGAAATTCTTAAATATTTATTATTTTCTTTAAATATTTAAATTAATTTTAATATGTTTATTTTTATGTAAGTTATGTTATTAATATTTTTTTAAGATTATAAATATAAATATGTTACAAGTATATTTGAGTAATTAAAATAAATAATATTTATTTAATAATTTATTATTTTAAAAAATAAAATAAAAATTATTAATCATTGTTAAAATTTAATTTTTTAATTTTTTATTAATAAATAATAATTTTTATTTTATTTATTAAAATAAATAAATTTTTAATTTTGTAAGAGTTAAATTTAAAAAATTTATATCTTTTTTAATTAATTTTAAATTAAAGAAGTTTCAAATGCATTAACATTTTTCATTTAATTACCTTATGAAATATTAAAAATTTATTTAAAAATATTTAATATTACTCATTGAAAATTTATATATTTTTTAATTACTACTTTAACAATTTCCAATAAAAAAGAGTTTAACAATTTTTTATTTCTTAAATTATTAATAAATAAAATATTAAATATATTTTTAATTTTCAATATTTTCATTTTAAAATAAGTATTTTTTTAAAGGAATTTTTTTGATTCATATTAAGTGTTTACTCAAATATTATAATAATATTAATTACTTATTTTTAATTCTATTCTTATAATAGTGATGTGTAATAATTAATGGAATAAATAAAAAATAATATGAGATATTGTTGTAAAATAATTAATTATTATAAATTAAATAATAATAATTTAATAAAAAAATTTACATAATTAAAGTTTAGGTTACTTTTTTAAATTCTTATACCTTTCAGTAAAAAAAAACTTATTTTAAATTAGAAAGAGTTTATTTATTAAATATTAAGATAATTATTAAAAAAGCAAATTTAGATGAATTTAACATTAGTCTTGTTCATTATTTAGAGCCTCTCGCTGTGACACTGTGAGAAGGCTGCACTGGTCTCGTACGGAAGCACCCAGGTTTTCTCGCGTGGTAGCATGCCATTGCTTGCCTCGTCGGTCATCGTAAATTTTTGTCTGTTTTTTCGATGCAATTGAAAAAAAGTAGATAAACGAAAATTGTGGAAAGAATTACGACTTTTCTAGCACATTCCATAAAAGTGGTCCATGTCTTAATTTTCTTTTTCTCTCTTGGATATGCATATCTTAATTGACACGTATGAAAATAATTGTATACCGAGGAGGATTACAATAAAAAATATAAACATTTTTTTTTGAGCTACTAGATGAAAACTTTGTTGCAAGATATTAAATATATTTATATAAGTTATTATTAAAATCTTTCGAGTTATCAATTTATTGACTGTTTTATTATCTTCTTAAAGTCAAATTTTAATATTCCATGTAAAAAAAGTCAACATTTAATATTATGTTTTTTAATTATATTAAAATTAATTTTCATCTAAAATCTAACATGTATACATATAGTAAAATTTATTTAAGTTTAATAAGTATTATTAGATATCTACATCTATCTATACATATAATGAAATTGATTTAAGTATAATAAATAAAATTTAATTTTGATCTACTATCAATATAAAATTTTTACATTATCATCTAATCACATATTATCAAGTACTTAACTTTTTAAATAATTATTATCTTAATCAAAAAAATTTAATAGTTCACTAATTTATAATTAGATGATAGTGTAAAATTTTTTATAAACTCTAATAAATACTATTAAATAAAATATATTATTTATTTTAATAAATATTATTAGATAATATATGTTAAATACTAATGTATTTCAGATAAAACTACTATTATATATATTCTAACAAATTAAATACTATTAGATAAGATACATGTACAACAACTATTAACACAATCTAAATGAATTTATTATTATCATATCTAATTTTTATCTTTAAATAATTTTGTAAGATAGGTATACATTAAACATTTTAACATAATATAGATAAACCTATTCTTAATAAAAAAAAACTTAAGATTGATTTCTTTCTAAGATAAGTAAAGTGAATATTAACATAATATAGATAAAACTATATTTAGTGAAAAAAAAGTGGTCTAAATGATTTTTTAAATATATATAATCTTATAATAAATATTATAGATAATATATATCTATTTATCTATACACATAGTAAAAGAGTAATGCTATATTCTCTTAAACAATCTTCTTAATACATAATAAAATAAGTATTAAATAAAAAAGTAAAAATAATTATATTTTAAAAATCTAAAATGTATTTAGTATTTTCTTAAATAATTATTTAAGAATGTGTAGAATTATTCATTAATTGAATCTAATAAGTGTTATTAAATAAAGTATATTATTAATTTGCATAGACTATGCTGTTTTCTCGATTTTGTTTTCTTCTCCAGTTTAGTTATAGTAATTTGTCTAAATAATTTAAGTTTTATTAACACGTGTCTTAGGATAGATATTAAAGAATAAAAATAATATTTATTATATTTTATTAAGTCATCTTAATTATTTAAAAGAATAAAATATTTATTGTATTTTAAATTTTTTAAAACATTTAATATTTATACTTTTATTTAATAATTTTTATTTTTAATTGCTTAACATGATACATGTTACCAATGATGATATTCATATATAACACAAGGAAAATACAAGTGGACTTACATTTTTTTTCCCTTTTGACGCGGCATGAGTAACGTCTGATTTAAGCTTCACTTAGTTATTTTTTTGTTAAATTGCTTCACTTAGCTCTAAACTCAATTATCTTTTTATCTAATTTTATTTTAAATAATCCAAATTAGCATGTACTAGCATACTTTATGATATAATTTCTAATCAGCTACTTGAGATTAAATAAATAAATAAATATATAAGAATTGCTAATATTATTTCTCTCATTTTACGTTAGTAGATATTAATAAACTTCATATTTTTATTTGAATAATAATATCTTATTTTTATTTTTAAAATTAAAAAATTCAAGATAATTTAAAATATTTTATTCATCTCTTTCATTCTTTTTTTTTTCAAATAAAACAGTGTTATATATCTCAGCTATATATATATATATCTCAGCTATATATAGCCCAGGTGTAGCCCGACTCAACTGTGCTTAATTTTTAAATTTTTTTATAATCAATATTTTGTATTTTAATTAATTAAAAAACTCATAATTAAAATAAAAACTACATATTTAGTAATAGTAGAACGATGCAATTGAACGTAACTTGTATTCTATTTCTTCGTATGAACGACACTAAAATAAAAATATAAAATTTATAACTTTACAAATATTCATTAGATCTGCAATAGTGGTATAGTATTTAAATAGCAAAAGCAACTATTTGAAGGGTGGTGCAAATTGTTTGAAAAGAATGGGAGCATTTAACAGGGGAAGAAGAGAATATGAGCAACGAGAGCATATGGGTAGAAATTATTTTTAAGTGTCAATGTTATCTCATTCGGGATATATTCAGGCTTTGAAAAACCGGGTTAAATGATATTATTCATTTAAATATTATATTTCTCATTTTTTTTCTTAACTTATTCAAAAAAAAAAGATGAGTTGAAAAAATAATTTAAAAAAGTTAAAAAATAAAAAAATAATTATTTAAAAAAGAAGAAGAGAAAAATTAATAAAATATCTTAATTATTTTTAAAGATGATAAAGTAATAAGTATTAATCATTGATAAAATAAATTTAAAAAGTAAATTTTAATAATTTATAATTTATTATACATATACATATATTTTATCACAATATCAATTATTAATTTTCTTATTAACAGCTATAAAAAGCAAGTCTCTTCCTTTTTTAAATATTTTTATTCGATACAATCTTCAATTATTGCCTTTACTTTGCAAAAATCTTTATCTTATATACAAAACCGTGTAAGAATATAATATATTTAACAATATAACATAAGATATAATATGTAATTAATAAATAATAGTTTTATAATATGTTTGTGTACCCTCTATGCAATGCATCGACTTTATTAAAATATGACATGTAATATAAAAAAATTGAATTTGAATTATCATATTAAGTTTAAAATAAAGTTTATCTGATGTTACAGGAGTTTCAACTTTCAAAAATATTCTTAATTTGTAATTATTTTTTAGACATTAACTATTTTCATCTATCAAAACATAAAATAAAATAAAATAAAGTTTAGCAGTTAATCTAGCTAGATTTCAATTATCCTAAGTTTTCTTGCAGTTTAATCAAAGGCGGGTCCAAATTGTTAACATTCAAAACCGTGGATGGGAGCTTTGGGTTTCTAGGGGTGGACAACAACTTGAACATATATTAAAATTTACAAAGGATAATTATAAGATGCTGCTTGTGGGTTCTTAGGTATCAATGCGATTCTCCTGTATGCACAACTATATGTTAATTACTAATTAGAATGATAATTAATAATCTAATCAGAATCTAATACACCAAGATGGGACAGCAAGCAAAGATATTTAACAACTTGGGTTTGTTATCTTGTATACTATATAGACAGAGGGATCTAATCTATTATTATATTTTTTTCAACAATTAGTGCTCTTTGATCAATTTATTTATTAATAAATGTAAAATTTTAAGATATCATTTTAGTCCTACCTTAACAACACAGCATCACACATATATAACCATTTAGGATACTAAATAAATAAATAAATATATATATATATATATATATATATATATATATATATATATCAATTATTACATGTTAAGATTATTATGTACTCAGGTCACTAAAATGCAAAATTGAAGTTTAAAATAGTGAAATACAGTCTAACAACTATTGTTGAAATAGTGGATGGTTTGGAGTTTTTTTCTTAAAGGTGTTTGGTTCTGGGTTTTTTTATTATTCATTTTTATATACAGAACAAAATGTCCAAGAGTTTTTCTTATACTTTATACTTTTTTGTCTGCTTATTACCATGCGTGTGAGAAATAAAGTTGAATTCATCTTTCAAAAAATCTGCATAATTAATCTATATTTAATAACAATTAATGTTATATTTTATGAAATTAAGTAAACATTTTCTTTTCAACGTTGACTAATTTATTTAAGTTTAATTTTTAAAATGCTTCTCATTCGTGTGGATCTGCACCACCAACAAACGAATGAATCTAAAGTTGACTTGAATATTTAGTTATTTACATCCTCGTGGTGAGATTATTATTTTATTCTTAAAAAATATTTTCACATCAGTGTGAAATTAATTTTTATTTAAAGTATTAAAATTATCTTTAATATTACAAATAACAGTCATTTTATTGAATTCTAGCTTATTTATTGTTAAGTCACTTTCTTGTGGGTTGCTGAGATTAGCATTTAATGGATGGTCGATTGAGAATTTAAGACAGATTGTAGATTAAAAACTTATTTGGTGTATCTACTCGAAAGAGCGCAGTATATTGGTAAAGTCTCATAGTCCAAGATATGGACGCGATGATGTGGGTAGTACAATCTGTGCGGTGGTTGATGAAGGTGCATTGTCAATGGCGTGGTTGAGTGAACCATGGGAAAGGAGCTGCCTTGTGTCAAGGAAAAGGAATAGTAATAAATTCAGCCAAACAAAACAAAAAAACATAAGCAAGAAACTGACGTGGAAATTATTCGTTTTGGATAAACGCGCTTTCATTTCCTTAACTTCTGGGGTTCTTCCTTCCTTCTACTGTGGACGACGCCCACAGTTTTCTCAGATAGCCCACAGATTTAAATGAAAGCTTTATTGAGAATCTTCTTTGTCTCACGGAAGCTGACGTGTGTGAGTGTGTGTACAGTCCTTGTTAATTTGCTCCTTCGTATGGATCGATCCAGTATCCTGATTTGGTTTAGACGAGATTCATATTTTATGGGGAAAGACAAATTGAAAACCAGCACGGTTTGATTCTCTGCTCTGTTTTTGTTTTTATTGTTTTCAAAATTGATTCTGTACAATAATATTTTAAAAATTGCTTTAAATAACATCAAGTTTTAATTGAATTTTGTCTGAATAATATGTCCTCGTAATTATTCTAATATTAATCCTTCTTCTAACTGTAAAATTGTTATTAATGAAATAGTTTTCTTGTATAATTTTTCTTATTGTTTTTAAAATAATAAACTAAAAAATATCTTTAACATGTTTTTATTTAAAAAAAAAAGAAACACTCATATTGTTTTATTGATTTTAAAGAGTTTTAGTTTATGTAACACAAAATTTCATTTGGAACTATATTTTGATACCGATTAGATTTTACTTAAGTCACTTTGACTTTAATTTATCCTCATCTTCTCCATCCTCAAACAAATCATAAACTTTCATTGTAAACAAAAACAAATTAAGATAAAAACAACACTTTCAAAGCAGAAACCAAACAGGCATTTTTTGTTTTATTATTACTTTTATTAATAAACATGATTTAATTGACTTTCAACTAATATTTGTAAATTTGAAAAGAATATGAATCGTGCAAGTAATCATGGGTAAAAGCTACTTATCACTTTCCATATAGATATAAATATTAAGTAGTGTAGCATGTTTGAACTTTAGACCAGGGTGGGGAATATAAAGTCACGTCCCTAACGATACTGTTTACTTTAAAAAAAGTTGAAAAGAATGCAAGATGTTCCATTTTAAGTTATAGCGTGTCACATATCTTAGCAACAAAAATCAGACTTAAATCTTAAAAATAAAGTACTTTGACTTTTATCGGCTAATATAGCCGTTAGCATACTTATTTATTCTACCGAGAGATATTAGTTACAAAGTTCACTTAGATGGGGTTATAAAGAACTCAAATTAATTAATTAATTGCACATCAAATAGTAACTACAAATTAAAGTATTATCTACAGTTTAAATAAGTGACTCAATTTTTTATTTATATAATTTTTAAGTACATAAAAAGTATAAGTATAAAAATACTTAGGTATAAAAAATAATAAATAATCTCGTAAAAAATTAAAATTTTAACATTATCACATTTCAATTTTAAAAAATTACGATCGACATCAATTAAACTATAAATTCGTAAGCATTTTATACTACATTAAGACAAATAAGTTACTCAATTGTTTTGAATTAAAATAAAATCTGTTTTTTATTGCTAAATAAAAAATATTATCTTAAACTATATACTATAGTACATGTAAATGTCATTTCACAAATATTTCAAAAGGTTACAGCTGTAATTCGCCCAGACAATAGCACTGTGATGCTCTTTTCTTTTATTTTATTTCAATTTTTTTTTAAATTAGATTACAATACGTCTTTTCAACCTGATTGAAACTTGGGCAAAAGATTCTGGTCCAACGTAACAATCACTATTATATAAACATTAAATAATATCAGTCACAATTTAAGATGAATATATATATATATATATTTTACGGCAATTGAATTTGACGATCTTCATATGCGCGTGGCAATATGGAAAAAAAAAAAAAATATATATATATATATATATAATATATATATATATATATATATATTTTTTGGTAAGGATATGGAGACAAATTTCAATCAACCAGTGAATGATAAAAGATAATAAAGTAGGTAAATTATCAATCACAAGTGACTAATATAATAATAATAATTATCATTATTATTTTTGAATAGACAAGTGAATTAATTGATCATTAATACAAACACAAAAATATATGATTTTGTCCACTAAAAAATCAAATACAAGATTATGAAGTATTTTGATTTGATTTTGTCATTACAAATTACGTGGTAGTGGTTTTGATATATCTTAAAAGTTAACACTTCAATCAAATCGCTTTCTCAATGATATAGAAATACTTGTCCAACTCATATATTATATTCAAGCATTATTACAAAATAACAAAATAGAGTTTTCTGGACTAAAGAAAAGAAAAACCACAACAAAAATCTCGATTAAGCATACTTTACCTCATAACTTTTTTTTTATTATACAATGAGAAATATTTTTAGTTAATTTTTACATCAATTAAGATTAAGTTTTTTGCGTAAGCAATTTTAAAGGCATGACTAGATCCCTCGTTTGCCTAGTATATTTGGGATAATGCTATTTCATAATTCAAATCCAAATAATCAAAGTATAAAATACAATCTGTTTACAGTAAACTAACTCTTGGGTTTTTCTAGTTAATTTATGACAATTTAACAAAGCTGCAATGCAACATAATCTATAATCTATATCATTTATCAAAAAGATGTATAAGTAGAGACGAAAGATATTGATTATTACTCATATGCTTTAACAAGAGTGGCAACATACCTAGAATCACAATAAAATCAAGACGATATAGCTTTCTAGAAAAGAAAATGCAGTAAAGAAAATAAAGACATTATATCTAATTGAAGTAAACGATAGATTATAATTTCCTCACCTAAATTTTGATTGATGAAAATTGAAATATCCATTCAAAGTTAAATTCGATCAATTTTTTTTAATACTATAATGATGGTACAAATGTTTAAAGCTCCACTAAAAAATTGTCTCCGAAATTCCAAATTGCAAGTGTAAATCTGACTTTTGCTCAAATTCGAGTTTTGTAAAGATGAACCAATCCTGAATACTTGTTTAAAGCTCCACTAATAATTGATACGTATTATTTTTTTAAAAAAATAAATATTTCATTATTAACCAACAAGTGTTAATGATAAGTGAGCAGTTTAACCCAACAGATCAACTCATTTAACATGTCAAAGATAGTAAGTTGGGTTGCAAAATACAATTCAATTTCTTGAGTTGGGTTATTTGACCGACTTTGTATAACCTGTGAGTTGTGATAAAAGGAACGAGTTAGCCTGTCAAGTTAAGATTATTTTTAAATTTTTTTAATATTGAATGGTGGATTAGTGGATCAACCATGTAAGTTGACGATTTAACTTGTCATTTTTTTAATTTTTCCTTTAATTTTAGGTGAATTGACCCATGAGTAGATTTTTTTTTACTTTTTTAATTTTAGACAAATTGGCCACTATTAAATAGAGTAAGTTAAGTTGATTTTGTTAACCTATCAAACAAAAATGGGTTAGTCCGCCTTTATTTTTTATTAATCCATGACGAGTCAAGTGGGTTGATTTATTTTGTCAATCTTTACTATAAAAGAAAGGATTAAAAATTTGAACTCTAAATGAAGTATTTGTTAGAAGAACCTTTAGTTAATATAATATTTAAAGAATTAGTCTCATAATAATACTTGGTAAAATACTTATCTAACATGAAAAGAAATATTCCATTACTCAAAATAATCAAACACAGTTGAAAAAAAAAAGAGTTTTTGTACTTCTTTATTTATATTTGACATATATGATTTTGTACGCACGCAAGAGTGTTCGTCTAACTCCTATATTTTTCCCGTTATTTTAATTGACTCAAGAACATTTGTTTAAACGGATTTTTTTTTTGAGATGTTTTACTAGTTTTTACCATGATTAGTTCACTTTTTTAAAAGAAAAAAAAATCGCTTCATCCGATATTTATATCTTAAAAGCAAAATGCTTCTAGTCTTTTCCTCTTTTCTTTCATTTATTCCAGAAAAAGAATAGATTCACATCCAATTTAAAAAGTTAATGTGCTTACTGAAAATCCTCAAAATTACTTTTTTTCTTTCAACAACTGATTTGAGAGGTAGAGGTCAGTACATAAATATAACAAGATAACATTCCCATTCATTATTTTGAAACTGTGGCTCCAAAAAGTTTTAACGAAAATGGGGGCTTTTAAAGAGGATGTGACTGTTAAGACTTGATAATTCACATATTGCGTGCGCTAAGGACTTTAAAATCAGATTAGCCTTACCTCAATTAATTTGTGATATGAACATTACACATTTGTCCTTCACCAATTGTAATGATAATGGTCTTGGAGAGGAAAGGAAAAAGAAAAACAAAACATAACAAACAAACAAGTGGTTGGTGGTGGGTTCCAATTGCACACAGCCATAAGCACAGTGAAGATGGAATGGATTGGGTACAATGACATTTGGCCATTCCCACAATTCCACCAAACAAACCAAAACCTTTGAAAAATTTATATATATATATATACAAATTATGATTTATTTTTTAAGAATCGTATCTAATAAAAAAAATTATATCATTATTAATTTTAACTTTAAAAAATTAAATTTATTAAACAATTTAAATAAATCAAATTTAATAAAAATACTCTTAATTCTAACGAACAAAAAACAAAGTTACAGCCGCTTAATTTTTTTGCTTTTCCTTTGACCTTGGATGTATCACCCATGAAGGCAATTACATAGTCTGAAAATGGCTCTGTGGTGGGGGCATGATACCTAAGTCCGCTTGTGGACTTCTTTTCATGTACATGATGCCCTCACTTTCAATATTCGTATCAAAATCATATATGCAATAAAACCAAAGAATAAATAAAGATTCGTAAGTGAAAAATACCCCCAGATTCAGTGGGTGAGCAAATACCCACAGTACAATCAGAAAATCAATAATCAAATAATATTGAATTTTTTTTAATTCTTTAAAAAGACGGGAACTATACATTATTCATTTTGAATTACTGGATTGAATTTTATGATTTTGTAACTGAAAACACCTTAAATAAAATAGCAAATCTTTTTTTTTATAAGAATCTCAGGATTATTTCATTTTATAAATGTGAGATAGATCGTGTATACAATGAAACATCGTATCGACAACTATCGTTGTTTCACCTTAATATAAAGAAAAGATACAACCAATGAAAAATATTGTCATTTAATTTAAAAATTGATGTAGCTGAAATTGAGGTTTAAGAATTGTTTTTGCTCTTGCCTCTGAAATGGGCTTCCTATAGATTAAACAAGGGATTAAATTGCATCACAATGAAAGCCTCAGGAATAGGTCAATGTAGGTCTGTGGACATGCAGTTTGATTAATTAATGGGGAAAACTGAAAGTGAGGTGTGAAGGCACCGACTGGACGGGACCACAATTGAAAAAAATTATTACATATTTTTTAAACACAATAAATATATTTTTTTAAAAATATATTTATTATTTTTAAAAAAAATTATATAATTTTTATATAAATAACTTAAAATTTATAATAAAAATATATTATAAATTTAATTATATTTTAATACCATGTAATACTTTCCGAGAATTAGAGATTTGTTGCAGTCGTTCCAGCGGTGTAGGGAAGAACCCCTTTGGATGGTTGTCGTAGGCTTCAGAAACTTAAATGCTTGTCTCTTTTCCATTTTGCCGTTTGTTTGGTGAGAAAAAATCAGAATTTTCTTTCTCTTTTTCACCGGTAGATATTAATGCTTAAACTATAGTTATCACGAAAAGCAATCTTTTGCATTAAAAATTGCCTAGTATGTCATAGATTTCTAACTCTGTTGACTGGGATCTTCTGTTGATCCTGGCTGGAATTCCACCAGGTTAAGCTAGCTAATCTTGAGTTCTTCATTATTGGACCTATAATAATTGGCGAAGACCACCTCAAGTTTCATTTAGAAATTAAGATATCGTCATACTCATACATATGTATATACCCAAAAGTGAAAGTTTTTTTTTAGTTTTCAATTGTCTTTAGCAAATTGTACATGTGGCATGCACTCCCAAAAATTGGCAACTATTTGTGTAAGTTAATTAGTATATGTTATGGTGATATTGTATATATAGCAAATAATATGATTATTTAATTATGCATCCTTTAGATATCACACACACATATATATGTTATTCTAATTAGACTATTGATATTAATTTCAAATATATCGCCCATTAATTAATGCACAACAACAAATCCCATGTAAAATGACTTAATTAGAGCGGAATTCTAATTGTTTTTTATACAATTATTTAATTTGTACATATAAATAAGACTCATCGACAATCTTGAATTAGGTATAACTAACAATTAAAAGGTTTTTGCATATATGGGTGAGAAGTTCATATGAGCTTATGCTTTCAATCTCACGGCTAAGATATACACTTTCTAAAGAATCTTAAGTAGCTCTACTCAAAGTTGTTTTTTTAGGGGAGTAAGAATCAGTCGTTAAGTTTTGTCTTCATTAGAAATAAATCTTTTAAATTACCTTATATTATAAGGGTTTTGTTAACTTATATCCTGAAGGTACATTTTAAAGAATAAAAAATAAAATTTATTAAATAAAAAAAAATATTTAATATATTAAAAAATTAAAACATATTTAATATTTTTTTATTTAAAAAATTATGATAATTTAATAAAAGATAATAAATATTGTTTTTATTCTTTAATACGTATCTTAAAGGTATACATTAACAAAATTCTTTGCCAATTCATTATAAAATTCATATTATTAAATAAAAATGTAATATTTTTGGTTGATTAATTGGTTTGTTTTATACTCCATACTTGGCCATCAAATTTCGTAACTTGGGTTCAACTCCATTATTTAAATTCTCTTTTGACTCAGCAAAAAAAGGAACTCCAACTTTTTTTATACTAAAATAACCCACAAATCTCCTCGTTAATTGGATGCTTGAAATTGAAGATGACAAATGACAATGATGTGTACAGAGTTGAACTTCGCTAACACATTACCTCTTGCTTCTGACAGACAAATCATGGCAGAAAAAAAGTTGGGTTCTTTCTAAAGAAGGGAATTTTATACATACTCATAAAAATTGTGTATATAAACTGACGAACAATAAAGAATCCCACATATACATCATTGCTTCTTTGGCCATTAAAGCAAACCCATCATTCAGAAATATATGCTTCACTTCACTCCTTACCGTTGAAGACTTGAAGAGGATCATACCACAGACGGCATTCAATCGTATTCAGTTGTCCCAGCTGTCTGTCTATATGGAATTATGGAGAATGGTACGGAGAGTGTTCATCATTGTCACGTAGAAAGAATTTAAAAAGCAATCTGAAGTTTATTGTATAGCGTAGGGCCCAGTAACGATAAGAAACCAAACTAAAGAGATCTCCAGAAAAGGAGCGTAAGGGAATTGAAAACTAGAGACAGGAAGAATCAACTACAGCCATGGGTTTCAGATTTTTTCAGGGAAATGTCGCATATCAAAATTTGGAATTTCTCTCCCAGACAGTTTGGAATAACAAAATTTAAGAATTGATTTAATTTATAAATAAAATTTTTTAATTGAAAGGTTATAAAATAAAAATTGATATAATTTTATAATAATTTTTTAGTATAAAAATGATTCTTATATCAAATTAAATTATTTTAAATCAAATCAAATTTATTTTTTAATACTTTCAAATATAGTAAGAAGGTTGTGGAGCTATGATCACTAGCTATATAGCTGTTGATCTGTTGTGGAGATTCACTGTGTTCTATCACGAAATATTAATTTATCTGCAAACATTTCTACTGTAATCTATAATACTAAGAAAGACAAAATCTCAAGTCGCTAGACATGAGTTAGTG
This sequence comes from Castanospermum australe, assembly GCA_019955255.1. Lineage (NCBI taxonomy): Eukaryota > Viridiplantae > Streptophyta > Magnoliopsida > Fabales > Fabaceae > Castanospermum > Castanospermum australe. The sequence continues at coordinate 382,434 of NSJW01000247.1, read as the reverse complement.
TTGAGAAACTCATATAATTTGTATGCAGTGAGAATCATAGATTTAAATTTTTGTGCCACCGTGTTCTACAAAGCCAAAAAATAAATCACATTCCTTAATCAAAATGCCGGCATTACCAATCAATTTTAAGGAGACCTTTTTTCCCCTTAAAAAATTCATGTTGTTTAGTATGACCTCACATAATTATTTTTTTTTCCTCTCGAGGGATAAATGTTATTTATTAGAAGAGATAAACAGGTTAAAAAAAAAGTAAATAGCCATAAAACTTAAACGAATGCTAATTAAGCAGTGCCTTAACACAATATCTAGAAATTCAACTAGAGGCTGGATGTGCTACCGTTAAAAAATAATATTAGCCTAAGATTAACTTCAACCTTGAAGGGAATCTTTCCGCTGATACTCACATCTTGATCTTTAAGGTCTTCGATCTAGGCACTAGCTGAATTGAGCACAAGAATGCTTCCGAGACAAGAGATTTAAAGGCAAATCTTTTGAAATTATGCGATCTCTAGTTTTATAATTTTAATGATAAAACCATAGACAACATTATATTTTGGACTTTTTTTTACTGAAAATAGGGTTTGGGATCCCAAGGATAGGTTGTGGTCCAAGCCCAACCCTGTCTGGAAACCAAGGCCCAGTTTCATCGATAGGTAAACCCTTTCATATATATATATATATATATATATATATGTCGTTTATTTCATATTTTTTTTCAACATGTTGTCTATTTCTCTGTATTTTATTCGGTAATTCACTTGCACAGGAAATACTTAACGTTAACTTGCGGTTGATGTTAATTGTTACATAAGATGAAGATCGCTTCTAGTTGTAGAGGCCGCACACCAATTTCTGCAGTTTGAATTATCTTGTCTTGGCTGTAACAGTGGGAAATAAGCAGCAAAACACCGATGTCTCATTCCCATGAAATTCTCATTCTCATCCCGAAAATGGTGAAAGTCCCTCCACAGAAAGCACTCTTCTTCTTCAACTGCTCAACCTATCAAGGCCTCCACCACACCTCCCAATCTATATCCTTCATCTTACATCATCTCCTTACCTCTGGCATGCTTTCACATGCTCAATCTCTACTTATGCGGGTAATCTCTGGTCGACTCTCCTCGCCTATGTTCTCTCCATCCTCACTTATGCATCAACTGACACAAACCCATTTCAGTTCAAGTTCAACCTTTTCTCTTCTTTATGAAGCAATTGTCGATGCCCATGTTCATTCTCAGTTACCTGATCAAGCCCTCTACTTCTTTGACCAGATGATTCACAAGGGCCATTTTCCTAGATCAAACACATTCAATAATCTTTTGACTTTACTCATTAGATCAAATTGTTTTGGTAAAGCATGGTGGATTTTCAATGTAATGAAGAGCAAGATTGTTCTGGATGTTTACAGTTTTGGGATTATGATCAAGGGTTGTTGCGAAGCTGGTGACATGATTAAAGGTTTTCAGCTTTTGGCTCAGTTGGAGGAGATGGGTTTGTCTCCAAATGTTGTCATATACACTACATTGATTGATGGCTGTTGGAAGAATGGTGATGTTGAACTGGCAAAGAAGTTGTTGTACAAGATGGAGGGTCTGAATTTAGTTGCCAATCAGCATACTTACAGTGTATTAATAAATGGGTTTTTCAAACAAGGCCTTAAGAAGGAAGGATTTCAGATGTATGAAAATATGAAGCGAAATGGAATTGTACCTAATATTTATGCTTACAATTGTGTGATTGATGAATATTGTAAGGATGGGAACGTAGATAAAGCTTTCAAGGTATTTGATGAAATGCGTGAGAAAGGTGTGGCATATGGTGTTGTAACATACAACATTTTGATTGGTGGGCTGTGTCGAGTGAAGAAGCTTCGGGAAGCTGTGAAGTTGGTTGATCAAGTGAACAGTGTTGGTCTGAGTCCTAATATAATTACATATAACACACTGATCAATGGTTTTTGTGATGTTGGAAAGATGGACACTGCTGTTAGATTATTCAAACAATTGAAGTCAAATGGACTATCGCCATCGTTAGTGACCTATAATACTTTGATTGCAGGATATTCTAAGATTGGGAATTTAGTAGGAGCCCTTGACTTGGTCAGGGAAATGGAGGAGAGACGTATTGCTCCTTCCAAAGTGACATATACAATTCTAGCTGATGCTTTTGTACGATTAAGTCATATGGAGAAAGCATTTCAGATACATTCTTTGATAGAGAAGTCTGGTTTGGTTCCAGACGTTTGCACATACAGTGTCCTAATACATGGGTTATGTATGAAAGGTAACATGAAAGAAGCGTCAAAACTCTTCAAATCATTGGGTGAGCTGCACTTGGAACCAAACAGTGTCATATATAACACGATGATTCATGGTTACTGCAAAGAAGGCAGCTCTTATAGGGCCCTTAGGCTACTCGAAGAAATGGTTGAGTATGGGATGGCTCCAAATGTGGCCAGCTTTTGTTCAACCATAGGACTTCTTTGCAAGGATGGAAAGTGGAGGGAGGCTGAGCTTCTCCTAAGACAGATGATAAATTCAGGAATAGAGCCATCAGTTTCTTTGTATAATATGATTTACAAAGTCAAATCCCAAGTTTCGAATGTTGAAAGTAATAAATAATATTAAATTGAATATTTTTTTCATTCTCTTGGATTCGGTTTCTTATCAATTGAACATTAGAATCAAGCATTCAAGAATTTTGCTGATTTTAAACTCTCAATTTGATCTATATCCCAGATGGAAAATAATTGTTGCCTTTTAACATGCAACAGAATGCTTAGAGAAATTCCGGACATAGAAACGCAGGTAGAATGTCAATCCAACCTATAAATGTGTTGTCCATAAGGATCCATCATGAATTCGAGTTCATAGTATCAATAAAATTCTAACTTACAAATGTGTCTGATTCGTTTAATGTGTGCACCGTGCAAACTTGTTCATGCTCAAGAATAGTATATAGAAAGAAAAACACATGAAAAAAAAACTCGGATAGTGGATGAATACGGGAAAGCAGTCATTTCTTAGACAACTCAAACCAAAGACTCGGGAGGAAAGGAGAAAGGGGTTTCTGAAGCGGTTCCCTGAATACAAACTCGAAAACCCAAGAGCTTATCATGTAAAGAACAACTAGCATTCTATCTTCCTCGTTTGTGATGTTTGGTCATCTTGACTAATACAAGGGAGTTGTTAATAATAATCTAAGCAAGCAAAATTTGATCTAAGCAAAGTCTGCATGACATTTCACCATTCACGAGCATCCGAAGGCCAGCTTTGAGCTCCGGTATCCCTTCCTCCAAAACAGCACACACAGGAAACATGGGAACACCCTGCACCCTTATCGCTAACTCTTTATACACTTCATCTGCACCTTCTTCATCAATCTTATTTGCCACTATCAAGGATGGCCGATTGGATAAACCATCCTGATGGTACTCAAGCTCTAGAATTAAGTCTTTCAGTTGTTCCCACGGTGGAATGCCCTTTCTTCCATCTAAAGCGGCAGCCAAGTCTACCACATAAGCCAGAACCTTTGTGCGTTCTATGTGGCGCAGAAACGCATGTCCAAGTCCGCGATTTTGGTGTGCACCCTTTGTAAGTCCAGGAACATCAGCCACTGTTATTGATAAATCATCAAAGTTCATATTCCCCAAATTGGGCCTAAGAGTGGTAAAGGCATAGTGACCAACTGTAGGCTTAGCCCTCGATATAGCCCCAAGCAGAGTGCTTTTACCAGCATTAGGCATTCCCACAAAGCTCACATCAGCAATGCTCTTGAGTTCTAATATAAGAACAGTCTCAGAACCAGGCAAACCAGCACTTATGGAGGAGTAATCATTGTCAGAGTCCTGAAGATTAGATATGTCTTCACAAGCCCCTGCCTTCATAAGCATAGGCTTCCTTGAATCTTTGGAAATAGACACATTACCCAGACCACCCTCTCCTCCACGAGCAATGATAATTCGTTGACCTTCTTTTGTTAATTCAGCAACATTGTACAGTATCTCTTTTTCATCTCCTATATTCCCTGTACCAAATTTAGGAGTTCCACTAGAAGTGGAAAGTTGAGAAAACACATCTGTTGAAGCAACTTGTTTTGCGTTTACTGATTTCTCAACATTTGTTTCAGCAGCATCTGATGAGGAGGAGCTGGTAGGATGTTTTGCTTTCACTTCTTCATTTCCACTTGCAACATTGGAGATAGAACCACCGCCAGGGTCAGAAAGATCATCAACAAGTGTACCAGGAATCTCCCAAGGATCTACATCCGTTGAAGATTGAATTTTGACTACAGAAGGAATATCACCATTAACAAGATGAAGTACAGTGCCAACTGGTACATGGACAACCTACTAAAGCATGTGATTTCGGATTGAACTCATCAATTCTGTATTTGACAGATGGCCAAACAAAAGAAAAGAAAATTATAAAACAATTCACAAGCAGAAAGAACAGGCAAAGATCAATTACCTTATCAGCACCCCTGGTTCCTATCTTATTCTTTGATGATCCTTGTCCTCCTTTCTCTGCTATCTATGGGACACCGTTACTATCATTAATCTTTTAGACATGAAAATTTCATCATTTCACATAAATTCAGTCAAAGATATAAGTGCATACTAGGTGATGCTGCAAACCACTGAAGTCCCAAACTGTGGGAGAGCATTCCAGAATCACATCACCACCTCTTCCGCCATTGCCACCTACATTAAACACAGACATCAAAGTAGCATTGCCATCAGCTTGATTGCTCTCCATTCAGATTTCTTAACATCAATCGGATAATATTAGATTTAGTGATAGTGTTCCACTTATCCAGCATAGCTAGAAATTAGAAAAGGAGAAAAGGAAAAACACCAAAGCAAGCATTCAGAATTGGAAATAGAAAATTAAAATTTGAAGAAATTATAAAGGTGCGCATTATAAAGAGAACACACCATCAGGCCTCCCCTGGCGATCATGTCGGCTACGGCGAAAGCTGCGGCAGCCAGTACCTCCATCACCTGCTTTGGCAAATATCTTAAACCTGTCTATCATTTTTCTCTCCTACAAATAAAGACCCCGAACCCCAACACAATGCTTAGAAACAGAAAATGAATCACAGTATGCCCAAATTTTTAAGCACTAAGCAAGTGGTAGAAAAGAGTTCGGGATCAACCTGCAAAGGAGCAAGCTTAGACTTCTTGCGAGGAGTATCTGAGTAACAAGAATAAAGTGTAAAAGACCATCTAGATATACATGTTTGTGTAAAAGCTTCAATATGTCGAATGGATCTGGCTTGAAAGACCAACATCTGTGGATGTTCAGTTATCTCAATAAAATTGTAACTTCTTGGAGCGGAACCAGTTTATTCCTTTATACTCTGTTGAAACCTCACACCTTCAAAAAGAAATACCACAAAGCAGATAGAAGATGTAAATTAGATCAATACCTAGCAAGTTATATCCTATAAAATTAGCCCAAAAAAGCTTCTTTTTTATAGGATTTATCCTTGCAGAATTTTCTCAAGCAAGTGTCATCCATGTTAATAACAAAGTGTGGAATTGTCACTAATACCCAGAACAAGCAGACAGAAGCAGCACAAACAATAATAACAGCTAAAGAAATACAAGGAGACTGGTAGGTGATTTAAAGAAGCAATTTTTTGTCACACCCATGTGGGTTATGTGGCCATTTATTCACGTCACCTCATCCTTTTCCAGTGGCTTAGAGCTAAGATATCAGTTCAGGTTATTGGGTGTCACAAATGCCACTAATTTTTATTTGATCAGGAAAAATAATTTGACAAAATCATTTTTAAAAATGAAAATCAGTCTGTGAAATAAAGTTGGGTTTGAGATTCGGTTCATGCACAAGAAAAGGTGAAAATTTAATCCCACTACACCTTTGATACATCTGTCTTAAAACGATTATCCTAAAGTTAATTGTGCAAATTGATAATCTTAAAATATATAATTTACTCCATAAAATAACTAAACAATGATAAAAAAATCCAAGACTAAATTACAATAATTACAAGTTTGACTTGGCTCAGAATACCTACATATCCTCAAATGAGGATGTCAAAGTCATATAGTTCTTCTATAAAATAGTTATGGGTTGGTTGGTTTTAATTTTGTATTTTAAAATATTAGAAAAAATATTTTGTTTATTTTGTTTAAAATTTATTTGATCTGATTAATGCAAGGAAACATGCCGATGGATTCTAAGCATGATCGAAGATGGCACAAGATCATAGATGTGATCCCAAATAAACCAAGGAAAAATGTAACTCCACACGGCTACTAAATGATTAAATTATTAATTCTAAGCATGATCAAACATGGCATAAGGCAATAGATGCGACTCTAAAGAGCCCAAGGGAATATGTGACTCCACATTACTATGCAACAGAGTAGACCAAATAAACAGAGTCTTGAGCAACCATGCAACCGGAGGCACTATGTGCGAGTATGATGGTCTCTGTTTCATGGGGTAGGAGGCAGAGAGTTTGAAGATGCGTATAATGGTTCTTGCTATGGGTTTTGAGGGAGTAATAAGCTAAACTGAATGAATTTCGACCCTTAACTTCTGAAAACAGAGCAGGTTGGCCTCATGAATCTTGAAATCGCACAAGTATGTGAGAAATAAAATTTAGATGTCATTCTTTGTACCAGTTGACAGTAACAATCTATAGGCAATGGACCAATCCACAGGAAACCGAATCAATGGAATGACAAAGATACCCAGCCTCCCACAAGACTCTCAAGATAGAAAAAAAACCTTGTAGATACGACTTTACAGCTTTAACAGTCAGATCTAATCATACCCACAAGCATCAATCGAAGAATTACATGATACATATGTGACGAATGGATGAATACTGGGCACAATCAAAGTAAAAGAGTTACTCAACCATTAAACATCATCTTCACCTCAACAATCCGCTCAAGCATGGAATGGGAAAGGGGGCTGTGCACATACCAGGGGATCGCTAGTTCTGCTCCATGAGTGAGGAAGAAGAAGGAATAAAAAAAGGGGAACGTTATCAAGGAAGAGAACAAGAAAAGGAAAAAAAAACTATCATCATGGCATTTCATCGAAAACCTGGCAAGCAGCAGTACATTCACACCCAGCCAGAATTACACAGCGTTGAAAATTCATTGAAACCCAATGGAGAAAAACCCTTCCCCAAGTTCGTAGAATTTTCAATGAACTTTCAAGTGCACAACACATCCATTAGATGCATCAAATAGTAATAGGAAACTGGAATCTTACTGGTAGAAGTTGATGGAAAGAAAACAGAGAGGCTATGCTGTGCTTGGGTCCTTGGGGTGCAAAATTGTAGCTTGTGGTGGTGTGAATGAGAAAGAGTGTAGGGGGAGCCACACCCACGTCCTCAGAGAAACGCAGCACAGCTACAAATACGATACAGCTTCGCGTATGCCGCTCAAGTCACCGCATGTTCGGATGGGCTTTAAAGCCTCCAAATCATGGTAGTTTTGCCCATGTCATGATTTTGCCCAAATCATGATTTTGGAGCTTTTGGGGTTTTAAAAGTGAATCACACTTACAGAATCTTGCCCCAGTATTTTGTTTAGGGGTTATTTTTTACAAAAGGAAGTCGAGAAAATTAATAAATCCAACAAGTTTTTCACTCAAAAAAATTACGTGGCGACTGTTTTCATTATATTATACTAGCAAATTGTAATTTATATTTTTTTATTTTGATAGTTTAAATAATTTAAATTACATAATAATTTTATATTTTATTTTATTTTATTTTATATAAATATATTTAAATTTTAAAAATAATTATAACTGTTTTATAATTTGATTATTTTTAAAATATATTTAAATATAAAGATAGTTAAAATTATTTTATAATTTTAATTTTTTTTTGGGTACAACGAGAAAAGAAAAGAAAAAGAGCTAAACAAGGAAACTACTCTCTGAAAAAAAGTGTACCAAAGGCATCATCCAAAAGAGACAAACTCAGCTCTTTTGGAGCTGCATTCCATAAGACCTGGGGAATAACACCGTGGGACCCCATCTTAGCTAGAGCATCGGCACAAGAATTTGCTTCACATTGGACATGGTGAATAGAAACATCCCAATCTCTAGACAACCAAAGTTTGCACTCTTCTAAAATAGGCCTGCACAAATGAGTTTCCTCAGAGTTGTGAGTTACCAAACGGACAGCCTTCAAAGAGTCACTTTCACAAATAACTTTCCGGAATCCTTTCTCCCAAGCAATTTGAAGACTATTGCGGATTGCCTGCAGTTCAGCCACAAGATTACTGGCAACACCAATGAAGCCAGAAAAGCCAATAATCCACTCCCCATTCTCCTTCCTAAAAAGACCACCAAACCAGCAGCACCTGGACTCCCTAGCGCACTGCCAAACTCTAAATCAAAAGTCAACGCTGATTTGAAAGGGCATGGAAGAATCCCTAAGATATTTTGAAAGCGCATAATGAGAAGGGACAAGATCCGACTATTAGTAATGGCAGGAAAGAAGTTATAGAGATCGATATTTATAAAAAACCTAAAAAGTGGACCAAGAAGAGACAACAAAAAGATGATTAAGGAGCTGGAATTAACCCACAATTTCAGGGTGCAGGGAAAGTCTCGGTGATTGCACGAACGAACAAGCCCATGCAACCTTTGCCTACTACTCCTGTGAACGCTAGCAATGCTAATAAAGGGTTAGCAGGCTGGAAAGGAAAAGAAGTTGTTCGGAGCTACCTGGCCCAATCTCGCGACCCAAGATCTCATACCTTGATTAAGGACCTGGGGGTGTAAAAACTGCCATGAACATCACTATGATCTCTCCATCTCATTTTTGTTTTGTGGATGACTTTGAACATGATCCACCGGACCCAGGTGCTGCAGTTTCTAGAGTGGAGGACGTTAAAGTGTCGCTTGGGGATTAGGGAACCCAAGGTGCTGAAGCAGAGAGGGTGCCAGGTAACCAAGTAGGGGATACTAATGGTTCCCTTATGGAAGCGCTTAATGCCAAAAGCTGAGGTACCTTCGTTAGGTACACCGCTAGCTAATAAATAAATGATGGAGTTCAAGGACTTTTGTTGTCCTCTATTGGAATATTAGAGGGACGAGGAATAAGTCTGGTAGAAACCACGTAAAATATCTGTTCAGGAAGTGCAATCCTACTATTTTTATTCTCCTCGAAATTCATTGTCAGTTCTTTAACGCAAAGAGTTTCTGGAACAGTCTGCGTTATTTTGAGGAAGTGGTAGTAGAAGCTGAAGGCCATTCAGGAGGCATTTGGGCGTTGGCTCGCCAGGATGGAATTTCTATTCTACCTTTAGATATTCACTCTCAAGTAGCCACGTTCAAGGTTACTAAGGGTGGAGGATATTAGGTTTGTTCAGCAGTTTATGCTAGTCCGACTCCCTCAGCACGTAGTAGTCTTTGGTCTCACCTGTGTCAGATCAGAGGAAATATTTCGGAAACTTGGTGCATGATTGACAACTTTAATGAAATTCTTTTACCTTCAGATGTTCGAGGTGGTAATTTCGTTCATGCTAGTATAATATAAGGTGGTTGAGGACTGTAATTTAATAGACCTGGGTTATCAGGGAAATTGCTTCACCTGGCATCAATATCTCTAGACAAGTGCATCTATCTAAGCGGCTTGACAGAGCTTTTGGAGATGTTAATTGGCGCCTTACCTTTCCGGAAGCTTATGTGGAAGTCCTTTATCGGTTGCACTCCGATCACAATCCTAGCATGCTGCATTGTAGGAATGTGCACGTTACTGTTAGGCCTAGACCGTTTCGTTTTGAGGCTGCCTGGTCGACCCATAAAGATTATATGGGCGTAGTCGAGCAGGCTTGGATGAAAGAAGGTCCAGATTTTTTTTCGAATCTACAGCATGTGAAGGAGGACTTTCTTGTGTTCAATAGAGATGTTTTTGGTAATATCTTCAAAAGGAAAAGAGAGCTGGAGGCCCGCATCGGGAGGATTCAGCGATCTTTAGAAACTTGGGATTCTAGCTATCTGATAAATCTGGAGAAGGAGCTCCAAAATAATTATTCGGAAGTTCTTGAACAGGAAGAGTATCTTTGGTTCCAGAAATCGAGGGAAAAATGGGTCCAATTTGGGGATAGGAGTACTTCTTTTTTCCATGCACAGACAGTAATTTGATGAAAAAGAAGAAATAAGGTAGAGGGAATATATTTAAATGATGGTTCTTGGTGCTCTGATCAAGAAACTCTTAAGGTGAAAGCTCTGAATTTTTATAAGAATTTATTTGGTTCTAAAGATCAAACTACTCCTTCCATTTAGTCTGATGTTAATATTCCAAAGCTTAGTCTAGAGGGGAAAACAACCCTTACCAATCAGATGACTAAGGATGAAGTTAGGAGAGCCTTGAATTCTATGAAGCCTTTCAAAGCTCCTGGTCCTGATAGGTTTCAACCTTTCTTTTTTAAGAAGTATTGGTGGGATGTGGTTGGTGATCACGTTTGGTCCTTTGTGAAAAATGCTTTCGAACTTGGTTACTTTGATCCTTGAATGGCTGAAATCCTCATTGTTCTCATCCCAAAAGGGGATCCACCAAACTTCTTCAAAACTTTCGTCCAATTAGTCTTTGTAATGTTGTTTATAAACTTATGACGAAAGTGCTGGTGAATAGAATGAGGCCTTTCTTAAATGGGCTCGTCAGTCCTCTGCAAGCCAGTTTTATCCCTGGTAGGAGTGCATCGGATAATGTCTTGGTTGCACAGGAGGTGATCAACTATAGGCACCGCAACAAAAGTAAAATAGGAACCTTAACTTTCAAGATGGATCTGGAGAAGGCTTACGATCGGGTGGATTGGGAGTTTCTAAAACAAACTCTTGAAGATTTTGGTTTTCCTAGGATCATTATCCAGCTGATTCTATTTAGTGTGACTTCATCCTTAATTTCTTTGCTGTGGAATAGATCCAAGTTAGAACGCTTTTCTCCTCGAAGGGGCTTGAGACAAGGAGACCCAATGTCGCCTTATTCATTTGTTTTGTGTATGGAGAAGCTAGCTCTTCGAATTATGGACAGTGTGAACTAGAACAAGTGGAAGTCTGTTGCAATTTCTAGAGGGGGTCCCCGTATCTCCCATATCTTTTTTGCAGATGATGTCTTGTTTTTAACAAAGACCCAGCGTGACCAGGTGAAAAATGTTACAGAGATTATGGAGGAATTCCGTCAAGCCTCTGGATTGAGAGTGAATTCTAAGAAATCTAAAGTAATGTCTTCTAAGGCAGTCCCTCGTTCTAAACAGAAGGAAATCAATTTTGTGTCCCTATTTCTTTTACAAGGGATTTTGGTAAATACCCGGGCTTTCCCCATCTAAAAGGAAGGGTTAAAAAATCTCAATTCAACTATGCCATTGAGAGATTGGAGAATCGCTTGGCTAGTTGGAAAGGGAGACTTTTCAATAGTGCTGGTCGTTTGACTTGAGCTAATTTCTGCCATCCCTACCTACACGATGCAATGCTACTGGTTTCCTTTATCTATTTGCCAGAAGATTGACTCTGTGGCCAGGAGGTTCATTTGGAGTGGTAATGCTTCTAGCAGAGGTTTCCATTTGGCTAATTGGAATACTATCACCTGTCCTAAACAGTATGGGGGTCTGAATGTCCGTGTGGTTAGATATGCCAATACGTCCCTTCTTGGTAAATTTGGGTGCAAATGTCTAATCACAAATATTGTAGCAATATTGACCAACTCAGATTTAACGGGCATAAATCTCAGTCATATGCTTGGCAATCTATTTGTCTAGCTTTTAATCATTTGAAAGAGGGTTTCAGATTCAGGGTTGGCAGGGGAGAGATCTCATTCTGGTATGATAAATGGCTTGACGTGGGACCACTTTGTGAACTTGTTGGCTTCGTACATATTTTAGATATGGATCTTCAAGTCAAAGATGTTATGGTTGATGGTGGTTGGAATTTTAATCTTCTTCAAACTCGGTTAAATGAAGCTGTTCGCAGTCAGATTTTTTCTGCTCCCATTCCAATTGTAACAGATGTGTATGACTCCATTGTTTGGGGAGCCAACCTTAGTGGAGCTTATTCAGCTAAACTTGGATATCGGCGGTTGGTTAGTAAGAATAGAAACTAGACAGGTTTGAGATCTTGGTCTTGGATTTGGCACTTAAAGGTTCCAGAAAAGATTAAATTCTTGGTGTGGAAAATTTGTCACGAGATTTTGCCCACCAATGATCTTTATCACAGAAGGGGTTTATCGCAGAACTCTTTGTGCCCCAAGTGTTTGAACCAGACAGAAGATATTATGCATTGCTTACGTGACTGTCATAAATCTCTTGAGGTGTGGAATGCGCTTGGTTTCACTGTTGAGCCGCTATTCGCGGCATATGACATTTGGGATTGGCTTGCTCTGGTTCACAAACCTCTAGGACATTTACGTTTTCTTGTCACACTTTGGTGGATTTGAAAGAGAAGAAATTCAGAGGTTTTTTCTAATCACACCATTAGCTTACACCAATTAATTATTCACATTAACTCCTCGATAGAGATCTATTCCAAGGTTTACAGTGTAGCAGAGGATCGTCTGAGGCCTGTTAGGTTGGTTGGACCCCTCCACCTTCTACTTGGGTGATACAATTTTAGTTTTTAAAAATATAATATATACTGGTATAAAAGAGATTCTCTTCTTTGATCTATACTATTATTAAATTAAATTCAATTATTTTTAATATGTTAATTATGGTCTCATCTTTTGTCTTTAATATCTTTTTGTACTAATTTTCTTATTAATATAGGGTTCTTTCATTACATTATTTTTATTATAGAATATTAGTGAGTATAATATATATTTTTCATCAGCAACACCTTATTTTTATGAAATCTTTGAAAAAAATGAAGAGAAACAAGGGAAATGAGGATGAAATGCCTTAAAATCGTTCAAGGTAGTTTAAAGTGTTTTTTTTTTCTGGAATCAATTCAAAGTGGTTTCAAGTAATGGTAGTTTTAGAATAATAAAAATTGGAGACCAAATTCCTCAATTCCCATTATAATAGTAATAAATAATAGATAATAGATGATTAATTTAATGAGAGCCTATAAGTAGTAGAATAATAAATTAAACAAAATCACTTTATAAACTAAATAATAATAGAATACATATTATTTTCAAAATTATTCATCAAACTAAATCACACGTGCTTGTGTTTTTTTTTTTCCTTTTTAATGGAGTTAAATCAAGAGAAATTATCTTGGTAGGAAAAAAAAATTAGGTAGTTATACTTATCGATTTAGATATTATTATATAATATTATTAATTTAATTTAATAATATTTATTATCATATTTCTACTGATTTATAATGTAATATTCTGAGTGCATAAGAATTTTTTTTTTGTTGGATGGCTCTACTGGTTTCCGTCTATTTGGTTCTTCTTTTCATTGAAATCTAATTGTATAATTGGTTTGTTGTTAGAGTTTGTTCCTTGAATGAGATATTTATCATGATTTCATAAGAGCAACGAGTTTTTTTTTTTGTCTTTTGATAATCAACGGGAGAGCAACGAGCTTGGTTTCTCGTACTATAATCTCATCTGACTTGAATGTATGTCTTACTTGTTTTCAACTTAATTAGGCTTGGAGCTGTTCTATATGGTGTGGATTTGAGCTTGAAGATTTTTAATTTGAGAGAGAATTACTATTTAAAGTCATGATTCTGTTTGAACACAAACTAATCCCCAGTTTTCCTTGATGAATTAATTCTGGCTTAAAGATGAGAAAGTCCTTTTTTGCTTATCTGATTGTGGTTACTGCAAGGTCTAATATTAGAGAGCCTATGGCTATGGATTCTTACACGGTTACACCATAGTCTATATCAGTAATATCTTGAAAAAGGTCTATTCTGTTGGTGTCCTGAGGCCATGGAACATGCTAGTTAATTTTGCTCTTTGCAGAACACTGAATCTGTTTGTGTTCTTGATATATACTGATGCAACAGGCGAAATTGATTTAACTTCACATACGGTTTTAGAATAAGGAGAGGGGTCTGCACAATTTTTTTCTTAATTTCTTCTTTATTTATTTTTTTCACACCAGAATTCGATCATGCATCCTCGTTCTGAATTGATGGTAGTATGTTTAGGTCAGACGAGAAGACTAAAACTCTTCACACGCTATGGTCAAAGTTGAAATTAGCACGGCTGGTTTGTTGGGAAAACAAGGAGTCGCTGAACCCAAGCTTAGAATTCACCAAATCAAGCTGTAGAAGATTGTTCTCCAATTGATGCGCTCCTATTATAATCGAAGCCCATGGCTTGGATCCACCCTATCCCTATCTTTATAGTTGCTTCGCTCCTGTACTGGATTATCCCTGAAAGTGAATGTTCCAGTGAAAGCAGAATCCCTCTCTATGTAATTTTGAGACCAAAAGAAGTAGGGATTTGATCGATGGAACGCCTTTGTGACGTCTAGCTCTGTTCTATGCCCGCCCCTAAAGATAGCAGCGGATACAGATTTACCATAAGCAAAAGCGGCTACTGAGGCGAAGGCAAATAAGGTTCCGTTCCATGGAAGGAAAAAGAAATGGAAATAAAAATCAGAAAAGGTCTGATCAAATATTTTGCGAAGGAAAACGAAAGCTATATATTAAATAGAATAAAGCGAAGGGAGAACACTTCCCACTCTCCCTTCCCCACCCCAGTAGGGGTGGCCTCGTCCTCTTCCTCAGGTAGGAGAGACTGCACCTTTCAAAAGGAGAAACTTAGAAAAGAGAGAATATTGACTTCGGAAAGCAGGCGCATAGAGGCGAGTCAAGGGAAATGCTGTCAGCTAGACTAAAGAGGAACGAGACTAACAACCAGATCGACTAAAGGCGTCGGCTCATCTCAAGTGTACAGTGCACATAAGCGTCCCGTGAGAGCTTAACCTAACTTGAATATTACTGCTAGCAATCAATCTTGTTGGGTGATTCTAAGGTCTTTCTTTTAGCCTAAATCGAATATTGACTATTCCCATACAGAATGGTCGTAGAGCGATCTTATATTGATTTCTTTTTCCGATTGCTTCTTTTTTTGCTTTGACATCCAAGACATGAACAAACAAAGGAAGCTAAGCCGGCAAAGTCAGTAGAGGAGAAGTTCTTATAGGTGGGAAGGAAAGAGAAGCAATCGACGTAACCCACGAGGGACCTGCTTGGGTTTGAACCAGCATCCACGAACACCAAGCAAATCACATCGTTCCTTACCTGCACCATCGCGTTCTCCCATGTGATGCCCCAAACCACCTCGTTCTGCAACACCAAGTCTATAGATGGCACAATGGACCCCATCATCGAAAACCTAATGTCTTTGGATGCAAAGCATGTCCCAAATGGTGCTATGGCGCAACTTTAGTGACACCTTCGAGTGCTAGTGTAAATGCCTCCGCTAGAGCTTTGTAGATTGTTGTCTCCATGACAGTATAAGGATTCACAGTGCTAAGTTTGGTTCCACCAAAGCCTTCTCTGTCTATTGACAGAGGGGTTGTATTCATGGGCACCTTTTTGCCAGCGATTCTGATGGATTTTACTCCTATAAAGTATTCATTTGAGGGTTCACCAAAGGGAGAGCCTAAAGCAGTGTTCACTGGATTGGTAATGAGTGGAGTGTAAGAGAGAGACTTGGAGACATCACCACGGGGAAGGAAACTATATGGGCCATCACCAAAGAATATGGCACCATTGGACGTTGATGAAGAACTCAAGCAAATGGAGAACTTCTTGGGGAAACCAAAAGCCGAGGCAAACTGAGAACGAAGAGAAACTCTTGACCTTCCGAGACCTGCCATGCCCGTGACCCCATGAGCAAGGCCTTCCAAGGTACCCTTTGAACCACAAATGAAGGGAAGTTGGACACCTCAACAAATTTGCCCGGGTAGAATCCATTAGTTGATTGGAAACAGCATATTGAACAATGTCACCGTATGTGGATGTGGCAGATATGGTATTTCTAGGGAAGCGACCACATGAGTTATTCTCATTGCAGTGACATAAGCCGAAAGCTGAGCACTGGATAGAGCCACAATGGGCTGGCTTGGAGGTGGATGAGACGTAGCCATTTTCAGAGTCCACCCAAAGGGAGATACCACCCAGATCTATGGTTACCTTTATGGGCACATTTGGTGTTCTTTGGTTAAGTTGGGTAATGTATTGAGGAGTGGAGGAAGATAAGTCTTTTGTGACTGGAAGCACAAGTGCCTTGGGTCGGAAAGAGGTTTCAGCAATGGAGGGAGAGATGATCAAGCCGAGAAAGGAGCAAAATAGACGTAAGCTAAATGGGGTGCCCATGAAAAAGCTTGGATAGGAGTCAGTGCCAAGGATTGAAAATAAGAGGAAGTTTAAACTGTCAAGGAAAGTTGCAATATGATTTAAAAAAAAAAATTTTAAGTAGACATTGCTTATTTTAAACATTCTATTCAATAATTAATATATATTATTAACTTTTTAAAAAATAATATACATTTATAACATGTTAATTATTGAATTAAGTGATTAAAATAGGTAATACTTACCTGAAAATTTCTCTGTCCATGCGTTTTTGGATTCTTATATCAACGTTGTTTAGTGAGAAAGGTTTTGTTGGTAGATGTCAAATTTGGGAACCATTACCAAATACCAACTAGAGACAAGTCCCGGCATACCAAGTCACGTTGCTGACCCAGTGCTCCGGTTTTATTGAAATTTGCAACTCGCTTGAGTTAATTATTTCCTTTTCCCAAATTCTAAGTTCATCTTATATACAATTTTACGATAAAGATATTTTTTTAATTCAATTTTACGTCAATCAACATTAAGTCATTCTTTGAACGAATTCAAAAGCACACCTTGATTATTTCGCTTTGTATCCCTTATTCTATGACAGTTTGACTTTGACAGAGTCACAAATTTTGTAACGTCACAGTGTCACACTCATTAAACAGCCATTTTTCTTCAAACAATGCGGCTCCGTTTTCTTTCTTCCGGATATTCAAGTATTGCATGCATGCAAATATGAGGTTAATGTTGTTTGTATGTCAAATTTATTAAATTATTATTTCTTACATTGTTTTCTGAAATAGAGATCGGTTTCTGTACACAACCGACAAACGTGTGTCCGAAACTGCACTACGACATCCTCTGCTTGACATCTTCATATATGGTAGTTGCTTGCAGTAACTACTTTATTTCTGTTCACATTTAGATGAAGCTTTATGTGAAATTATTCTTTTCCCTGGCAAATGACCGGCATTATAGTTAAATATAGAAGTTAATTATAATAGCTATCATATCTGACTTTCTTAAATTACCAAGTCTTCTAGAAATAGCTGTGGTGCTGGCCCGTTTGATTAGTCCTAAGATTCCTAAGTGCTATGCTAGCCCTCATCAACTTTTTTCTTTTTAATTTTTCTCTTCTTTGGAGATTCATTTTTTTGTTTTTGGGGGTTTGTCACAGAGATGCATGGGTGATGCCTTGAAATGACTTTCTAATTAAGGAGGTAAAAAATGGTTTCAGGAGCCTTACTTTGTAGGAAAAACTATAATTCCTAATGTTTTGTTTTTCAGTAGGCCAAGTCATGAGTACAATATCAATTACTGAATTATATCTTCTGTATCTAATGACGAGTAGGCGCATGAACAAAAAGAACGAGAGACGACCCAAAAGTGCCATCAAGCATAAGTTCATGCATACATATATTAGTGAGGAAAAAGAAAAGAAAGGTGACTTCAAAATTGAGAAAGTTCAGAAATCTAGATTAAAGAAGGAAACTAAAACTAGTATGCCTCATCATCATAGTGATGGTCAATACTCTAAGCCGATTCTGCAGGCAAGGAACCAAATTTGAAATCAGAACAACTAGCATGCTTCATCAAAAGGGAAGAGCTAAATCCTACCATGGAAGTTGCCAAGTCAAACTGCACTATGACATCCTCCAATTGATATCCCCCTATCACAATGGGATTTCTTGGGTTCAGACCTCCATCCAAGAATCCCAAGCACATTACCTCATTGCTCACCCGCACCATCGAATTCCTCCCATATATGCTCCATTTGACCATCTCGCTCTGCAGCACCAACTCAATAATTGGCACATTTTGCCCGACTTGTGAGCTTCCAATGCCTCTGGAGCTAAAACAGAGCCCAAAGGGTGCCACTGGAGCCACTCTAGTCATGTTCATGGACATGGCAGCTTTCATATAAGCTGTCTTGAAAGTAGCATAGATCGAGCTCTGCATGGTAGTGTAGGGCAAAATTGAGCTCAATTGAGCGCCTCCATTGACCTCTTGATCTTGGGACGGTGATGATATGTTTAAAGACAATCGCTTGCCACTGATTTTGATGGAGTTCACGTTGATGAAGTATTCCTGTGATGGGTATCTCTGATTTTGGATGGTAATAAGGGGTGTGAATGTTAGAGATCTGAGAATTTCAGCCCCGGGTTGAGATTCATAGGGCACCCTGCCGAATAGGACAACCCCAGTTGAAGATGAGAGGCAGAGAGTGAGTTTTCTCTGGGAGTTGAAGGAATCGAAAATCTGTGATGTAAGTGAATTGCGAGTCCTACCAAGACCTGCCATGCCTCTAGCACCACTTGCTAAGCCATTCAAGAGCTGGGTGGGTGAGCAGGTGAAGCGAAGGTGGTGGATGGCTTCCATCACACCTGCTTTTGACTCTTCAGTTGATTGGAGGGCCACGAGGTCTTCTACAAGCTCTCCTTCTCCGGCCATTGTCCCCGTGATGCTGTTTTCTGGGAGAATTTGACATGGCTGGTCTTGATCTGCAGGCTTTGTGGGACTCGAGAGCCATGACCCAATCTCAATTTCATGGTTTTTTGCTGTAAGGCATTGGATTGAACGGTGAGGAGTGGTTAAGACAGAAGATGATGGCATGTTTCTGGATGCACAATCGACCCAGATGAATGGACCCCCAGATCCAGTACAAGCTTGGTCGGTACGAGAGGGGTGCCATGAGAAAGGCTGGTGAAGTACTGGAGGGTTGAATCGTCCTTGGTGACAGGGAGGACCAAAGAAATTGGTGAGGGAGAGGAGCTCTGAGAATGTGAGATTTGGCTAATAAGGCACAGAAGGGATAAATAGAGAGGAAGAAGGTGAGGAAAGGAAGCCATGGAAGAAGAAAAGAGTGGAACTTCGGGAAGTTGGTAGTTGTTGAAGAATGAAGGGTGTTGCGGTTGTGGGTCGCCGCGGTGGGCTGAGACTTGGTTGGAGTTGGATAAGGCCTAGGAATTAGATTTGATTCTAATAAGTCTCAAGCTTTGCTGGTTAGATAACACCCCGGGCTGATCTTCTCTTCTTCTCTCTCTGTGACCCTCGGTCGGTATGTTACTGTTATTGGCTGTGGTGGGTGACCCTAACACAGCGACACACCCAAAGATTTCAACTTGTGTTGGGCATACCTGCCATAACTGATGCTTCCAAATTATGCCACGATTTTATGGCCAAAAAAAAGAAAATTATGCCACACTTTTCATCTGTACTTACGTATAAAACATATATCTCAGACTCATTTCGAGATAAGAAATTTTATATATTTTTAGAGTATTATATGTAAAAAAAAATAATATTATATTTAATTAATAAAAATATTATATTTCTTATAATATAATTGAATTATCATATTTTTAATTTTATAAAAAATATTATTTATTAATTTTTTAAAAAAATTAATTTTATTCATTCAATTCTTTAAATTTTTAATCATTCATAAATTTATTTTTTTTATTTTTTTATTTTTATTAATTTAATTTTTTTAAAAGATAAAATTATTATAAATTTAAAATTTAAAAATTAAATGAAAAAAATATAATTTTAAAAAAATAAAATTAAAAAATAATATATTTTTCAAAAATTAAATATAATTTTTACTCTAATATAGTTATACAAATTGTTAAATTAAATTTATAATTTTATATAATAAAACTTATATAAAATTTTAACCGTTAAACATGACAGTGCCAGAATATTTTAAAATTTATGCATTCTGACGGTGCTCCTGCTGCTTCATCTGGAGCCCAAAGTCAAGGGCAAATACAGACGATGGGGACAGAAGACGGAAACGAAAGAACAAGAGGCAAGTGGCAACAGCCAGTAGGAGTATTGGAGAGTGATGCAACTTGCAACCGGAGATTTTTTATTCTCTCTATTGTCCTTTTCTTTTCTTGCCTCAAATGACAAAATTTAAAATATTTAATATTTGGATTAATTTTTTTTATATCCTATCAATATTTTTATTTTAAAAAACGTGTACCATAAAATGAGTCATTAAAAATATTAATGTTTTCACATTCTCTAAGGAGTATGCACAATCCGACTCTTTTTATTTATATATATATATATATATATATTAAAGTCCAATCTAATTTGTTATCTAATTCAATAGCTTTAAAAAGTATACAAAGAATGTGAGTATAAGTATATGTACACGTAGCATCGCTATTTTACTAAACGAACAAAAAATACTAACAACAATTGGATATTATTTTAAGAGATGCAGTAAACTCAAGATTTTAATAAGCATGTTTTATATGTAGTAAATATATGACCTATTTATTCGTAATTACAATATGTGTAGACTGAAATTTATTCTGACTATATATAACATTATATTGATGTACTAGAAACAATAGTACTACATTAATGAGATGAGATTGTTTCAAATGATGAGCAAATTCAAATACTCATGACAATTTTTATGAGAGAAATGTAAGGTACAATTGATGTTTGAACTGAGACAAATTGACAAAACCGGTTAAGAGGAAGGAAAGGGTGAGGTAAAGGAGCTAACCTCTCAACATAAACCACTATTAGTAATATTAATAGCAAAGCAACCAAGTATAGAATTACTATACTTATACATAGGCAAATTATTTACCTCCCTTTTTTTTAAAGAAAATTTAAATTAAGAAAAAGGCTTTTGTTTCTTGCAAATTTCACTTTTCACACTGAAAGTGAAAAATATATACTACTTTGCTGTTTCTTTCATCCAAGATAGGTCTTGGTGTGTTGCTAAGGAGTAGAATAATTAAGGCAAAAGCATAATAAAGCTGTCAAAATAAGATTTGATATGTGGATTTACCTAGTTCAACTTATTAAAATGATGAATTAAGTTATTTAAAATATATCTCACATAAAAATAAATTAGTTTGACCCGAGTCATTTGATCGGTTAATTCAAGTTGTTGAATTTAAGATTTATATATTTTTATTTATATAAGTTAACAATTATAATTTATGAATTATAATGTAATTTAAGTTTAATAACTATTGCATGGTTTTAGACATTTTGTAACATAAGTTTAATTATTATTTGATGATTTCTTAGTTTACTTTAATGTTTGTTTTGTATTTTTAATGTTTTTAAATTTTTTGATTAGACAACCTGTTTAATTTATCAATTTATGAATTAAATCGTCTTGATTTTTTTTAATTGATTCTCAAAATAAGTTAACCAGACCTGACTTACTTAGCTAGTAACTTATGATAGATCAACTCAAATAGTTTGAAATTACCTATTTTAACAGCTCTTATTAAAATATGTATATCTCATTGACTTGACACCAGTTTCTACATTTTTTAAGTGTCATGTGCAACTAGCCTGTACTAACTATTTTCTAAATAGGTCTTTAGGCTCGTGCAATTTGATCCTAAAATATAGTATTTTTCTAAATATAAAAGGAAAAAATCAAGTACCAGTGTGCGCACTGGACAAATTCAGCCGGTTGCGTTACGCATCGTTACTTTAGATGGAATACAATATGATCCGTATTTGGTGCTAGCACCGTAGACCACAGGGTCTTTCTTAAGAAACAAGCAGCCGCGTCCCAAAATCTTCCCTTTAGTACAATTAATAAGCTGTTAACAACGAATCAGATCCGTTCGCATTAAAATATTATTAATATTTCTTCTGTTTATTTTTATTAATTGTGTTAAGAAAAATTTTATTTAACAATATTTGTTATTTAAAAATATTAATAAAATATTAATTAATTTTTTATTTTATTTCTATATTTTAATAAAAAATAATGAAGTAAGTAAAGTTTAAAAAATATTAATAAGATAAAAAAGAATAAATTAATTATTTTAAATTATATTTTTTATAATAAAAATTATTAATAATTTTTTTAATTTTTATAAACAATCTATAAATAAAAATAAATAAAAAAAGTACTATATCTAAATGAGAGTTAAAAGAATTGAAAGTAACATAAGGATGACTACAACCCTCATCCAAAAGATTTTTAAAGAAGAACAGTTATTTATTTTTATTTAATTAAAAAACTCATTTTTATAAAAAGATTACAATAAAAATTCCACTTTTTCCCTCTTTCTCCTTCGTTACGTTCAATCAAGGTAGAATTCAACAGAATGTGAAAGTGGGTAATTAAAAAAGATGCTTCCCCTAATTGAAGTTATGCCTTGGATCTGATGGTACTTTCTTAATGCATCTATTTAAGACAGACGTCATCTTGGAACACGATAACCTAAAATATTTAAAATCCCCACTTTCCAAATATCTCTTATACATACTTTGAATGAGAATTTTTTTAAAATTTTTTTATAAATATTTCATTTATTAATTTTATTTTTTAAAAATTAATTTAATTAATTTAATATCGAGTTTTAAATTATTCATAATTTATTAATTTAACTTTTCAAAAGAACAAAATTTATGAATAATTTAAATTTAAAAAATTAAATCAATAAAATTAATATTTAAAAAATAAAATTAGTAAATAAAATATTGTTCGGTGTCATACTAAATATAAGGATTTTGAATTTTTCTACATAAAAATTTTGTGTGTTGTTTTAAATAATTAAAATATGTATGATTTAATTTTGGCATCGCCTAACCATAAATATAAAACAAAAATTGTAAGTGAAGGTTACTCGTTACATGCTGTATTAATATTTATTTTTTTAAAGAATGATTCTATATTATCATAATTTATTATTCTAATAAAAATCTTTAAAATTATTAAATAAAGTGAGTATTACATATTTTTATATTCTTAAAATATTGAATGTTTTATTTGTTAATTTAATACTTATTTTACTAAATATTAAAAGAATTATGAAGAAGAAGAGTTACATGGTTGAGAAGGAGAGAATTAATTATACGTCATTACTACATTAGACCAATTGCAATTACACTAATAACTCCTAAAAACACAGCTTGCGAGAGATGGAAGCAGTCCTGAGTCTTGACTAACGGTCCATAATCCACCTTGACTACCACAAATGCGATTTAGAAGAAACAGTTCTACGCCGTTTGTAATCTCGTGTATACAACGATGAATATGAAAAGCTGAATAGAAAGGCACTAAAATGCTTTTAAAAGTTATTAAATAATTTTAATTATAGATAAATATAATTTATATCATCAAATTACTATTTATAACAACATTTTAATTAGTTGGTTCAGCCACATCATGTGGGAGCGACACGAGGAACTTTCTTGAGTGTTAGGGAAAGATGATGGAGAGGATGGAGAGGTTATAACTTGTGACGTGGTGGATTGCAATAGGACAGAACTGGACAATAGAGGGAGGGATTGATAGCGAGGTACTTTCTCCTAGCTGTTGGCGAACAAACACTCCTTGTAAACAGGTTGAAGAAGCTTAGCACTGAAGTGTTATATTTGTGTGATCTCCTCTCGCGTACGCAATGGTAAATATGAAAACTTGAAAAGCTGAAATAGAAAGAAATTAGAATGCTTGTCGGATACTGTTTATGACGAAAGACACTGCAAATTATCATCTGGTTTACCGCAACGTACAGAACTTGCGGAGAGCACTTATTCCATACAATTACACTTGGAATTGAAAGAAGCGTAAATGAAATTTCATCATCACCGGCCTAAACTTTTCTAAATGGGTGAAAAGTGAAACCTTAAAAGACTCTAAAATGGGAACAGCTTGCATTGCGGAGCAGAAGGGAGGAGGTAAAACCAAGTTTTGAGGAAACTAGGTCAAACTCCAAAAGATTGTCCTCCAACTGATGCCCACCAATAATAATTGAAGTGGCAGTAGGACTCGTTGGCTCCAAACCCCCATCCACAAATCCAAGACAAAGCACATTTTTAGAAACCCTGACCATTGAATTGGCCCCATAAATTGTCCATGTCACTCCCCCCGGCAGCACCAGATCAATTGTTGGCACGGCCGGTCCAGTGATGGTCTTGCCAATGGTTCTTGAATCGAAGCACGCCCCAAATGGTGCCACTGCTGTCACACTCTTTATTTTTCTCACTTCAGCACTCTTGACAAAATCATTCACAAGTGCCTGGTAGATAAAAGTGTGCAATTTCGTGTAGGGAATCACGGTACTAAGTTTGGTGCCCCCATGTCCCTGTTTGTTAATGGAGAGCAGGGAGGCACTAAAGTTGACAACTTTGCCATCAACCTTGATTGACTTCACGTCAATGAAGTACTCATCGGAAGGACCTTTGTCATAGATTGGGCCTGTGCTAGCGGGGTTGACAACGAGTGGGGTGGTGACAAGGAATTTGGAAGCATCAATAGGGGGCAGATAATAAGGTCCTCCACCAAAGGAGAGGTCCCCAAATCCATCCTTGGTTGAAGAAGGTAAACAGAGGGCAAACTTACGAGCCAGCTTATAATTATTTGCGAGCTGTGTTGGTAATGAAATTGCAGTCCTTGCAAGGCCAAGAACCCCTTTCTTGCCTTTGGCCAGGCCATCAAGAAAGCCCTGGACCCCAAATTTCTTTGGGTACACACAGGCAGAGAGGAAGTGCGGCACTAATGTCTTTGACAATACTCTTGCACCGTCTGTTGTATACACAGCCAAGATATCCTCACCCACGTCTCCGCTTACGAAGAACTCACCAAAGGGGTTGAATGGTTCAACACCGCAAGTATTGTTGGTGCATCCCGTTTTAAGGGGATGATTGGTGCAGGTAATGCAATCTGTGCCTTTGGCTTTTTTGCATTTGTTTGTGCCGCAATAGACAGGTCGGTAGGTTGAGGAATTGTAGTCATTGCCGCACACGAACCAGAGGAAACGTTCTCTAATATCAATGACCAGATCCAAGCTGACTGGAGGAGTTCCCATGTAGATAGAGGTGAAGTACTGACGGGTTGATGGGTCTTTCTTAATGGTAAGGTGGAAGGGCCTGGGTTTAGGGGGCTTCCATGCAAGTGACGAGGACAAGAGGGAAAGAAGAGATATGGAGAGGAGGAAGAAATGGAGGGGGGAAGTAGCCATGGCCGTTCTGAAAGCAAACGTTGTTGATCAGTGATTGGCATCGGTGTTGGGGGGTCCTTATTATATAGCAACTGGATGCGAAGTAGATCTAATCTTGCTGACCGATTGTTTGGCCATGTGACCATATCATTTGGTCAAAAGATGACAACTTATTGGTGTAATCTACACGTTCCCACGCACTTCAACTTCAATGGATCCGTGCCTTTTAAGTTGACGAACAATTTATGAACAAGTAGACCTCCAAGCATGTTGATACGGAGAGCACGGAAGGGTAGAAGAAAAGTCAATGAACAAAAAGAAAAGAAGAAGAAGCCACTGGGATTTGAATAGTGAGAAATTCTTTGCTAGCCACTCATGTTAACTTTTTACATGTTTATATTTAAGTACGTCATGTTATAAATATTTTTTTTTAATATTATAAGTATAAATATATTAAATGTTAATTTAAGTATTTATAGTAAATAATATTTATTTAAATTTTTTTATAAAATAATTTATAAGAATTCATATGTTTAAATTTTTATGTCACTGTTGTATAGAAGAAGAAAGGATTACTAAAAAAAATTAAAGGATTACTAAAAAATATTAAACGAAGGAGAAGAAAATAACGAAAGAGATGATGGGAGGATATGATACGGATGGCCTCTTCATATTGAGAAATTATTGCTTGTTTCACGTAAAATTTTGTCTTATTTATTTATATTTTAAAATCTAAATATTTAATTATTAAAAATATACTTTTTTAAGAAAAAATATTTATCAAGATATGATAATTAATTTAATTTTAGAAAGTATATTTTTTAATAATTAAATATTGAGATAGTATTAAAATATAAATAAATAGAATATAATCTTAAATAAAAAATTATTACATATTACTAAAGTGTCACATAAAATTATTTTTTATTTATTTTAAGAAATTTTAATATTTTAATATTAAATAGTGTTAAAAAATACATTTAAAAAAATACATTCATTAATTCTCTCTTAACAAATATATTTTTTAAATAATATTTAAATATTAAAATATAAATAAATAAAGTAAAATTTTACGTGATGCTCTAAAATTATATAATAATTTTTTTTTACACATGACGCTTTTAAGTGCTAACAAATTTTTCCATGGTCTTGTGTCCTTAAATGCACTGCAACCAAGGAAGGCCTCTTCCTTCTTAGCTCATTAGTTGCACTACAACCAAGTTGTAGGACGTTGAGAGACTATATTAGAAAAAAAAATTAATTTATTATTAAATATATATTATTTATTATTAAATAAATATTTTTTATGAGAGTTAAAATAATACGTAAATAATTTTATTTTTTTAAACAATTAATATAATAAGTTTTATAATTATAAAATAAAAAAATATTATATGTACTTTAAGTTTTAAGATATTAAATAAAATTTATTTTTAATTTCTAAAAAATATATAAATATAAATTTTATTTCTTAATACAAGTTTAGAAATAAATTAATTTTAGATTTTTTTAAAACTTTTTTTAAAAAATTAATTATAAATTGTTTTAATAATAAAATAAATTAATTTATATACATATTTATTTATTTAAAGACTAAATTAAGAAAATTAAATTAATTTTAAATTTATAAAATTAAATTAATAAAATTAAATTTTAAAAAATAAAATTATTAAATAATATATCTTTTATAAATTAAAAATAAATTTTATTTTAACATATTAAATGTTTTGTGTAGAGGGACATGGCATTAATGATAATATACTCACTGAATTGTCAAGTTTTTATTAGTTGTAGATTTTTATAATAAATATTCAAAGTCTATAATATAATTAATAATTAATAAATATTTAAAAATAATCAAAATATTAATACATTAAAAATATGAGTACGAGAGTAATTTTTTTTTATATTCTCATGTAATTATATATTTTTATATTATTAAATGACTTAATTATTATATTATTTGAAAAAATAATTATTTAATATATAATTTAATAATAATATAAAATTTTTTAAAATTTAAATTTTATAAAGTGATGAATATATTTTAAAAGTAAAATATAAATAAATAAAAATTAATAAAAAATTAATAAAAAAATTTAACAAATTCATAATTTAATACTTATTTATTTTGTTAAATTTTAAGACGTTAATTTTTTAATCAATCATTATAAATACTATACTATAGAATACGTTTCTTATTTTAAAACTATTTAAATTAAATTTGTTAAATTAATAATAAATCAAAAAAATTTACATATATTACTAATACTCATTTAGTGATATATTACAAAATTAAATTCCCTCGGTTTGGCATTCGGCGCTGGCTGGCTTGGGTGTTTATTTGTTAGCAGATTCTGTTGGTGTTTCTTTCGTTAGAAGTTAATTTTTCTTGGTTTCTCTCTTTTCCATTGTTAAAAAAAGAAAAAAGAAAAAAGAAAAAAGATATATTTATTTTTTATTTCCAAAACTTATTCAATGTGCGTAGACTAAATTTATAAAAAGATTTCTCCACGATCTCGCGGCACGTGCATATGGGTTGTGCATCTGGACTCTTTGACTCATGGTTGGATTTCAAATTTATCACCTTTACTTTTTCATTTGTCGAAAGTATATTTTTCTTATAATTTTTATCGTAAATTTTATTTTCGTTATATAACTATACTTCACTTAATTTTTTTAAATATATCAAATTCATTCAAACTAATAATTTAATTAAAAATATTAGTAAAATCTGTTAACATAGTATCTTATACAGTTTTTCTTATTAATAGTATTTTATATAGTTACAAGTACATAATAGATAGTAAGGTCAATCCGTCTCCATCCCCGTTTCGCCGCGAGTACTCATCCTTGAGTTCTTACAATGAGGCAGGTATTTATGAATATTTGTAAATATTTAATAATTTAAAATATTTTAATTTATTAGTATTATTATAAAATTTTTTATTATTATCATTTAATTATATATTATCAAATATTTAAATTTTTTAATAATTATTATTTTAATTAAATTTTTTTAATAATTTATCAATTTATTATTAAATAAATTAATATTAAAATTTGTTAAATAAATTTTTTTAATATTAATAATAAATTAATATTAAAATCAATTAATAAATCACAAAAAAATATAAATGAAGGCAAATTTACATCATAAATTATAAAATTTTGTTTAATAATTTAAAATATTTAAAAAATTTAAAATTATTATAAATAACATATTGAGTTAAGTTATATTTTATAATAATTTATTTACATAATTAAAATAAATATATAAAACATTAAAATAAATAATTATTATTTGAATAATATAAATTTTTTTAAAAATATTTAGCATTATGTACTCATTTACTAAAATAATTATTATAAAATAATAATAAAATATAAATTCTAACCTCATTTCAAAGAAAAAAAAAATATGTATAATGATTCTTGTCCTTATACAATATACGTGAAAATTCACGAAACTGTGTAATATTTTTTATTTTCATCTGAAAACTTTGAAAAACCTAAAAAATTCGTCCCACTCTACAGCACAAATTACTTTCTATTAAATACGTATTTGGTCCTTACCAAAAAAAAAAAACATATTTGGGAGCAAATTGTTTTTCCTTTTTTAGATTTAAAAAAAAAGTTATTAATAAAATTTTAATTATAAATTATTTTAATTATAAAATAAGTTAATTTAAACACATTATAATTATCATGATATAATTTATATCCTTATTTCTAATTTTTTTATTAAATTAAATTTACTTCTTAATAAATATACTTAAAAAATTTAATAATTTATGTATAAATAGTATAATTTTCTCTTAATAAATTAAATGTAAAAAATCAACAATTATCACCGCTTCCAGTCAGCAAAAAGGAAAGCAAATTCCGTTATTGTTTGGCACTGCCAATATTCCGCTACACTCGAAATCAAAGCTTTGTTGGTAAGTTCTTCTCCCCCGTCTTGATTCTTGGATCGGCTTAAGGGATCTGCCACAATTAATTTGGCACTCTTACGTTGTTTGTAATCGTAATTGCTGCTTTGGTGCGAAAATCTCCGTCGCGAGTCCTGTTTTCGCTAACGTGATTCGCGAATCCTTGAATTCTTCGTGCTGCATTGACATCAATCTTTTGTTCGTGGCTGTTTTTTGCAATCAGTATGCTCGTAATATATTGTATTTTGTGTAAAATAAACAAAATGTTACATCTGCTTTGCAATCGCTCTGTTCCGGTATTGAGACACGAGGCATCGTTCAAATTTCGTTTTTCTGCAGTGACACGTGATGGGAATTGTTCTTTCTTTATTGATATAACCTAATTGATGATTAGTGTTCGTACGTAATTGTGATTTGTGACCCAGTTTCTGATTCTTTGGTGTGTGTGTGTGTGTTTTTTTTTCAAGAAAATAAATAGATTGAGAAATTGTATACAGTGGATTATTATTATTATTATTATTATTATTTTTAAAGAATGCGATGATGTACCTTGTGGAAATTGGATGTTTCTTTGAGAAGTAGTTAATTCTTGGCAATTTCATGCCTTGTTTGAAGGGAGGAAGAAAAACTAAGGAGAATGGCCACCTCAGCAGCTATGGATCAATTTGAAGAATCCACGAAGAAACAATTAGCATCACTTTTGCGGGTTATGAATTTAGTTAAATCGTTCAAACAGGATGATACTCCTTGCCAAATTGATGAGGTAGTGTGCTTGTGGCTCACTACTTATTGCTGTCCACTTTGACAGCGTTCTGACTTTCATTCAGTACATTCTTTTATAATCTTCTGAAAGTAATTAAGGGTGTTCTATTACTACTGTTTTGTATCATGCAGGGTCTCTTTGTGGGTTCAGTTGGCACTGCAGCTAACAAGGATGCATTGAAAAACTTGAATATTACTCACATTTTGACAGTGGCTGGTACATTGGCACCAGCACATCCCGACGATTTTGTCTATAAAATTATAGATGGTATGGGAGTTTTCATAGAAGGAAAGACATGCTGTTTACTTTGGATCTCTTCATGGTCTTTAGTTTCATCCACTGTGATTAATGAGCTGATTTTGACATTAATTTAGTGTTTGTCTGATTGGGCTTTTGGTGGGTTATGTTGAGAAAAAGGGGGAAGCTTTTGGTTTTATGGCAATTAAAAAGAGCTTCATGACTAGTAATTGAATTCCTTACAAATGAGATTTAATTAGTGGCTGGAATTCAAGCATTTACTTTGTGAACTTCAGTGTAGTAGTATCATTAGCAATTTTGGAAGTTTATGCTTTGGTCTTTAGCCTGCAATTGCTGTGAAAATATCTTTTATGTTTTTGGACTATTGCTGACAATAATTTTCTCCTTGCATCTTAGAAATTATATTTTGTTGAACCAGATCGCTTTATGATAGATATTATCATCTCAGAATGTCCATTGCCTTTTAACTGACTCATATAGCCTTGATTTTATTAAGGGAGTCTGCGCAGCATTTGCTATCCATATTGCTGTAATAAGGATCATGATGATTCTACTGCTTTCACTCAAATTACTGAATGAACGGAGTTTATGATGCATATTGTCCTTCCAAGTTTGTTGAGCTTCTAGTACTGCATCCATACTAAAGTTATGATTTTACTGGAAAATTGAGGCAGTTGCTGACAGAGATAATGTCAACTTGAAACAATACTTCAATGAGTGTTTTGATTTTATTGATGAAGCCAAAAGACATGGTGGAGGGGTTTTGGTTCATTGCTTTGCTGGAAGATCAAGGAGGTAAATTTCTGTATTCCTATCTTTATTATTTGCTAGAAGGTTCATTGGTTTGGTTCATTGTTTACATGGGATCACTTCTTGTTCGTAGGGAAGACAATTATTTTTATTTTGGACAAGTGTCTCAAAATAAATTCTTTGAAGCCCGTTTTATGTCTTAACCATTTCTGCATTTTTGTTTGGTTTAAATATCTGGAATGTTGTTTCTCAACCAAAAAACCAGGAGCAAAATATAGTTTATTGGAATTTCAGTTAGGTTCATAGAAATCTTACTTTATCAATCAAGTTTATTATATTCTTTTATTTGTGATTTAATTGTTATCTAATGACTTATGGGTCTAAAAACATAGAAAATGGGACATGTAAAAGCAGCATGCTTTACTTGCAAAGTTTGAAGAACATTTCTGCTGTTCCTGAAGGCTTATAATTTTATCACAAAGATTGTACCGGGCATGACACTAATCTTTATTTTACTTGTATAATATCTTTTCATATAGTTATATGACAATATCACTTGAAAACTATTGGAATGAAGTTTTGAATAAGTATTGTTATCATTTATGTGTGATCAGATGCAATGTGGAACTAGAGGGTATGACAATTGAGCTAAATGTCAAATTGTTTCATATTCAAAACTGCAATGCTTGTTTGGCCTTGAAAATTATAGATATCTTTGTGTTGCTTTTTCTGTTTCATTAGTCTTTTTCTTTTTCTGGAATCTTCTTTTTGTGTGGAATGTGGATCTTTCCAGTTTCAAGTATTGAATTATTTAGGACTTTGAAAGAATAAAAGTACATGCTTCAAGATTATTGTCTATCTTCCCAATGAAATAGAAGTTGAAAACATTATATGGCATGAGTTGAATCAAAATAAGATTTTTTATGCTTCTGTTTGTTGATTGCTATCATATTTTGAAATTGTTTGAAAGCTATAAGCTAGACCTCAAAATTGTTAACATATGTAGAATAGAGATGTGGGGATGTAGCTTAAATTTTAAGAATGAAGAATCATCTTCTCCTTTACTTTAGGCCTGTGACTTCAGTTCTGCAGGAAGTTCATGCCAGCCTTTTACTATTTCCTTTTTTAATGTTCCTTTTGGCACGTAAAATATTCTTGGTGTTTTTATTGTTCATTTGATTCTTTCCCTGTCCTTAGATTAACCTGGTAAAATCTGTCCTAATTTTTCCTCCTTCCAGTGTGACTGTAGTTGTTGCATATCTGATGAAGACTCGTGGAATGAGCTTATCTGAAGCTCTGCAACATGTAAGGAGCAAACGACCGCAAGCAGCTCCCAATCCTGGTTTCATTCATCAACTGCATGACTTTGAAAAATCTCTTCAAGGTACCTCTCAATTTTATTTGTCTCATTTAAAATTGAAACCTAGCTTGGTGCATTATTCATATATTTGTATATCATCAATCACCAAATAAATATAATTTTGTCTTAAACATATCTGAAAGCCTAAGATATATTTACAATTGTACAATAATACATGAAAGATCTTGTTATGACAGATAAGGAAGAGATATTAGAAATAATAGTCTTAAATGAGAAAAAATAACTTGTACACAATATGCTTATCTAGCAGAATTTGCACGGTGAAGGAAGTAAAGGGTGCTTGTTAATTATTCTCTAAACAATAGTTACTATTGTCAAAAAACTTCTGCATACAATCACATATACTTAAATTAATGATGATACCTCATAATACCTTTATGTAGATCTTTCATTTCAATCTTTGCCAGAAGATTCAGTATACGTTCAAATGGGTAACCTTTTCTTTTATTTTAAACAATAATTTCTAATTTTAAAAATAGTAAAAGATTACTGTATCCATTTCTTTTAAAAAGTATTTTTACTTCTAGGAGCAGGATAATCTTGTTTTGTGTTCTGCTTAATTTGGGGAGTCTTTTACCATGTGAACCTGCCAGGTGGACCACTGTTTAATGATAGAGGGCATTGAGTTTTCTACTCTCCTGCTTGTCTATCTTGACTAGTAAACAGGATAAAATTAGAGATTACATATTTGTTGCATGCTGAAGACATGTTTGCTAGAGGAAATACATGCTATAGAATTTTGTTCAAGATAAATTAGATGATACTGCAAGCTATCATCTCCTTTATATGTTGATTTTCTTTCATTTTCTCCACTAATTGACTTTTTGCATTTTAATTGTTCTTCATATAATTTTATTTATGCAGTAACAAGTTGAAAGGAGATTGGGTGAACATGGAACTGATAGAATCTGTTTCGTTTTTGGAAAGAAATTGTAGTGTCTGAGTAGGGAACATGGTGGTGATTATGCAAGGTACTGAGTTAGGCACATAAGATTTACTGTAAATATTGCAATCACATGAAGACAAGGCAGCATGAGTTTAATATTGGATATTACGGTTGTTGCCAAATATGCTTGAAGTAGTCTTCCCCAATGTAATTTGCGTCCCCCCTTGCCCTCTCTCTCTCTCTCCTGCATGTCTGCAACTTCGTCTTCATGTGTGCAAGCCCCATTTAGAAGAATAATGAATTGTGGCCACGTTCATTAGCCTACTTCTATTCCATGAAATGTTGAATTTTTTTTTTCTTTCCATATCTGCTTTATTACCTACAAGGGAACAAAAAATAAAACTTGTCCCATGAAGAGATTAATCGGAGTATAGGACAACTATGCCGCATAAGCTATGTAGCAAATACTTGGGGAGAGAAAGCAGTGAGTTTTTAAATATGGCAAATACAAGACGGGAATTCCATAGGAAAAGACATTCAGAGTTTTTAAACACATGCTTCTCTAATTAAAAAAAAAACACTGCTTATTCATAAATCATAAAATGGCAAAGTTTCTATTTAAATTAGTTTTGGATGGGTTTTCTTTCTTTCTCTTTTTCTAAACCAGACAGAGGCAATTGCGAAGTTCACATGAAAACCTAATAGAGGATGTAAGTAGTTTTTTTTTTCCTTTTTTTTAATTAGTTTTAAGTGAGGTCAATCCCACCAAATAATTCCGAATTTACCGAAGTCTAATAATAAGGCTTATCACAAGCAAACACGGATGTCACCATTTAAAACTTCTTAGGGGAAAAATAAATATTTATAGAAAGAATTTAAATGGCCAACACATGGGGCATTCGACTATTTGTTAGCAAGAATTAATTTATAAAAAATTGATCTTATCAAAACTTGGTATTAATATAATGATTCAATGTAAAGTTTGATCATTACTTCTTTCATAATAACTATTTTTTCAAGATTTCATATTTTTTCATAAAAAATTATTACCACAACTTGATGCTTAATATAACATCTATCGAAATTAATACACACTTAACTATTTGGGCTTTATTATTACATTCAATCAAGAATAAGAGCTTAAAGACCAGTACGCGGCCCCTGTTTAGATGATGGATTGGGTCCAAAACCATGTTAATGGATCTTCATCTACCAATGTCTGGGTTTGGGTCCATTTCTTGGCCTCATACTATACAACATAACATAGCCTGCTGCATCATTTCATTCGCGCTCAGATTCTGAGCTGTTCCTTGTACATACAAATATACGTATTTTACTTTTACTATTTACATGCACAGCACAACTTCGATTATATCACCATACTGTAATTGTGACATTCTATTTTATATTCCAACATATTGGCCCAAACTTTGTCGTAAAATATCACTGAAAGAAGACGTGTCCCTTTCTATTTGTATTTCGGTTTAATCAAAGCCCATGTGATTGAACCCATTACTTTGTCTTTTTTTGTTTCGCCCCTTCTTTTTAATTTAGCCCTGAAATGAAATGTTTCCGTCTCCAAATAGCTCAATAACATATAATGGGAAGAATAGCACAAATGCAGATAATCACAGTTCTACTTTCCCTCTATTATGTTTTAGATCTTACCAATCTTGAAGGAAATTATCCCATGTTTGATCCTTTCACTTTTCTGTTTATGATATGACTCTTTCTATATAAGAAACTATAAATTGCCATTTACTGCATTCATATTTAATAAATTGAGTACTCGATAAAGAACAAAAAGTGGAGCCGAAAGCAAACATCAGGATCCCTTTTTCTCTTTCACCATAATGAAAGAAACTGTTGGGCAGCACTCTCACATATCATATCATTTTCAATCTCTTCCCCTTGGACCCTGCTATCATTCTTGAGAAACCCTTGTCTAAATTATTGTTTCTAGGTATGGAGCCATGGTTGGAAAATAGATGCATCCAGCTAGAAACCATTCAGGGCATGTTGCTGCCTCACCCCAAAATTCTGAGCACTCACCAGTCCCACTGTGTGCTTCTCTTGCATGCCCACACGTGATTTTTTATTATTATTATTATGCATAATGATTAGGTTGGGTTGCTGAGCCCTGGGTTCGTGTGAAAGACAACATGGCCCGTTGAAGATCTTAAAAAGGTCAACAAAGAGCAATGGAGATCGATAAAGGTATATGGAGCAACCTTGGGTTTCCAGACACTTTTTGAAAATGAACTTACGAGAGAACTGCACATTTATGACGAGATTTGAGTCATTCAAAAAAAAGTGAAGTGTAATGTTATTGTTACTTAACGATTATTTAAAAAGATAATAGAAACAACTATATGTAGAGTGGTTTTATTTGTACATCAATCGTTATATACACTGTTTGTAAAAAAATTTGTATGCATTGGCAATACTTGTTTATTAATTATACTTGCATAAACTCTAATTAGATTTAACTACATTTTATCTATAATTACTTGATGTGATAGGTTGAACTAAGGCTATGAAAATAAAGTGCAAAGTTCATGTGGGTTGTACTGTTGCTTCAAAGAATATATTTGGCATTCAAAATCTCAGTCACTTCATTTCAAACTCCACCTGTGACATCATGGGACCCGCCAGGCATGGCTTGAGAATTAATCTTGTGTTTGAAGTGTTGGTGACAGAATTTCAAACAAATACTATTTTCCTGATTGAGTAGCATTATTTTTTTTAATATATATAAATTAATTAATTATTAAATTAAATTAATCATTTATTTATATATTTTTAGTTATAAATTTATTAATAATTTAATTATTTATTTAATTATATTAAATTAATTAATTATTTAACTAAATTAATCATATTTTATGTCAGGTTACTTTGACATTCCAAATATTTTTTAGATAGGTTAGAATCCCCCTACCTGATTAAGTTCTCCATTATGTCTATGATGCAATGTCTTTGTCATAGCCATCATTAGTAGGATTAGGACTTTTAGCTGAGGAACTGTTTTTCATTGATTACTTTGCCTCTCAAGTCTCAAGTAATAGTATATTTAGCACTACGCAGTCAACTTATGGGACCAACGAACTACAGTTCGCCTCCATTCTCTGCACTGCACTAGTGCCTTTAGATTTTAGTTTACTATATAAACAAACTTGAGCCCTTAACCTTCTTTATGCAGTAAAAAGAGTTGCACCGCCAAACACACCATGAATTTGGTCCTCTGTAAATATCCAAGTGGCCCAGGAAAGAAACCCAATAACCACATTTGCAGCCTGTCCACTAGCAATTCCCAAGAGTGTAAAAAACGTTTGCATATTTTTTTTAGTTGCGTATTACGGGTTGAGGACAAATGCTCATGTTTTTTTAGTCCCTATTTTTAGTTATTAAATTCACTTCACAAGTATTATCATTATTATTATGAACTCAACTGTAAACTTTAAAAACTCAAGTGGGATGCTATAGTGAACTCTACTTGCCACGCAATATACAAGTTACAAGATTGTTATCTGACAAATTAATCTATATATTTTTTTGTTACTATAACAATGGTTCTATTTTTGTATAATAATTGATATTCATATAGAATTTTATAATTTTTATAGTTATCAAATCACCTTTTCGTTTTTATTGTAAAAATTATTTTATTATTATTATTATTTTTAATTTAAAAAAATTAAATTTATAAGACAATTTAAATAGATTAAATTTTATATAAATATTTTTAATTTAAAAAAATTAAATATTAAAAGAGTAAATATATTTAAAAAAGAGTTTGATCGTTTGACTTTAAAAGAGAGAGAGGGAGAGAGAGAAACGAAGAAACTGGGAACGGGATGCAAATAATGCTAAAAACTTACCCTGCCATTACCAGTACCCAACCTAGTGGCAGTGGCCACCACACTACACTACAGTACTGACATAAAACGACCTCACACTTGCTTAGCACACCGTCGTTTCCGCGCATGACGCCAAGAACCCTGTCGTACTCAACAAAAATGTCCAAATACGATTCCCCCCGTGCATCGTGCCACGCGTACGTCCATACAACGACGAACCCATTTTATGTCCCGTCGGCCTCCCTTACTCGAAAGTTTTCCTCAGGGGCTGGGCGCCGCGAGGAGGGAGTGATAATGAGGCTAGGTGTCTGTACTTACTTACTGTGTGCCTCACACGTGGGACCCACACGCTCTCCTTGAAAAGTAAAAAAAAGAAAGAGAAAAGATTCCCTAATATTATTATATTATTATTTATTTATAACTTTTTCAAATTTCACCCCTTGCCCCTTTTCTACTATGAATTTTCTTTGCTGTCCTCGTATTATACCCCACTATTGTCGTAATGCACCAAAAGCGATCGGTGTACAATTTGGATTTCAAAGCAAAGATGCGTCATCATGCCAACCTTATGAGTTATTATGCACACCACTTTTATTATTGTTTCTTTTATATATAAAATAAGGTGCACTATGATATAGTTTTTGTGTATAATCAAGAGTTT
This sequence comes from Castanospermum australe, assembly GCA_019955255.1. Lineage (NCBI taxonomy): Eukaryota > Viridiplantae > Streptophyta > Magnoliopsida > Fabales > Fabaceae > Castanospermum > Castanospermum australe. The sequence continues at coordinate 344,748 of NSJW01000247.1, read as the reverse complement.
TCTAATGCAAAGTCCTCATTTGTTGCATATGCAGCTTGAATGCACACATAATAACACACTCTAAGATCATTTACTTACCAATGAAAGATTTTGTGAGAAAGAAGTGATGCTATATAATGGTTAAGCATGGCTTTGAAGTTTAGTCTTAATATTTGTTTTGTTCCATTGATTAATTACAATAATGCGTAATGGGATCGGATTTTAACTTTCCAACATGTACAGCACAGGGAACGCAGAACAATCTGAGCCAAAGCAGGGGTAGAGAGAGAGAAAATGGAGAATGAGAGGACAAAAAGATTCAATTCCGTGTATGGAGGTAGCAGGATTGTTAGTGTGGCAGGGTGAGCGTCAGAACTTAGAAGGTAAGGTGGGGGCTAATGCACTTGGTGTTGCCTGGAGAATATCTTGGGTAAGATATTCTCCACGAAAAATCACCCTCACTTGCACCATCCATGTGACTTTTCCATAGCTTTCTACCCCCTAACCCTGAATGGACCCAATCATCCCTACCCCTTCCCTCTTTTCTAGGAATATCCAAGGGCATTCCTGGCAACCCATTTACCCCTGCTAACTGCAAATGCAATTAGCCCCCCCCAACACAGTACACTGCAAGCAAACTTGTACATTCAATTTGCATTGCGAGTTTCAAAGTTCATAGGATATAGGCCCAGCCAGCCTCATGCTTCAGGTTACAGCTTCGTTTCCCTTTTCTGACCGACCCTCGTAGTCATTGCCGGTAACGCAACGAGAAAGATTTAGCATTTTGTTACTCAGACTGATATCAAATTTTGAACTTACTATAGGCTAACTGGCCAATAAGGCTTCAGCTTTGTTTCTCTTTGATTTTAATTTCTGCGCTCAAAAGCTTCTGCTTTCTGTATTTTGTATGCATTTGTGTTAGTTATAATTGCAGCATGTTTTCGACAGAGGAATCATACGATCTTATGTTTTTAATTGACATTTTTTTTTGCAAGTTAGTGAATAGTACTTGAATCTTAAGTTGCTGAATGATTCGAATTACTCATATATTTTGTGCATAATGACATAAAAATTATTACTTTTTAATGTCGTGTGTGATTGTGTAATGTAATTACTAGTAGTGCCTGCCTAGTTTTTTAATAGTGCCATTCCAAATGGAACCAAATGAGTCTATTGTTAAAGAAAAGAACACGTAAATGTGAAAGGATTTTGGGAGACCCACTTTGCAATTCCCGGAGTAAGAAATTATAAATTTTTTTTTGGTACAAAAGAAATTATTACTATAACTATTTGTTTTGTTTCTTAAAATATTAAATAAAACACATGATATTATTTGAGCCTTATAGTGCAAGATAAGATTCTTACCAATCTCTCTTCTTCTAGGAGACAACAAGTCAGAACTATTTGATTTTTTTTTTTAAAGTTGTATATGTGACCAATTCAACGGAGTTGAGAGCACGTGAAAATTTGACCTCACGGGGAGGGGATGGAGGGTCAGATGAAAAGTAAAATTTTTGAGTATTTGTTCATCATTTTCTAAGAACTAGCCATAGGGATACTAGACAACATGACTACTCCTTTGGGCGCTAAACAAAAATTAATAATGTATTATTTATTTTGAATATCATATATGGTATACATTACAAGAAAAGAAAAACCAAAATGTGGTTTCATAAGGTTTCATTAAAATTATATGAATGAAAGAGACACAGTAGCAATAGTTTATGCTCATGATCATGATTAATTATCAACATGATTCCTGCTCAGTATTCAGTGACGAACCATTTTGTCTAGTGCTTGAACTGCGAATTTGACAACTACTCCTATGTTTCCCACTATAATCCTATTCAATAATTCATCCATTATGGGTTTGGTTACTTAGAACTTTGGAACACAGAGTCGGAATTTATGGTCTATGTCCCCCTACAACCTCTTGATTGGAGTGTGGACCTATTGTACCAAATTAATTGCATTGGGTGTGCACTCAGCTGCAGTTAGTACTAACTTCCATTGAATTTTAACATCAAGACAAGCACAAACCCATCTTCCGCAAATTATGGGTGCAGCTCAAAGACATGCGGTAAATATAAGCAACCAAGAAATTCTTTCTCTTCTTTGTCTATTCATCCATCCTCTTCCCTAACCCTTTCTTTATTCAATAGAAAATTTTGTCTTTTTCGCTGGATTTTAAACTCAAAACGAATGAAATTTACAACTATTCTTTTTGTTAAAGAAAGAAAAAAGAAATTTACAGTTATGCGTACTAGATGATTAATAATCGAGAATAAATTTAGTGTCATAATTATAAACTTACATGTAAAGTTTTACAGGGCCTTAAATGAATTCATATCACACCTCATTCATTATTAGATTCTGTATGATTGCATCTAAAATCAATTCAACAATCAAAGAGATATGATATCATGCAACTCTTTTTATTTAATATTCGCAATAAAAAATTTTCAAATCATATTAATGTCCTGTACAGAAAATTTTATTTCTAACAGAAAAATATTTGTCAATGGCAACTCTTATTCCATAGAATTGGCCTTACGGTGCAATAATGAGATGATGGATCAAGATCAACTCGATGATATCAATTATGCAATCAATAACTTGGAGCTCAGTCTAAGTTTGTGGTCAACAAGTAATTAAGATTTCGAGTGGGGGCAAGCAAGCCTGTGGAAGTGAAGATTCCCCTCTCAATCTCAAGACTCGTGAAATTGTACCCTACAATGAACAGAATAGTTAGGTCCTTTGCATGGAAGGGACAGTAACAGTGACAGTAGAGTAGTGATAGTATTATTATATTGTGGAGGCTCTGGCACACCCTAGTAGAGTCAAAAGTAGTGGTACTCCCTCGGAAACTTGAGCAAACAGAGCACAGAGCTTAATCCTATTACATAGGAGTTGGGGTATTTAAATTTGAAACGAAACCCAAGACCCAAGAGAGGGTCGGGGGTGCACCAGCACGGCTCTGATGGCCCCCATGTGATTCTACTGCTCAACCTCAGCCTCAACTCCTTGGTCCTTGTGCTTTCAACTTTGAATTCCGCACTTTGACTTCTATTATGCTTCGCTCTTTAGTTAATTTAGTCGGTTATTTAATTAATCCTTTCTTAATGGGCTAATAAAGAAACGGGCCTCATTGTTTTTGGAGAATTTTAGAAGGAGTATATACCATAATTTAATTTAATGCTCTTAGGTTTTTTTTTAAATTTATGTTCGTTGAATTCGAGGATATTAATTGCTGTAACTTACTATAACCCGCAAGTAATAACACAATTATGTCACCTAATTTCTCAATTTATATTTATTTGTTGTATAAAAGAATCTTTTTAAAAAATATTTATTATTTAAAAATATTAATTAATTTTTTAATAATTTATTTATATTTTTAATAAAAAATTAGTGAAGGATGTAAAATTAAAGAAGAGAAATAATTTTAATGAAGTAAGAGAAAAATATAATTTAATTATTTTGAATTAAATTTTTTTATAATTGATAATTTTTTTAATTTTTGTGTAAAAATCTTAAACGATAAATAAAAATAGATAAAAAAATGATAAAACTTATGTTTACTGCTTGAACATGATATTTATTAATTTTATTTTATAAAAATTAATTTTATCAATTTAATTTTTAAATTTTATGTCATTTATAAATTATATCTTTATATTTTTTTAATTTTATTAATTTACACCAAAAAAACAAAAACATTTATCTAAAGATTGAAAAGAGTAGAACAGAGACAGATCCTTTAAAAGTACTGGTATTTATATAAATAAAACTTCTATACATATTTTTTATAACCTTTTCGCACTTGACATTTGCACGCATACATGTTGATATCAGGCTCAAATATCTTGATGAATCGATCACAATTACAAATTTCTAAATGCTTTCTGATAATCTTGGGATTAGTTTCAGATGTAATAATGAAATTTACCAACATATCTTTGTACGTTTTCAATAACTTTTGTATTATTTCTCACAAACTTAACAATAGCATCACAGAAATAGGTATAAGAATATTAATGCTCTTCATCCATCTATTTTAGCCACAAAAAATTACACACCAGCATAGGATCTACGAAGTTTGTTTAGTGTGTCAAATCATCACGCTGTATATGATAATTGTTAAATGAACTATATAGATGTCTAAGCATTCTTATATAATTTCAAACATAGTCACAAACTTTCCAATAGCAAATATAGTGGACATAAATATTACTATTTTATATGAGGGTATAAATATGACTTTAAAGAATTGCTTTAGATAACTATGCACAATATAATAGGAAATACTCGGGCTTATCAATCTTGCTTTTTTCTTCTTTTTTTTGGTGAATAAGCGTTATCAATCTTGCTTTTATTTAACGTAACAAGTAGTATCTCTTTATTCTTTAAGTAATGCTTCCGGTTTAATTTAATGTGTTGTCAGGATTCAAATTATTATATTAACATGTTGCAATTTAAGTGTTAAATAAACTTAAATTAATATAAGAGATTCAAAACATAATAATGTATAATTGAGAAAGATAATTTTAATATTTTAAATAAAATTAATCTCACATTGAGGGTGTGAAATAACCTGTCAAAAAAAAAAAGATTCAAATCATTATTATTGATATATTATATAAGAACCTGTTTCTGGCTTCTCTCCCATCTGAGAAGTCAAGAAAGGAGATCTCATCTTTTCCAATGAAATTATTTTTCAAACCAAGCTTTCTCGAACTTAGCCAAAAAGTACACAAAATCCTGATATGCTTGTTAAATTATTGAATACTATATTGCTTAAGCTCAAATAATTTGTTCCTAAGTCACCATTAACCCTTGAAAGATATTGTACTGGGTCTGGCTTTCTATATATAAGATGGAAACGTTGTCAAAATCCACCGCCGATTTCAACTACGCCGCAACGTGCATTAAGATCCAAAAACCTCAGTCACCATCGATTTCATCTTTCACATTTTCTTAACAATTAATTCTAATCCAAAATAGAGTCTGGGAGAAAATGTGAAAAAATATATATAGGTCTTCATTTATTGAGGGCAGTATAATTTAAAATTAATTTCATACTAATGCATTTTTATTGGAATAAGTTTTTCACATAATCTATTATTAGATTGAAGCTTAATATCATCCAAATTAAATTATAATTTTAAAATTTTACATTAATTTAAAATTATATTTTATCGTATTTTCAAAATAAATAAAAATATCAAACATTTTATCACAAATTTAATATTATTTTAATTTTTTGAAAAATTTTCATGCATTACCTATATAATAGTCAATTATATAATTATCAACTGTTAAATTGATCAAAATTATTTTTCTTAAAAAAATTATTGAATGATATAAATAAATATGCGAAATCTAATATTATTGTCCATTAGTCCCCGTACTCAGTAAATTAAACATTTTTATTAATTATAAATTTAATTGAATCAATAAAACTCATGAGTGTATTATTATATATACTTTTTAATATATCCAAATTAATTAGAGTATGTTTTTACATGCGGAAGCCATATAATAAGAAAAATGAGAGGCTAAATTACTTGCATAACTTAGAATTATTGATAATTGAAATTTTTAAATGTGAGACAATGATTTTTTATGTGCTTTTTCTAATAACTGAAAGAGCTAGTTCTTAATATAATATTGGGGCTTCTTAACTAAGTAATGAATAAGATTTTCAGCAGAGTTTGTTGTTGTTATATACTTGTATTATCCCTCATATATATAATTCTTTTTTTCTTTTCTCGCGGAGTGCATCCTCCAAAGTTTTGAACACCATTAGTGTAGCTTCAATCATGTCTGTTGACATAAGAGATAAGACATAGTTTGATGATAACCCACAAACCTAGTGGAGTAGCTGACCTGAGACTCATTTTCATGTCGAAACGTTATGTGCAGGCTGGCCAACTAAACAGCTTTTCAGTAACAGAGTACCTCACTTACGTTAGATCTTAATTGCTAAAGTTAAGTCATAGCTAGCTGAAGAATATAATAAAAAGCTCGACACAGCAAGCTCTTTCATTGTTCAAGAATACACGACAATGCATTGAATCAGTGTCCTTTCTTTGTATACATTATGTTATCCATGGCTTCACGTTCTCTTAGAGGTTTATCATTGTGGACTCCAATTGTTCCAAAAACAATATTGTATGAAATGTGAAGTTCGTGTAAGTTCAAATTAATGTGGGTTAAAACTTAAGAGTTGTTCATCAACAAACATAGGCTGGTGCTGAAGCACTGAAAACCCCCACTGCTTGTGTTTCGATTAAAGATTAGTCTTTTCATTGTTTTTCTACCACCATGTGTGACCTCTCCCATTATGTAGTGTAATTTGGTCATATCCACCACACATGTCTTGGCTCCTACCAACCCACTCAACCAACAAATACTAAATCGAAATCATGGAGTTAAACTGAGACTTGAGAATTGTTACATTTAGGTATTTAAATCTCTATCTATTTTAACCCATTGAGTTAATTACCAGTTTGGATTATCATTACACTAAATTACTGATTTTTCATTTGAGCAATTAATTAAGAACTACTTTAACAATGAAATTAACTACTGCTTAAATATTGACAATAAATCGCAAATTATGCATCCTACCTAATATTCAAGTAGATTATCATTCCCCTCTCCACTGTTTTTCTATTATTACGCACAATCTTTTTTTCCTAATGTAAATTATGCATAATTTGAATATCATTAATATCAAGTTGAGAATGTAAAAATAAGAATTTAGATTCTTTCTCATCACAAGATTATCTTATTATATAAAGATATACACACAATAAGCATTTACTATGATAAATTATAGAATCAATTAGTTATAATTTAAATTTAATATATTATTTTTTAGTATAACTCTCTCTTATTTTATTACTTGACTAATAAAAAGGGATTCACATGTAAAATAAAAGAAAAAAAATCTACATTATACTTTAGAACCTAGACGACTGTAGTGGCATAGAACCGAAGAATTTGACGTTACACAAAACAGAAAAAAGCACTAAAGATCAAAAGAAGCACGAGTCTTTGTCTGCTTGTTGTCTCTAATGTTGACATTTTCTGAACACCGAACAACGAGAACAACATGTTGCTTTTCTTTCATCATTAAAACATTGGTAAACAATAATCTCACAATACGAGTGATTGATTCCAACCTTGTCACAGTAGGATTATTATTTGTGGGTTCACTTTAGCGAGCTAACCATAATAATTTGGTTTCATGTTATCTCTCGAAATCCAAAGGCATGTAAACAGACAAATATAACAAGATATATGCTTGAAAAGTGGTCAAATGAATTAACAGCATAATCTCCTGCAAATATTTCTCAAGATATATATTATTGCCATAAGTACGTGACAGTAACAGAGAACATTACAAGAACAAAAGATGTTTGAACTTTGAAGAAGAAAGGTCTTCCTTTCTCTGCCAATTATGAAGACAATGTCAGCTGTGTCTGCGTACGCCACTGGGCACTAACCATTCACATATATAAGCATTAATGCATCGAGAGCTAGAAACTTTGATGGGGACAGCAGCCAGAAAGCACCGTGCGATCCTCTCTGTATCCCCATTCTTGATATCCATGAGAAAAGAATAAGACATCTAAAAGGTCAAGTCTTGAAAATGATCTCTTCTGAATTTGGTGTCAAAATCTATAAGCTTTCAATTCAGTGTTGTCATTTTTTAACTCTTTTGAGAGCAGGTAGCTAGTTGAAAAGGAGCAATATATGTGATAATTTCCCCCTCTTCATTTGTCTTTTTAAGTACAGCTAGTTGTCCTATTTGGTAATGCCAAAAACTGCGTATATATTGTTCTTTTTTGTGGAACCATGTGGTTTTCAAAAAACCTTAATGCTATACCCCAAAATTATTTAAACAAATAAAATATAAAATACATAAATAAACTATAACACAGATTGATTGGTCTCTTTCATCCTTCGCATGCACTTACAAGTATAAACCTAGTTCAATCTAAAACTCCATTTTAAGGATGACAATAATTTCTCGCTAATATCATTTCGAATCTTTTTCAATTTTTTTCCGATGCTTAATCAACCAAATAGTAAAAGCTCTTTAGGTTTGTAAGAAACGGAGGAAATATAATCTTTATAATTTTATATAGAATTTTGTTATTTTTTTTAGTCATTTTTTACTAATTTTTTAATATTAAATAAAAAATATTTTAAAATGTTAAAATATTTTTATTAAATAATTAAAAAAATTATTAGAATAAATTAAAGAAATATAAAAATATATGGCTAGGTCCCTCATGGTGAAGTTTTCGATGCAAGGCAAAAGTTCAAGTTCAAACATCAAGGCACTCCATACCTCATTTATTGCTATCCATCAAGAATAATCGTTATGCAAAATATACATTATATAAAAGAAAAAGCTGCATATAGTGGATAAATTGTTTTGTTAAAAATAACATAATCTGTCATGGCCAATTCTCCTCGCAGAAACTCTGATCTTGGTGGCGGAGATGAATTTCTAAACCAAGAATGAGTGTCTGAAAGATAGCAGTGACAGTAATAAACAGTCATGATCTTTTCACTGCAGATTCTACAGCTTATAGATGTGACATTAACTAAGGACTATAGCGCCAGTTGGATGCATGCTATAAATTAACCATGAAAATTGATAGGAGAAGCTATGGCATTTCAACCTGTGAGGCCAAAGTGCTAAAAGATAACTCTAGAGGTTAATAAAAAAAAAGTTAATCAAAAGATAACTCTATACAAATTATTTTCAATTGTTTGAAAATAATTAATATGTAAAATTATTAATTGTATAGAATTTATATAAAAATGATAAATTTATGCACAAATTCAAATACAAATTTATTAATGATAAAAATATACTTTTATCTTTTAACTTTTCATATATGAATATTCAGCGTGCTAAAATATTGTGCGCCATTAATGGATTTAACTGTATATTAACCAGATCAACTTTGCAAAACTGAATATTGACCATCTTAGGATTTAAAGGTTATGTTTGAATGGAAAAAAATAATAAGAAAAAGCTTTAAATATTTTTTTACTGTTAAAAGTTTTTAAAATGATAAAAAGAAAATAAAAAATTATTATAGAACCTTCTAAAAATCTTGATCTCTTATTCATTTGTATTAATATTTTAGATTTTTCAAGTTGAAATATATTAAATATTTTTTAAAAATTAAACTTATTATTTAACTTCTTATTTCTTTCATTTTCTTGTAATTCATTTCTCTTTCTTTTTTTTTTCAATCTTTCAAACGCACCTTATTTAGTGTTAGAGGAAAGTCAACTATGGTTGGGGTTTGGAACTTTTTACTGGTTGTTACTTTTTTTTTTTCTTTTTCTTCTTATGAAGTATAACATTGTGAAAGGTATTAAAATTATTTTTCTTTATAAAATATTTTTTAATAAAATTCAAACCTCTCACATTGTAATTAAAGTTTATTTTATTAAAATTTTAATTTATTTATAACTGAATCACATTCTTATAAGTCCTCATTATTACTTATTTACGGAGGCATCAAAGAATGTAATTTCCCTTCAATTTGGCAAATCTGACTTTAACATTATGTTTTTGGAGACGTCCATTAATCTAGTAGTTGGCATAGTAGAAAGTTTGTTGGCATACTAGTTCTGGGAACATTTTAGGCCCTTGGAATAAGGGGAAGTTCAGAAGATAGTGGTATCCCCACTAGTGCTACGAATTGAGGGATGGTTGAATTTTAAAAGTGTGTTTAAGAGTTTTTTTCTATGTTGGTCCTAAAAGAACTGAAAACCAGCGATATTGAAAAGTTATATTACCACATTCACATTCTTCTTCCTTCTTTTGGGTTTTGTTTTGGAGTTAAATCTTCGTGGCATTCCTAACACTTTTGAGGCATAAGAAATTGATTAGTTAAAAATGATTTTTACGTCAAATGCATCAATTTGTAAAACAAATTACCTCTTTCATTCTGCAGGTATATATTGGGATGTTCATGGTTTACTCTTTTCTTTTTTTTTTTCTATATAAGGTTTAGTCTAATTTAGTTTACGATTGATCTTGAGTTTGTCATTTAAAAATTTTAAAAAAAATTAAATCACATAATTGAATTTATCATTCACTGTTTATTCATTTTTAAATCATTATTCATTGATGTTTCAAATCCTACTCCTAAATTATCAATACTTAACACATTAAAAAGACATTATTGAATATTAATAATAAAGTAAAATAAAATCAACTATAAAAATAAGTACACAACACTCTTTCGAGCACATAAATTATTTATTAATAATGGTTAATTAAATAACAATAATGTGAAATACAAAAATTAAATAATAAAACAACATAACAAGTCAATAACTCTAATATTATATGTGTAATAAAAAAAATATAATATACGTTTATACTGTTTAATTTAATTTATAATATTCAATTTATCTCCAAAATCGTAAACCAAATAATACAATGAAAAAATAGAACTAAATCTTAATTTGTTTTGATTTGATCAACTCGCTTGGTTTAATTTGAATTTTCAAAAATCAATAATTTGCAGTCCAAAAATTGTTTCTTGTTCAAGAAAAACAATCCTTCATTTAATTTTCAAGAAGAAATTTATAATAATCAAATTATATAATAACACTTGTACAATATTTTATTTGTCTAATTATCAATATTTGAAAATTTATTGGGTTTTGATTAATCTATTTCGAGCTCTAACTAAATTGATTCGAATTAGATAGACCACTTATTTAAGAAGAACAAACTTCTCACCAATCGTTAAGCACCTAAACAATTATGAACTTAAGTATTGTAAAAGTAGTGTTACTTCTAATAAATCATGCGTAATTATCAGCGTGTTCTTTCATGCGAGAATTTTTCCTTTTTATCGTCATGCGCAACTTAAGAATCTTCAGTAAAATGATACAATTTTTCTGCATAAAATGATATATTTATAATCTAAATGAATATATATGTAAATATTATTTTAAAGTAATGTGAAATTTGAGTTTAATTTAATTTAGAGTTTATCATCTAATTATGTGTATTTTTTAATAATAAAATAATATATAATTAAATAAATCTTATAAAAAATTTATTCTAACAATACATTAAAATTAAATTTATAAATTTTATTAAAATTATGTATTTTCTCATTCACACTTTTTTATGACTTAATTCATGTATAAGGGTCAATGCAATATGAGAAAAAAATTTATTTATGAAAATTTTAATTTTATTTTTATCTAAAATAAAGAATTTAAATAAAAAAATTATAATTATTATTAAAAAAAGTATTAATTAAAATGATAATAAAAAAAATATATAATTATAAAATAATTAAATTTTATTTTTTTATTTTTTAATTAATATTTATAACTCTTTATTTTTTAAAAAAACAAATTTTTACGAATGAATCAAATTAAAAAAAATGGACAGTAAAAATAACTAAAAAAAAATAGAGTATTCCAGATTTGAGGTGATTTATGGTCAACAATCCACATGTTTGTCAGCGAAAAAAATTCCATATGCTCTTCATTTTAAGAAAAAAAAAAAACTGTATTGGGTTGATTTTCGAAACTTGAGCTCTACAATTGGAAACGGCGGTAGCATATGCATATATGCTATAAAGATAAGGAAGCAAAAATGCTCAAGCTCCTCAGCAGCTAACCACCGAAGTCAATCTAAACCATCTCCTTGCACTCTTAGTTGGTGGTTAATCTTTACTTAAAAAAAGCTTTTCAACTAAAATTTTTCTTAAATATTATAATTATTTTTTGAAGTTAAAAATAAATTAAGTATAAAAATTATTTCAATATTCATAAATTTTTTAATGTATTAATACCTGAATTAATTGTCAACGGTTTATTCATTGTTGATTTTAATTTTATATATTTTTTTAAAAAATAAAAATTAATAAATATTTGATAAATTATTAAGATATTAATATTTTTTTAAAAAAAAGTAACTGTAACAACACTTCTCTATCTTGTTTGCACATATGTTAGCCGCCGTACGCACTCATGATTCCATTTTCATGCTTTGCCTCATTTCTAGCTTGTAATTATCACGCCTATGGCGTAACGCTTTGTTTTTTTTTCTCCGCATTAATCTTTTTTAACGCCCTTCTCTGTCTCCCTCACTCGTGTTTTCACACTTGATCGCTTTGTTTTCTTCTACTTCTAAGCAACACTTCTTGATGTCATTTATACAAATAAATATTCATTAAAAAGATATTAGCATTGTAAAAAAGAAAAAAAAAAGAAGAATAAAGGATTGGCCTGTTGAAACATGGAAAGGATAAGTTTTTGAATTTTTTTTTCTTTTTTTTTTCGTATGGATAAGTTTTCGAGTTTTCACAGATACAAACTGAAAATCTAAAATGAAATACCTGAGGAGGAGGGCCCACGTGAATGAATAGGAGTTTCATTCTGGTCAAAACCAAGGGGGCCCAGTAAAAGCAAGAAAAAGTGCCTCTAAACTGCACAAAACATGAACCCACCTGCATCTTCCATGATTAACTTCGTCTCTCACGTACATACAAACACACACCACCTAAACCCTTTCCCCTTTTCCCCCTCCATTTTCTCCCTAATTTTGGCATCCGAAAGGCTACTACATGTTCATGTTCAAACCAAGATATTTTTCAATTTTAACATCGCTCCTAAAGTACATATTATTACGCATGGCGAAAAGTATCAAATTTTTTTACCCATTTATCAATTGAACTATGATTTTTTTTCTTTTGGTTTTTTCTCAATTGAGTCACTCTTTTACATGTTTTCAAAGAAACACTAAAAACATGCTCAAGCCCGAGTTGAACAATGTAACGTTGGCGTGGATGTGAGGGAGTAACCAACAAAGATGACGCAGACACGCAATTTGTTGTTAGGTTTATGTAACTCTGCGCCCTTCGCATACAATCCAAAATCCCAAACACTGTCATGTGTCAACCATAGCTCTCATGTCCTCGTCCCCAAGAAATGCAATTTCCTTTCCATTTGACTCATCATCTGCCAGTCAGATCCAAACAAGAAGAAGAATAGGATTAAACCCGAGGTGGATAATCCTAGCTTCGTAGCCAAACGGATGGAGAAAATCTTGGATCCCGAGCGGAGCTGCCCCACATTAAATGCTCCCTCGAGCCTCGTCTGTATCGCAAGTTGGCGCAGGCGCGCACACAGACAGACACTCAGATTCTCTAAATCTAACGGCTCAAAAACGGTACATTGAAAGATAAGATAACTCCAGGCGCAGCTTAGCAGACCCCACCCCACCCAAATCTTTGTGAAAGGGTGGTGCTGGAATCTGGTGCTACTCAGGTGTTATTGGCTTATAGTACAACACGCTGGTAAGGTGAGAAGTGAGAGAGCAATAGCATAGAAGTGCTCAGGGGCAATGGTAACTATGTGAGGGTGGAACCCACATCAATCAGATGATGGATGACCCCATTATCATCATCATCATCATCATGTAACCTTTTCCATCCATCATCCTTCATCCAACCACATGATGATGATAATGCTGATGATGAATGGGGTGATGGTGGGACCCCATCATGCCCTCTCTTTTGGTTTTGCTTGGCGAATGGGGGATGCCCTTTCTGATGATAGGACTAGACGCTTACCAAAATTGGTGTCAAAGTGTCAACGCCGTTAGATTTTCAAAATAAAAAGTAGTTAGCTTGTCTATGTCAACAAAACCTTCTACGGCTATAGGTTCTTACCCTTTATCCTCTACCTCTCGCGGGTGCTTCGTGACTGTCTGACACTGCCTCCTCCCCCAATGCTACACTGGACCCCTCGAGTGTCTCAAATTTCAACTTTCAATACAAGAGCCTCAGCCACCCTAAACACCATTTGTAATCAGGAAAAATGTTATACTCTGCATCACTTTCTTGCGCAACTAATGAATTGGCTCTTACTGTTTGAGTGTAATAATTATGTTACAAGAAATAATAACGTGGAAATAAATACCATGTCTTAGCAGCCAACCTCTTTCGGTTTTAGATGTCAAAAGCCACACTAGCCTTTAAGAACCTGGTGAGGAATGGCCTAACTATGGAACTCTCAGAGAGAATAACGTGCCTGTTTAAATTACATTTGTCTCACCAACTTTTACAGTAGAAAGAATCTGAAACAAATAGGCTGGATATCAGCTCAATAGGTTCCACAGTCAACGCAGATGGATATTTTCTGTGCACCAGTGCCGTCAAAGTCAAGATGTTGCGATTAGCTGCAATGCATTGGTTTGTGGGAACCGTAACTGGAATAATTAAAGGAGAGGGATGATGTACTATGTACCAAATTATATTTTAATTGAACATTGATGAGCGATGAATTTGGTGTCAATCACAAACTGAGCCCACCCATTCCACTCATTAAAATTTATAAAAAATTATGTAATTAGATTAGAATTTATAAATTTAATTTTAGATAAATTTAATTTTAATTAAAAATAAATTTAAATAAAGTAATTTATATTTAATTTTTTAAAATTAATTTTGATAAAATAAATATTTATATAATATTAATAAAAATTATTTTTAAATGTATAATTATTAAAAAATATAAATTTAAAAATAAAAAAAACAAAAATAAATTATAAAAAATTAAAATTAAAAATATTTAAATTTTTTAACTGATTTTTATTTTAATATAAAAATAATAAAATTTTACTTTTATCAAAATTTTAATTGTAAACAAAAAGTAATTCTATTTTATAATTATCAAATATGATAGCAAAACAAATATCCCTCGCATTGAAACGGGAGAGGATGAATTTTTACAAAGGTTGAATAGCAGGAGCAATCTTTAATGGAGATTATATTACCGTGTGTGCCAGAAAACATGGCATAGATGCAGATTATGATGTTGAAGAAATATTGGACTTTGGGAGAGAAATGAGCAACAAAGATGGGCTTTTTGTTCACCCCATTCTCTACTTTTTATCTTTCTGAAATTTTTATTTCTGTTTTGCAACATATAAACACATAGATATCTCACATGGAGGAAGCCCCCCCCACCATCATCCCAGTTACATCTCATACTCCCCAAAAACTTATAATATTATAAAATCTATAAACTACTCCCTATGGTAATTTGAAAGCCCTAACTTAACTTCGGATGAAAAGGAACCAAAAAAAAGTGAAAATCAAACTAGAATTAAAATTCATTTCCATTGTATAACATTGCATCAGATTAGAAATGCCTGCAAGTAGCAACCATAACTGAACCACCCTCTAATGTCAGCACCACCACCACCGCAGCAGCCACCGTATCCATTCTTCACATAACATTGCAGCTTGAAGTATTCTCATCACTGAAAAAGTGGGTATATGGGTCCGGAGGAGGGTAAGGGTATGGAGCATATGGAGCAGGGGGGTACATATAATTGACGGCCGGCGGCGGCCGGGCGTACATCATTGGCTGGAATCTGTCATTCCCCATTGCCCGTTGTTGGTTCATCATGGCAGCCATGTATTGTTGTTGTTGGTGGTAAGGATTTCCGGGCATGACATCCGGGCCGGCACCTTGGAAGTATCCACCGCCGCCGCCGCCGCCGCCGTTCACTGCGGCAGCTGGTAGGCCTTGAACGGCTGGGATGTTGCCCATTTGGTTTATTGGCATGTTGCCCCTGGCACCCATAGGGATGCTCATGTTACCCAGAGGGCCCGCGTTACCCCCAGCCATGGCAGGATGACCACCCATGTTTTGGAATCCATTGTTCATAGCTCGAACACCACCTTCACCCATCGCATTACCCTTTTTACCCCCGTTGCCACCACCATGTCCATTGTTACCATTTTTTGTTTGCCCCACCGTTGTTCCCATTTTTACCCTCTGGCGTGCCACCTCCATTTTTGCCACCATTATTTTTGTTACCACCACCCTGATTCTGATTGTTTCCTCCTCCACCATCACCTCCTCCTTTCTTTCCTCCATTTCCATTTTTACCATCATTTCCACCAACCATGCCATGTACTTGAACAGGCACAGGTCCACCGCCACCGCCTTTCTTCCCATTAGCTCCACCATTGCCACCGCCATTTCCACCACCATTCCCACCCTTCTGAGCATTCATGAGTTGTGGATGATTCCCGCTCATCATACCATTCAACATCATGTGAGCGCCATTACCCATAGGGGGTTTCATCTTATTTAGGGGAAGCTGGGGATCGTCTATTTCATCATCAAACTCGTCATAAAAATCTTCATCATCAAACTCATCTAGTTCGTCATCGGTCAAACAATCATCTTCAGGCAAATTGAACTTGACGGCTTTCAGGTTTGGGTTCTGATTGGGGGGCAGCTTCATGTCCTTGAATTGAGGCAGCTTCAGATCTTGGAACCCTTTCATCTGCTGAAGTTGTTGCAGCTGCTGCTGAAGCTGCTGTTGCTGTTGAAGCTGAAGCTGAAGCTGAAGCTGTTGCTGTTGTTGCTGCTGTGGATTCGGTCCTTGCTGACCACCCTTGGGCTGATTATTTCCACCTTTCTGACCTTTGTTGTTTCCCCCACCTTTGCCGTTGTCAATTTGCATGTTCTTTAACTGGTTGGCAAGGTGGTTCTGGTTATTATTATTATTATTTGCTTTGGGAGCACCCCAGAGCTCTGCATGCTTTCCCTGATTTTGCAAAGCTTCTTGATGAGAACGTTGGGGTCCACATTCCCTGAAACTGTCACCTTCCCCTGTTCAGCATCTATCTCAGTGGTAAAGACCCCTGTAAAATGAAATAATAAATCAGAAAACAGACTCCAGGTTCAAGATTTGGTCAGCAAGATGAGATTTCGTTTTTTCTTCAGATAATAAAGGAAGACAACTTTTCAGAGCAAATGTGAATCATAAAGGGGTAACATCACATTCTTTCTAGCAGAAGAGTACAGTGAATGGATGCATACCATCAATTTTCTGCAAGATTTTCTTCACTTTGTGCTTGCACCCGTCACAGTGTATGTTCACTTTAAGAACACATTTCTGCATGCACAAGCAATCCCAAAATCCAAAACAGAATAAAGAGAAATTTCCATTGTCAATAAGAAGAACTAATATGGGATAAAACTTCTTACTTTATCAGAAATGTGCAAAACACAAGGCAGACTAATTAGGAAGTAAAGGCTTCTAAAATAACAGTCCAAATGACAAAGCAGAGGCTTTGAACAAAAACATGAAGGAAGTGATAAGAGTACCTGTATCTTCAAAAATTCTTCTTTACTCATGTCTTACACCCCCAATGGACAAAAAAGTTGTAACAATGAGGAGAAATACAGCAAGGGTGCTAATAGATCTGAGAAACAAAGAAACTAAAAACAGAGAGGAAAACAGATAATAAGCTAGAGAGCTTCTTCCTTGGTATATCGTCTAGAGCCTTTCGAACCAAACACAGAGCAAATGGCAGAAAATAAATGGGTCTCAGTCTCTGAGCAGAGAAAGCGAGCCCAAACAGCAAAGGTTCAGACTTGGAGAGAGAGAGAGAGAGGGGGGGGGGGGGGGAAAGAGAGACAGGGTTCAAAGACGGTGGGTAGTCATTAAATCCTGTGTGTAGCTGCCTCTGAATCCTGTATTTCAGGGTGAAAGAGAAAGAGAACAGAGGGATGGGGAGGCATAAGCTAAAGAGGGACAAGCGAAAAGGAAACTAGCACAGCACAAAGGCAATGGTGCTCCTCCAGCGTTAGCTCTTTCTTTGGTGCCTTTATTTATTGGTATTTTGCTACCATCGACCATCTACGGAGACTCGGGACTTTGTAACTCCCACAATTTTTAACCGTGGCCATGTGGGGCGTTTGGCTTGGCCAAGAATCTACCTTTAACCCACCACAGAGTTCTCTCTCTCTCTCTTCTCTTCCCTTGGCTTGGCCTTGACTGTGAGGTGGGATGCTCAAAATCATAAATGGCAATGGCCACAGAGAGAATATAAGCCTGTGACTGTGTGTATGTGAGATTTGTTTTTAATCTTTGGTACTAATTGTCAGCAGATATGAATTAACTGTGTCAGATTTTATCTTCCCAAATTGGGTGATACAATTAATAATGCCATTTATTGGCCAATGGCTCACTTGTAATTTTCCTTTTCTAGAACTGGTTTCTGGTACATTCCGTGACTTCTCTCCTCTGAATTTACTCTTCTACCTTCGCTCGTGTCTTGAGCTTACGAAGAAATTTATGCGGAATCATCCACAAATTTTCTCATTTCCGAGCTCCTCTGTCCAGACCTTTTTTTTTTAAAAAAAAAAATCTGAGATAGAATATAAATATATTCCAAAGTGAATAATTAAATAAAAAATTTATCTTTTTTAAAATACTCTTTCAATTTATTTTTTACCTATTTTTTAAGACAATTAAAAAATTAAAAAAATTATTAAATAACTTCCAAAAATATAATTAAAAAATTATTTTTTTCATTTTGTTAATATTTTTTTTTACAATCTTGTTTCATGAATTTTACATTTTTTTTAATTACTGAATATAGTTAAGATACGAAATGATAAAAACAAAATTAAAAAAATTAATTAATATTTTTAAAATATTATTGAGTGACAGGTAATTTAAAATAAAATAAATTTTTTAAAACGTCAAATGAAAATATATGAAAGGAATATAAAATACAGTAAAATACTTGGAGTAGATAAAAATATCTATTGATTCAGTTCGATGGAATATATTTATTTATTGTTGGCGTCAATTCCATCATCCACCAGCTGGCAAAGCTCTTCTGTTTTGGGCAAACTACAGAAATGCATTACAGAGAATGGGAGGGAAAAGCTGCCTCGTATGAAACAATATCAGTACATTACACTTACTTCATTGTGGGTCATCTATGTTTTGACTTTTGTGCCAATTGTTTCAAGGTTCTTTGATAACGCACAATTCTGTTGCAAATATTTATAATTATTCAAATAATTATATTTAATTTATTTTATAATTAAAATAATTTATGATTAAATTTTTTTAAAAATATTTTAAAAATGATTTTTTAAAAAACTAAACCAAATATGTATTTAATATAAAAATAAGTATTTATATTTTCTGAATTTAACTAATGAAAATATAAAACTAATGAAAATATAAATAAGCGATGATGCTTTACTTTTTACAGATTCGCATAATATAAACCAAATTTACAAATTACACATCAAGAAATGATTTGCATTAAAATTTCTTTACAATGTTTTTTAAAAAATTGTTAGTATATATCCATGAATAGTTTTTTGTAATTATGCTATGCACAATCCGTCCGAAACAACTTCTATCATAGACATGCACCCTAGCCGTTAGCTTTTGTCGTCGATCTCTTTCGATTTAATTTTTCTAACCATTTTTGCCTTTTCTATTTGAATTATCGGTTTAGTACTGGACATGGCCTATGCAAGAATCCCGATTCATGCCGTTGCTTGTTGGGATTTGACACTTCTACATGCAACATCATACATAAACGTTTGTACTTATTAACATCGTTATCAAACACTAGCACAACAGTAGTAGACACTTGTACTCAATTCCCTGTGAAACAACATTAAATACTAAGGTTATGGTAGTTCCACATTTACTAGCATCATTATCAAACAGTAGACACTTAATTTTCTTTTTATCCCTACCATTAACTGAGGTTATATATAAGGCTATAACTTGTCCTTCTATTATTATTCCAAACACGTACATATCTTTTGGTTAAAAAAAATAATAAAGATGTAATCTAAATATTTAAATGTTTAAACAAGGAGTCTCTCATGTCTTATACTTAAAGGTGTGTTTAGATTAATTTTTGAATCTCCAAAATCATGATTTAGATAAAAATAATAACAGACAAACTTTTGCACAAATTATAATTTAAAAATTTTTAAAAATCGAATCAAATATGCTATTAGTTATCACGAAATGAAAGAGAAATTCGGTGTAAAAAGAGACTTGCCATGTTATCCAAATGGTGGCCTAACCCTAATGGAAGATAGTTATGCATGTTCTTCCAGGAGGAGAAAAATTAATTACAGATGGTCAGTGTTGTAATTAGTGGTTTTTCGGAACATAAAAAGGTAAAAACAGGCAAATATGGAATTCTGTGGGACTGCCAGAAATTATGGGGTCTTTTTCCTTTGCGTTTGTTGGTGCCAAGCTTGTGTGAAATGAGAACTGAGTCGCTGGCGGTCACATTTTATGGGCATTTCAAAAAGCAAGTAGACATATAGGTCATTGTTGCAAGCTAATAATAAAGCTCTTCTGATTAAATCACGCATGCCCTACTTTAACAGCAATTAGGTGAAAGAAAGCAACCCAAAAACTAGCTAGCCATTTGGGTACTGACGAATCACATTCCGGGTTCCTTTTTTTTTTTTTCCTTCAATTTCTACCCTTTCTTTTTTCCAAGCAAATTATTGTTGCCCTTCTTAAAAGCCTAAACCGCGATCAAGCCATTCTGGCTCTGTCGCTTTTATTTTCCCCTTTATCTCTTTGAACATGTCACTTTGCCCGTCAAAGGGTATTCGAATGGTGGTGACAGAGGAACCATAACAAATTGGTTTTTCTTACCAGGAAAAGGCCATCAGAGTTAATTTTATAATGGCAAGGGACTTTTATGAGATCCCGTTGTGCATAGTTCAGTAAATCTCTAGTATTTGGCTAATTGAGACTCAGATAGATGAAAATGAACTGAGTAAATATACTTTTATCTGTTTGGCTCTATGCAGCAGAGGTTAGTTTGTAACTATAATGCAAAGCCTTCTGTTTGATGGGCATGGTGGATCTATTGTGGACTTCTTCTGACCTCAAACACCACCAAATTCCTGAAGCCCTCCCCCCTTCTCCAAAAGAAAAGAACTTTGGTATATATGATTGTGACATGCACAGCTACGATATCATGAATTTTATATGAGTGAAAGAATAACGGGTAATTTATTGTGAGTTGAATAGGCCCATCTATATTTGGGATATGATTTTACAGATTCTGTCACCAAGGTTCTATTGGGGAAATGACTTGGGCAGCCATGCAAAGCCACTGCTATTTATGTTGAAGGCTTCACATGAGCATCCACATGGTGTTTGGACAGTGATTGATAAGAGAGAATATGATTTTGCACCATTAAGAGGAGATGGGAGGAAGGGGGACTATTTATTGAGCCTCACCTAGAAGAGTACGGTTGCAGTTGCATCTCACACATGGCCTCTTTTTCTATTGCTCTAGATTCTAGCGTGGTATGGGAAATTAATAATGGAGAGTAGGTGTTGAGAAGCTTTGACCACAAGGGAAAGTTTTGATTCTTGTACCATATATCTTCAATCCTTTGTTCTACTTACTTGGAAGTCGGAAGAGATCATGCACATGCTTCAATTATTACCATTATTCCCAACACTTAGTCATTACAAAAAGCAAATGTTAAAGGGCAGCCTGCAATTGAAGGACAGATGAATGTCTAGATGCCTCCGTTTTTCTTTGGTCTGTATATTCAGGCATTTTCTGAGGTCCTGGACCTGGCTAACTTTCTTCTTCTTTCTTCGTAAAAGGTTGCAAAAGATACCAAAATATAGAGTCGGTGTCTTGAAAATTGTAGTGAGTTTGATGAACTTTGCATCCTGTGGTGCCTTACCCTGTTTCTTGGTTTTTAACTTTTTCTCTTTTGCTGGACCAAAACAAAAGGTCAAGAACTCGTGTATATGTTAATATGTTGGCCACCGGCTTTGGCTCCATTGAGAACCAACAGCTTGTACTAGGAGAGCATCTGTATTTTACAAAGAAAAAGCTCTTACATTTAACAATGATATCTTCTCCAATAGGAATATCATAAGGCAAACTGACATAAAATCTTATCTAGCCTCAAGGTAAAAATTGTTCTCTGAAAGAAAGAAAAAAATGAAGGATTAGGAGAAAAATAAGAAGGAAAGTTGTCTAACGTGGGTTCAATATGATATAAGAATATAGACAAATCCATTTTAATTAATGCACAAAATGGCTTCTTTCATGATTTGATTTCTGTTTGAGCTTCCTAGTTCTCTCATTTATCATTGGGTATGAATTGAAGTTTTCTGTAGTGAATAAAACGGGAGACAGTTAGGCTATACCATTATTCCTCCAAGGGAACATTAGGCTTCATTTTGCCATCACCCATTATTGATCTTAATGAACAGTCTGCTACTGTTAGAGACAGACTTGTGGTGCCTTATAAACCACCTTAAGTAAGGCTGAGTAGTGCCTTGCAAGATAGGCCATATACCACGTAATAATGAGAATTACGGGCATGGAATATGAAGCCCCCAAGTTTCTTCAAACGCCCATAACTTCAGTTCTCATCATTTTCTAGACTGAATGTTACATGCGTGGGCATTTTGAAAACCAACGATTTTTTGTCATAAACTTCCTTCCTAATCTGTTCCCAGCCTCCTCGTTTGTTTCTCCAACTAACAGTTGAATGAATGAATCATGGTAAATAAAGCTAAAAGAATCCATTTTCATTCATTTGCTTTGACACTCTTGTTATCAATTTTCTATCTCAACAAGTACAACCTAAAATCTATAGTTCGAAAGCTTTTTTTTTTTTTTTTACGCAAGATGTCTTTCCACTACCCTCTCAATTACCACCTTCTTTACCTCTCTAACAATCTACGAAAAGCTATGAAACATACCATACTCCTAATGGTTAAGCATCAAAGATTTCACTTTGGAAGTTAGAAAATAGGTTGGTTAAGATCTTCTGGTAGATGAAAAAAAGAAAGACAAAAGATGTACAAAGCAGAGGCGAAATGAGAAGGCAGAACTGATTAAGAAGTGGGTCATACCCTATAACACTTTGAGAGAAAAGGTAGGAACTGCTGGCGGTGGGGCAACTCTGGATCATAAAGAGACTATTCATATTATATTACAGGTTTTTAACTTAAAAAAAAATTGTTCATGAAAACTAAGAAAACTAAAAAAAACTTAAAAAAAAACTTGTTCATGAAATTTGCAATTGATTTGGACTGCTTAAACATAATACCATGTAATGTAATACAAGGATCGGTTCCCAAATACAGCAGCAATTGAATATTTAGGTATATGATCAAGAGTTGAGGACTAATACGCGGGTGAAATGCACACAAGTGAAACTGTTCATGTTTGAACAATCTTGAAGGAGACATGTTTGCTATTCCTCGACAGTTGCAAACTGGAATAAGGAAAGGCATAATAGCAAATCCCTTTCAAAATGAAATGTAGAGAAGAAACAATGGAAAACAAAACTTGTTGCACGGGTTTCATATCTTCACTTGTTCAAAAGTTAATATCGTTTGAAAACCTCTCCAAACTTTTTTTGAGATTTTGATTTTGTACCTACAGAAATGGGACCTTGTATAGCAATATTAGTTCGAAATCTTTCTTCATGTTAGTAAAAAGGAGAAAAATAACGTCCAACACCTAGAATCTTGTCTTTATCTTTATACTCACTACGTCATATTCATGAGAATAAACCAACTGTTTCAGCCAAGGCATTTCACATAAGAACTAAATTTTCAACCCTTGGAAATATAAAGAGCATAAAGAAATAGCAAGAATCTTGAACACTATACATTTATACAATTACACCTTTGACAACTTTCAAACATAATTCGTTAGAGAGGAACCTTCACCCTCACGATACATAAAGGTGGTTTCCCAGCAACCAAACCAGGTGTGCAAATGATCCTCTCTCAAATATCACTCAAACAAAACTAAGGAAAAATAATCCCCTGTACAATATAAATGACGTGAGAGTAACATCAATGACAGAAAACCACGTACAACCTGATTTCTTTTAAACGCATTACATAAGAACTATAAACAGATTATTGACTGCAACTTGCAAAAAGAAAAAAAAATTGCTATATATCATTATCACCTGACTGCAGACATGAAAAAGGGGAGAAATATATATATATTTTTTTTAAAGAAGGAATTTGATGGAAATACCATGCAATTCAACTTAGCACCAGGCAGAAAGATGTCATTGATCGCCATTGTTTATCTTGATCTCTATAAGTTCCTCAATAGATTGACGGCATATAGGGCATTTATTTGATTGAAGCCGCAAAGCTTTTGCACATTCACTGCACATACACTGGAAAATAAAACAGATGTAATGTGAGAATAATCAAAAGTAGAAAAATGAAAATAATACTCACACACACACACACATGGTGTGAAAGAGACACTATTTGCAAGGATCTCTATTCTCTACTGAGCAATTAGTATATTTCCCGCTAGTCAGGAAGAGAGAGAAGTACTAGACATCCACTTCTCTTATGGCATATATTAGTGCTGAGTGCTGACACATTGTGTTCTATGATTTTAAACGACACATGCACGATCAGATGACAAGTGAAGAGCTCACAACTTCAAAAAAATAATATTAAAGTGGGTGGTAGGAGAGGAAGAAAAGAAAAACTCAGGTAATATAAGGATCACCGAGCAACCCATCTTAGTCTTTTAGAAATATTAACAATGAGTTGATTTTCTGCAAGCAATCCCTTTCAGATACAAATGAGGGAATGGTTATGTGCGTGTAACATCATCCTATATTATCATACATCATGTCCAATACCAGTGCTAAGTGCTAACTGCAAAGACCTTAAGATGTACTTGTTCCTTGAAACTAAGTATCAACAATATATAAGTAGGTTTGACATGAAATCATACCATATGCCGGCAAGGTAAGACAGCAGTGTCCTTTGGTTCGGTCATGCATATTACACATTCCTTCCCAGGATCATTGTCATCAAAATCTGCTGCTGATGAGCTTCCTATTCCATATAACTCTCTCAACTCATAACGAACACCATCAATCCACAGAATCTGCCTAACTACTTTTACCTGGAAAGCACCACCATCATTGCTTTTCTCTAAGACTGCTTGAGTTATTTGCATGTGAGGGGATGCGTCTAGCACGGAATCACCAGGAGTTTCATCTGCTGAAGGAGTTCTCAAACTTGTTCGAGCACATATTACAAGGGGAAAAACATCTTCTGGTGAGGGCTTTGAAAGATCATCCAACTCAAAGAAACCTAGGTCAATGCCTGTTCCTGAAGGCTGACAAAATTTCTGGCCAACTCCTTTCTGAAAGGGGAATGTGATTGGCTCAAAAGCATCGGGAAATAGTGGAACAAACCTACATTTCTCTTCTTCTTTGGCCAAGTAGAAGATAGTAATGCTACCAATAGCAAATGAAAGGAACATGAAGTTAGACAAGCAAAACTATTCCATTATCCATGCGATATTCATTCAATCTCCAAAAATTCTCTTTTTAGAACAATCATTTCAAATAATCAATCAATCAAACTGATTGCAACTCTGACCCATAAATTTTGGTTTCTAATTGTCCTTTAATTGGCATCTGAATTTATTTGGATAAGTCAGTTTCAATTAGATGCTTTCACATGAAACTGCTTAAGTAAAATTAAGGGCATAAACAGTCGTAATTCTAAACATTGCTGTATTGTGTTCTTCACATGCATGATGATGCATGCATAAGTAAATTGCCATTTGCTAACTTTAGACATCAGCAATGAAAAATAATGATTTCTTGGATTAATATATAACCAAAATATGTAATCTACATATTTCTAGTTTATTCAACCAATAACAATATCTGGCTATCAAGTAGGTTTTATACTGTTATCTCAAGAAGCAACTTTACTACCATACACTCCAGAAGATTTATACTCAATTCACATAAGCAGCTTAATCAAGATAAACACCAACCAATTACCTCAATTGCTCCAGCATGAGCTAGAAAGAAAAAGAAATTCAAATCAACCATACTTTTAAATGCCTCTTAGAGAAAAGAAAACCATAGTTATAATGCATGTGCCAGGAGAAGAGGCTTTTTGGCCCAAGGAATTGCAGTTGGTTATCTTGTGAGTCTTCCAATTTGGTTCAAAATTAAGAGTTCAATCAACCTGGGAGTCAATTGGAATTCTCGCTGAAGGGACCATGTATGTAGTAACCTTCATTCATGTTAAAATACAATGACACAAGACTCCTACTCATACTCAAACTTAGGGACTTCTAGGAATCAATAACTTTGAAAGTATCTAAAATACTAAGGAAGACTTAAAAGTCTAATGCATATGCATCTCAGACTTTGGACTCTTCTGGGGTGTTTTCTTGTAAATGTCTCCTTCCAATTTCTAACCCATTATCCTAATCATCCTTGTTGATAAACTGTTTCAAAATCCTCCCTCAAAAATCAAGTCCTTTGTCTGAACAACATTACTTAATAGGACTAATACAAATGACTTGCTGCAAGTTTGAAGACTTCACACTGCTCTTTCTCCTAATATGTGTGTTATGTGTTGCACTAGTTCATAAACAACTGGACACTTGTTCCTGCACAGTAGGGCTGCTACTCTCTTATGGAACAGTATGTTTGGGGTTTTAGTGAGTGCCGGATGGGGAGAGGCAAGAAACTTTCTGTCGGTTAGGGACATTAATCTCACAAACGAGGAAAATTGTTACGAAAGATATAAGTGAAAATTCCCGTACAATTACAAATAATCTCTCATAAACAAGCTAAGAGGCTTTTTTCTTTAGTATTTTGAAGCATTTCAAGATTTTCAGAAACGTTTCATGTTTTGTCGCATTTCAAAATGTTTTGAATCGAGTTCTGGATAGATAGTCGAACATTATGTAACAGAAAACTCGTTTAACCCATTACGGTTAAAAAAAAAAAATCCAAAAAATATGAGGAGCTGCTGTCCTGTATGTGCCTCTGTATTGGAGATGTTTGATGTACCAGTGCATCCGAGATGTAAACTATCCAGCTAAGAAACAAAAAATTTAGTACCTTATCTGGAAAGCAAAAATGATAATTATAGATTAAAAAAATAATTAAATCCCTTTGCAATGTGCAATAAAACATATTGGATGATGAATGGGTACACCTCTTTACAAGTGAGGCACAGAATGAGGCCACGTATCAATTACTCCAAACAACCGAACTAACCAACTTAATACAGACAAGCAATAGCAAAAATTCAAGCCACTAATTTGTATCCCTCTCCTCACCTCCCCCCACCCTCAAACCCAAAAAACAAAAAATACTTATATGAATAGGGCAGAGGTGGTTTTGTGATTGTAAATGGAAGTGTTATTGGTTATTGTTCCAGTCCTTGAAATGATAGACACATGAAATTTCCTTGCTTTTACATCTTTTCCTCCCTCTCCAACAAGAAATGTTTTCCTTTAGAAAGCTCTACATTTCATTGTAGGTTAAAAAAAATAAACTTGATAATGAGAATAATTAGTGAACTAACAGAGGGTTGAATTTTTAAAAAAAAAAGAAAAGAAAACAAAACAAAAACAGAAGAGTTTTCGGTTGGCCAAAATCAGTCTCTTCTCATGATATTTGGAAACATCCCACTTTTCCATTGAGTCGCCCCAAGGTCACAGTATATTATGCAAACTTGGTCTAAGGATTTTCAAACGATCATATGATTATGATCAAATTTCGAAGAATCCTATCTATAGGCACAACCTTCTGGTATTTGAATGGAACCACAAGCTTTCAAAATTACCATCATCACAAAATGTTAAACTCATCCAAATCACCCCACACGTATCCACTCTCCCCTCCCACATGGAAGAAAGCGCAGTACTAAATCATCAGTCAATCCAATTTACTTCTTCCAAAAGAAAGGGGAAAGGATGAAGAAGTCCTCACCTCCCATCATACATGGCATCGAAAACGAATGAAATCAGGTGCTGATCAGGGTTATGCTCATCGACCTCAAGCCGCAAAGTATCTTTATGCACGTTGACATCGTTCCTGATCTTCTTGGCGGTTTGATGGTCAACGTAGGGCGGTGGCGGGGCGGTAAGACCAACTGGAGGACGAACTGCAGTCCATCCACCAGCCTGATTTACACAAAAAGGGTGGTAAGGAAGGCGACCCGCCATAGAATTGGCGTAGTTTGTACTGTTGCCGAACCCATTTGAGTAAAAGAAGGAATGGGTCTGAGGAGGTGCAGGAGGAGGAGGAGGGGGTGGTGCGGGTAGAGGCAGAGGAGGGGGAGTGACATAGCTACCGGTTGTGGACGTAAAAAAGTAACCTTGCGGCGGCGGCGGCGGCGGCGGCGGATGAGAGTCTGCAGAATAATAATAAGGGGGCGGCAGATGTGGGGGAAGTGGAGGTGGGTTCTGAATATAATTGTTTCTTCTTCTGTTACTCCACGAACTTCCCATGTCAATTGCGATCAGCGAAACTCAGAGGAAGGGAAAGTTGAAGAATCAGAAAGAAAGCGCAGAGTAAACGATACTGTGTGGAAGAAGAAGAACAACAAGAAGAGGAGCAAAAAGTGCTTGCGGGATAAACAGGGAAATAGGTGTCAGCTCCGGATCCGATGAGAAGACTCTCAGAAAATAGAAATTGGGGGCCATTGACATTTTTCTTTTCTCAATCAATTACCAATTTTTATTGTTTTGTTGATTAAAATAAGATTCAACGATGAGTAATGTTGATTTTATATATAAAAAAATAATCTCAAATTCTCTTAATTATTAATAGCAAAAAAATATTAAATAAAAAACATTTCATATTTTTAGAATTTTAACATATTTAATATTTTTTAAATAATTAAAAATTGTTAAATTAACTCATGAGAAGAATGTCATGTCTTATAATTAAGAAACAAGCAGGTTCAATGTGTACTTTAATCAAAGTTCTCTTTGTTAATAACCTACTCTTTTGAGTTTTGATATAAGAAGATATGGTATCAAGGAACATTTCTTCTTTTACTAGAGAGAAAGGATTCATTCAGTATATTTACTTTTATTAAATATCAATATTTTAATAATTAATAGTTAATATTTAATTATGTGTATTGAATTATTAATTATTTTTCTATGTGTTATTATTCTTTATAATGTTTATCTCGAAAATTTTTATATTTATGATATATTTAATTAGAGAAAAGACAAAACAATTAAAACTTTTATTGTGATTGACAAAATAATTATTCGAACAATAATTTAAGAAATAATAAATATAACGGCAACTAAAAATCGTTGTTTTGTATTAAAAAAAAAATCGTCCCATTTGAACTTTGAAGAGGAAAAAAATAATAATAATTTTCTTTCTTCAAACAAATAATTTTCTCTGTTTTTATTCCGACATTTGACAATTTCTTCAAACAAATAATTTACAGTTGCTGGCGCCTTGCGAGTTGCGTGATTGACTGATTGTGATCCACCATCACCGGAGCTTCTTTGCCCAAATCACAACGGCCCCCACCGCCGTTCATTGCTGCCTTCCGCTCTGGTAAAGCTATTAAACCGTGATCTTTTTTTTTCTCTTGTTCAATTCCCGCATCTTTTACAACTTAATTGATTTTGTTCAACAATTGATTCAGTGAGTCTGTTGGGTTATTTTGGAATCTGTTCGTAATTTTTTTTTTTCCATCTTGAAAGTTTTTCATTTCTTGAGACTTTCTGCAAATTTGAGTCCCTTATAAAATTTGATTTCCCTGTGTCTGTAATTGTATCTCATACTACAGTATTAACCTTTTGCTCTGCTTGTTGAACCTTACATCTCAGTTTTTGGGTGCTTTTGATTATAGTACTTTTAACTGCATGAATGCCACTTCCTGCATGGTTCTTGCTCACATACATTAATGGCACTTTTATTAATTAAAAATGCTTATTTTTGTGTGGTTAATCTACAAGAAATGCTTTGTGTGTGTGTCTGTATGTCAATGTGAAGCAAGTAACAAACCCACATACTCAACTGTCTGCTATAGTTGTGTATGTGGGTTTGTTACTTGCTTCACAATCACATTTATCCTATCTCCTATTTTGGAATTGATTACATGCCCACAGCATTAGGTTGTATCTATGGTAGCATATTTACAAATGATTTATTTTTCTTTTGTAATGAACTCTTTGCTATTGTAAAACAAATGGGTTACTGCTAAATTTTATATTTTTTTGTTTGTTTAAGAAGTTGTTCAGCTTTTATTTATTAAATTGTCGTGAGGTCAGAGTATCATCGCACTTACTTTGCTGGTAGGTCTAGTTCTATGCTTCTTAGTGGTCTTACTTGATGTGAAGTGTATTAGATTTTATTGAATTTTTGTGTATTTGGTTTGAATATCTTCCTTTATATGAATTAGTCACTATCAATATCTGTATCATGAATGTAGGCGTAGGCACCATAGGTATAGTTCACAAAAGAGAACCAAATAGTGCATGACTAAGATCTACTAGAGCTTCATCGATAAAATTATCTGCAGTGTGAAATTAGATATAGCAACATATCTTGCAATAGAGAAATTGCATGATTGCAAATAATCTATTTCTTTTGTGGTAATATTGTTCAATAAAATTTGTGCATTATCAAAGTCTATGTAGGGATTTGCAAGTGTTTATCTTTCATGGTATTTCTAATTAAATGGGCATGAGCTACATGACAACCAGGTTAACTTTCTATTCCTGCTGCACAAATAACCTTTTCTCTTCCTTCTCTGAATGTGTGCTTGAATCCTATTGATCAAAAGCAAATAACAGGGTATGCTGTTCAAGCCTCAAGGCAGCTTACAACCTTTACTTGACCAGGAAATCTGAACATTAATCTTGTGCGCAATATTGTGAACTGATGAGCACAAGAGATATCAAGTAACATGCCATGAACTTCATATTCTTCTATCCTTGAAGGTTGGGACTTGGGAGGGGAAATATTAAAAGCAAGCTTAAACAAGACAACGATGTTTTCATTGTTTTATGGACTTTGGAAGTACCTGTTAAGCAAGATAGAGTTTCATGTACTCATTCTGGGAATTGACAAGGCTGGCAAAACGGTAACCCATCTTTCAAAATGCCATATTTTAAAAATTACTGAACTTTGTTGCATCGTTCTGAATTGCTATATAATACATGATTTTGTAGACTTTGCTGGAGAAGTTGAAGTCAATGTTCTCAAACTTAGAAGGCCTTCCTCCTGATCAAATTGTTCCAACTGTAGGATTGAATATTGGCCGTCTTGAAGTGTCAAATACAAAACTTGTGTTCTGGGACCTAGGAGGTCAGGTATGGGCAATAAATAGGCAACATATTTATTTATTTAAATTATATTATTATGTTATCAGGATGAATTGTTATTAATATTATTCATTGATCATAGCTTTATAAACTGCTGAAGACTCTAGAGCTGTCACTATGTTAAAATTTTCTCTTTCTACAAATTTAATAGCAAAAACTTTAATCATCTACATTGTTCCCGAGATCTAAGTGTTTTATGCTTCTTTGAAAGATTAAAATGTGATTAATGGTGGAACAAGAAACTATTTTTCTTTTCAAAATTTATAGGAAAGCTGTCTCTGCTAGCTGGCTTAAAGTCATGTGTGGATAAACAGCTTAAATAATTACTTATTCAATAAACACTACTATCATAAGTGCAGTCTAAAATAAGATGAATAGCCTTTAGATAGACACTTCGAGAAACGTTTATGAATGACTGAAATTTTGGTATTTCTTTTTTTGGTTGAAAAAATTTTAGTAATCTATTAAGGTTAATTTTGTGAGAAACTATTATAAAAACAGCTACTGCCTAAGTTGTTTTTAGCCTTTGCAAAAGCTTATTTTCATAAGCTTCAATTTCTAATTTATGATAATAAGCCCAAAACAGCTTATTTCAAAAGTTGTTTTAATAACCTCACCCAAATGGGACCAAAATGTTTCATAAGTGCTTATTGTAGTATTTAAGTCCAATAAGCTGAAAATAAGCTCATCCAAATGGGGCTTGAGGCACCTCTAAACTTTGTGTGTTCACTTTTTATTTTTCAAACATAACAATTGCTACTTTGTTTTTGGCCATATATCAGAACTGCTACTTGGACTATGGTATTTGTGACATTAGCAGCTTTGGACTTTGGACCATCAATTTTATCCTTTCCTGTCTAATGCTTGAGTTTATTTGTTAAATTTGGCAAGGCTAAAGGAGATTTTGTTATTAAAAATTTAAAACATTGATCAAATATGCATGGTTAACTAATTCAGTACTTTATTTTGCAATTATAAAACTCAAGGGAGGCATACTTTTCTTTGAATTTTCTTTTCCATATGGGATATCTTCCTTATGATGCAAAGAATGCTTCTAGTTTTGTATCTTTCTCTCATTTTTTTTTTGGGGGGGGCTGGCATCGGCGGAAGTTTTATTCTGTTAGCCCGTATGTTGGCAGGAATAGTCATTTGATGCAAAGCACATACTTGAACTGCTTCGTATTGTTTGTCCATTATTCTGTTCCATTTTATTACTTTTCTTTTTATGTTGTTGGAAAGGGGAAGGATATAAAATATATAATCTATTAATGCAAGTTTTTTTTTTCTCCTTATCAGCCTGGTCTTCGCTCAATCTGGGAGAAATATTATGAAGAGGCACATGCTGTGATATTTGTTATAGATGCTGCTTGTCCCTCCCGCTTTGAAGATGCAAAGTCTGCACTTGGTTAGTGAGATTTGATTTTAGTATTTGTGAATATATAGTGCTTTAAGCTGTTGGCTTGCAGTTGCAAAACTTGCAATAATACTGAATATGCCAGAAACAAACAGCGCAGTGATGATTGAATAACTGACTTGTATACCAGAAAAGGTACTTCGGCATGAGGATCTACAAGGAGCCCCTGTTTTGATATTAGCAAACAAGCAGGTGAGTGTAACTATTCCCTCTTCTGGTCCTATATAACCTTATAACATGCCTTATACTCTCTAGCGAACTCCTTAGTTCCATGTCCTATTGATTGACTTTCCACGTCATATATAACGTGAATATGTTAAAAAATAGTATAATATAGTCTAGTATCTATTCTTGCTGTACATGTCCAATGTCTTGCTTAACTTATATCTGGAGGTACCAGTTCTTCCTATATGGGCGCTAGGCAACTGTAGGAGTACCAGATAGGTTTCCTTTTGATTTTGTATAGAGAGAGAATTAGCAAATGCTTTGTTGCCAGCTGATTTATATAGCATTTCAAACGTTACAAGCTCGCTCACTTATACTTCTTCCTCTTCATTCCCTGGTGGTTGGGACTTGGGAAAGTATTGTATATTAGTCAACTTACTCTCTTAGCTATTTAGTGGAACTTCATGAAGAATACAGCACAAAGGTATTCCATGTCGCATCCTTCTTTGGAGGTTTCACCATTATTGTCTACATCCTCACTTTCCTCATTCGTTGTCACCCTCATCCTTGTCCTCTATGTGAGTATGCACACAGTTGTAGCCACTGGATTAACATTCTTGTGATTGCAGGATCTTCCTGAAGCAGTATCAGCTGAAGAACTTGCTCGATATCTAGATTTAAAGAAGTTGGATGAAAGAGCTTACATGTTTGAAGCCGTATCAGCATATGATGGGTAAGTAGGAAGGTGTATCAACTTTCCAATGCTTGATCTAGAAAATGATGATCCATTTGCATAAAGATCAAGGTATCCGAGGTTCATTTTCTTTTACATTGTTTTCTAAGTGAAAAATAACTACTAAGTATACAGTGGAGCATTTAAATAAATGGACTTTGTTTTGACATGTTGTTGCAGGATGAGGATTAGGGAAAGTGCAAAATGGTTGGTGGAAGTGATGGAGAGAAGCAAGAGAACTGAGATGTTGAGAGTGAGAGCAGGTGCAACGGGCCCAGGTCCTGCCTAGAAGGGTCTTTCATTGAACTGCAGCTATTTCTCCTTTCCTTTATAGCCTTGTAAATCCAAATTGGAATATACATGATTAAAAGTCATTGAAGAGAAAAAGAAAGTGAACAACTTGTTGCTACATTAAACTCTGAGCCCTGTAATTTTATATTATGGTTTAATTCAAGCAGTTTAGAAACAAATCAATCTGTCTACTGATTGAGCTGGAGGGCTTTCTGCATCTGTCTGGATGCATACTTTTGTGAGCTCTGGATTCTATGGTTCATATTCCACAGAATTCAATTTACCTTTTGTATCTATATGCACTGCCATACCAGGTAGTGATGTGGTCCTGTGAAAAGTACAAGTCCCTAAGATAAATGAAGGGCTTATGGAGACACTTGGTTGTGGTAGACCAAACAGTATAACAGTATGGGAGGAGTGTTATTGGGGTACAGCTACTCACGTTAATTTCTCTCTCAAAAACAAAATTACGTTTGATTTCCATGTTAATCATTTTTTAAATTTAAGTATATATCAACTCTGAGATTCTAAACTAGACATTATAAAATTAGAGTAAAATAAAACTATTAACTCTTTTGCCAAATCAAATGAAATAAATTTATGAGTCTCATGTGTCAACTCTTTTGTCAAGTTTATTTTATTTTAAAACACGTACCTTCTCCACACTAACTTTTTGTGGAGGCAAAAAATTAAAAAAAAAAATAGAGAAAGTTGTTACAATTTCTAAAACAAAATCTTAAAAGAAGTAAGTGTAATTTATGCAATTTCTTAATTCTGGATACAATACAAAGACATTATCATAGTAAATCCATCAGATTTCAACTATAATTCTTTGTCCCGCTTTTTTGTTTGGCTTCCATCATCTGCAACATTACTCTATTCACTATCAGCAAAACAGAAAAAGAACTATGCTATAACAAAATCCACATGAAGTGGATGCAGGACTAATTAAACACATGATCATGGACCATTGCATTCTGCAATTAATAGCACACAACATAGGAAAAGAAAAAAAAAAGGAACCCAGAATGAAATCAGAAAACAAGAAACAAGAATGTCATTTCCAACTCATGACAAACAAACTTTAGAAATAAGCTAGAGTCAAATTCAGCAGAAATCTGGCCTCGTTCTCTTGCGAACTGATATGCAACCTCTCTGGTGATCCCTGAAGATTCTGATCTCAGAACAGTCCCTCAGATCCTCAAGGCTAATATACTGCTGCTTAACCATCCTCAAGGAATCACACCCTGTGTCATGAATCCAAATATAAGGGTGGCAAGTTTCATCATAGTAATACAACAAGCTCTTCAAGCCCCCACCCGCACTGCCACTGCTGCCAGGCATATATGCCTTATATATGCTTTTACATTTCACTCTCTTAGAAGACCCTGGCTTCAAAGTGTGAACCTTCTTCAATATTGACCCTACCCTTATTTGCAGCTCCACTGGGCGATCACTGAGGTTCCATATCCTCGTCCCAAGTCCTGAGGCTTGAGTGTGGTCGCGACAGCTATCAAAGCAACCACCAAGAGATAGAAGGCCAAAACCTTGCACTTTCCCCATGAGGGACTTGAACTGCTTCTTGGTCATCTTAAGCTTCCAAGCAACATATGTTTTTATGCTATAGAAACCTCATTATGTATATAACCCACACGTAAACGATGCCCTTGTAATAAAGTTGAGTTCTTTTGCAAATCAAGGTCTTTTAAATCTTTCTTGTGGCTCACCCAAGAGGCTCTTGAGCGTTTTCTGCGGCTATGATCATAGAATAACATAAAACAGAATATGTAGAGTTGCACTTTAGAAATCCCAAAATGACAGAATATTGTTTAGCCCTTCCATCAAGGAATCGGTAGGGTCCCTTGAACCCCAAAATTCAGCAAAAGAAGACAGTGGGAAAGTTTACTTGTAGACTTGTAGTGACAAAATTTATAAAATTGCTAGAGAATGCCTTTTCCTTTGTTTCTTTGGGAAGGAAAAATAGGCTATTGGCACCCACACAAGGCATTCAAAGATTCATTATGAGGTAGCATATGATGTTGCCTCACCTTTATCATAAGGGTTACTTTTGATTCAATCCAAGTTTAAGAATAAATAACCTTCCCCCCAATAAGAAATGCTTTCCTTTTTCTTTGGTATGCGTCTCCTAAATTTTTTGGACTACACTTCATTGTCAGTAGGCCAGGTACCATGAGTATGACCTGAGGGCCAGTTGGTTGGAACAGACAATAGATAGGTGGTTACTGTTGGTTGCTGACATGGGGTAGAGGGTTCAAATTCTGTCAATTTTTTCTCCAAAAATATTAAATTTCCAAAGATAATAAATTATTTATCCATATGAAAAATTTTTTTCTTCGTTTCATATATATACAGTAAAATTAAAAAACAAAATAACAGGGGAGATTAAATATATAAATTAAATTATTACTAATATCAAATATTAGACTTATAAAACAGAGGTAACTAAAAAAGTTGAATTTATTCTGATTAGCAAATATTTCAGTTCAAATATGCAAGCTAAGCTATGCATGGCATGCTGGCAAACAGAAGATAACTTTTTTAAAATGTAAAAATATACAAATTTTAAAAATAAATTTAATAATATAAAAGAGATATAAATGTTTATATATGATATATAATATTATTAAAATAGCATTGTCATGTATTTATAATCCTTGCCAAATACCAAAAAAGCTATGTGTGATAAAAATATTCCCTATGAAGTTATGACAGACCTTATGGGCAATGACGATCTAACGACACCCACAGTAATGGCCGAAAAAAAAAGCCCATGCCACCAATATAAAAATGCGTTGTAAGCATGTTAAACCTGTTACATTAAATTATTGCTTTAATTTGGTCCATCATATATCAAAATCCTATGCTACCAATATAAAAAAGAATAATTTTATATGCTCCTAACTTATCCTCCTAATAATCTGCTTAATTATTAAATACAGTAAGTATTGAATACTTTTTATATTTTTAAAATATTAAATGCTTTACTTTTTCATTTAATACTTACCTTATTAAATATTAAGATGAAATTTTAAAAGGATATAACATTACTTAGATGATTATTGAATAAATCTAGCTATAAAATCTTTCAAACATCTATAACTCTTAATTTAGTGGCTATTAATAGTCTCTCAAATCTTAGCAATTCTACACTGTTCAAAACACTTGAGAATCAAAATTAGGGTTTCTTGGATCGGAGTAGCCTTCTTCCATTATATTTTTAGGACACTGATTTTGCAATGAACCAAAAACATAACATAAATTAAAAAAACAAAATAAATCTTGCATGTCTGATTAGTAAGTTTTATTAATTCTATGCCAAAATCTTTATAATTCCTACATTTGGAAAATCCCAGTTGCGAAGGATTCCAATGCAATAGAAAGAATCAGGAGTAAAAAGAATCTGTTTGCGCATGCTAGTATGAGTGGGAGTAGAAATATTAAAACACCAACACCAAGTCATAATCCGGAGTAAAATGTACAGAAGAACAGAAAGAATAAAGAATGTTTCATATTATGAACCTTTCTGCCGTTAGACAAATTCAAAAATCTCATCTTCATTGTAGGATTAACCATTTCTGTCACAAACTAAATTTCTAATGTTGGAACTGTACAAATCGCAAATAAGAAGGAGCAAGCAGCTCCTGCTTAAGCTTTAAATAAAAAGCATAGCCTTCAGAAGGAGGGGTGGGGAAAGAATTTACACACAGAAAATTTTACTTTTCATGATTGTCTTCAGCCTGATCTATCTTAATTATGAGTGGCTGGTTGAGATCTACTGAAGGTTCAGTGACAATCGGCAACTCCGGCGAGGATGCAGTGCCATCTATACCTTCACATTCAGCCAAGGCTTTATCTAAAGCAGACTTGGCAACTTTAGTAACGCATATCAGCAGAACCACTGCGCACAACAAAAAATAACAGTTCAGCCCGGCTAATCAGAGAAAATAATGGACTTCTGGTCTTATTCAATACAATTCTTCAGTATGGAAATACTTGTAACGATTAACCATATCCTAGCAATTCAACTTCTTTTCCAAGCTCAAGAATTTTACCTATCATTACTTCATTATTATCTAACTATGGATCCTCTAATCTAATACTTTCATAATTATTTATACCATGTGAAAATTAAACATTAGTTCAAAATAACAATAACATGCGAATAAAACAACTAATGTAAGTGCAAAACTTGACTCCTCACATAACTCACCACACTCCAAAAAATGTTTAAAGTCCAAACAAAATTTAAGCATAAACCATGTGAGGAATTGAGGCAATGACCATACATTCATGTAATATGAGATTGACGATTTTACGCTTTCCCTCATTTGTCTACTAAAAGTTTTAAGTCATTTTTTCCTTCTTTCCTTAAAAAATAATAAGTGGCTGAGAAACCTAAAAAACAGAGCCCCTTGAAATTTGAAATAGAGTATGTGAGTCTCAGGGACCCATTTGCCGCCCAGCCATAGCTTCTAGCAGCAATGGCAGACAAAGCAGGCCAACCTTTCCATGCAAAGAAAAGAGGAGCAAAATGCGAGAAAAAGTATAAAAAAGAAAGAGCATCTTCTGGACAGAGCACAGCAGCCGCCAATGAAGTCACAAGCTGCCAGAAATGTCCTCACGAAGACCAGAGGCTTCCAATATCTAGGGAAGTTTGAAGGGCGCACAATTCCGTTTGCCCTAAATCCTGAGGATAATTTAAAGTTTGGTCCCGTTTAAAATATTATCCTTGTTGCACATTAAACATGCAACATACAAAATACAATGGGGTGCATTGCATGCTGGCATGGGCAATATGGAAGTCACATTGCAAAAGGGGTAGTTGCAATTTGTAACAATTATTATTCTATATTTATGTAAGACCATCATATTCTATATTTATGTGTGGAAAGAATGTAACTTACCAGATATTACTAGGCCAAAAATGATAAAAGCCTGCATCCACGAGAAACAAAAACATGTTACTTCTATTGAAGAAAATTTGAGATAAAGCACACCTATATGATCCTGTCAAGAAAATCAAAAGTTTGCTGCACCCTCCAAGGCATCTCATCTCAGATGTCCATCAATAAGAAAAAGATAAACCAAAGCTAAAAAGCCCTTAAAAGGCTCATTAATATAAGGAATAACGGATAGCATCTCTTTCCCAACGACTCTTTGAGAACTTGCCCCAACCATGTGTCACATCAGATAGATCTTTGAGAGTTGTTCCAACATATACAAGTGCCATGTTAATTGGCTGCAACAGTAACAATATTGGAGCTATTAACATACCGCTGTAACTGGAATGCCATCTAGTGAGCTATAAGAACACATGCACCTCAGTTTATAGAGCAAACGCCCAATTTATAACATAAATCTAAAAAGGGCACAGGTGTATACTGAGTTAAACAAAAGTTGTAACAGCAATGATGACAGCACGAGCATGAGGGAACCTTATGGGGGGGGGGGGGTATTTCAACTTGTTCATAGATTTATTCACCAAGAGGAGAAGTTAAACTAAATGGTTATACCAAGATATGTACTTCCGAAAACCTAATTTCAAAGTCAGAACTGATGCAGATAATCATATACAAGTATACAAACATAAAAAAGAAGCATAACTTCTCTTTTTAAGAGCTAATTAAATATACTATCTGCCTAAAACATAAGCAGCTAGCATATAGATCAGCGGGTGACTACTAGTGGAATGCATTTGTAGACCTCACTCTTACCATAGACCACAAGCACAATCAAAACCACATTCCTTTCTAAATCAGTTGATCTCAAATATTTCAATATTTTACACAAATCATTTTAATGATATCCACATCCACGCACATTGTGTTTTCAACGTGGCACTACAGACATAAAAAAGAAAGACTCTTATTCATTTATTTATTTCGCTACAAATCAAAAGGAACAATTCTGATAGCTTTCAAAGGTGTCCAGTTCGCAATAATCCTATGCATCTTTTAATTAAAAACCATCTAGATAACTTTTTTTTTAATAACTAGTATGCAAGAAAGTGACTACCAAGAAGAAAGCCAATTAGCGCTCAAATATTTTGAACATAATAAAGCACGAAAACAAAAAATTTATTGTTAGAGTAAGTCCTGAATATCAAGGGTGAAGAAGATACCATCATTCCTAACCAGGAAGCCAGCATGTATTTCCCCTACTGGAACAGGAGTCACAGACAGGAGGTAATTTAACATGTTAAATGGTAGTAATGGAACAAGCTGAAGCAGTAACACAATCTGTAAAGACAGATAAGGAAATTCACAAAAAAAAAAAGAATCAGATATTCAGTTGAGGAGAAATAACAAAGGAACAGCATGTCACCAATGAAAACAGTAGTGAGCAAAGATCTATCAGAATAATTGCCTGCTTAAGCAATGATTAGTAATT
Organism: Castanospermum australe; assembly: GCA_019955255.1. Classification (NCBI taxonomy): domain Eukaryota; kingdom Viridiplantae; phylum Streptophyta; class Magnoliopsida; order Fabales; family Fabaceae; genus Castanospermum; species Castanospermum australe. The sequence continues at coordinate 304,712 of NSJW01000247.1, read as the reverse complement.
CTAAAGAAATAAGCCAATGACTGAGTGACAAAGATATATAGTTTTATAAACAATTAGAGAGGTTATACTGTTACTCCCCAAAAGGATTTTTTTCACTGATACATTTATAGTTCCACTAAATATTAATCTTAAAAATTAAGATGCATGATCTGTAGAGTATTATTTTGTGCATTGGCCCTAAAAGAAGCCGGAAGGTGGGCAGCCAGAGCTAAGCAAATTATACACTGCATTTGAGCCGCTGCCATTAAAGAAGAGACATCCAAACTACAAATAACTTCTGGTTTATGTAACTCACTAATACTAATCAATATACCAAGATGACCTTCAATCAGAAAAAAAAAGTTTTTGCTTGTTTTAACTGGCAATCAAACTTAATACATCACAATTACAGTCATGTTAAGAGTATATACATAATTTCATGACTCACTGGCTTTACCCTGAGATCTGAATTGGAAACAAGAATCCCAAAAAAAAACAAATAAGGTAAAAAACAAGTATAACAATAGAAACTAAAAATCAAAAGACTCGAACTTCAAAACAGTATTAACCAATGAGAAATCTGCAAACCTTAAAGCCAGATCTTCGAATTGCAATTGCCACCAATCTAAACTGTGGATAATCCTTCAGCTTAGAAACAACAAATGATTTCCCAATCTGCACAAATTGACAAATATATGAATAAATACCCTCAGAGGAAACAAAGAACTATAATATTATATAGAACACATGGACCAAAATGCAGCCAAATTGGAAGGCTAAGGAAATTTCAAGAATCATGTACATGAAGAAAGAGCATTTGAACTAATCAAGAAAAACCTAATATCAATTAACTATTGAATAGCAACTAGTGGACCATTTTTTTTTTTTCTAATTTGACAACTACTTATAAATGCAAAACTAGAAAAACTTACTGTTCTACCAAGAAGAAATGCAGCTCCAGCACCAACAGTTGCGCCAATAGAGTCTGCAACAAAGCCCACTGGAAGCCCGAAAAGATAACCACCACCAAGCTGAAAATGTAGTATCAAGTAAGGTGACTTGACAAATTTATTTCCAACTTTTCTTTTCTTTTCTTCTTCTCCAAGAGGTATTGTAAAGGAGATGGAAAATAAAAGCATGAAAAGGAATAGAGGGCAGAAAAGAAAAATTGCATGCCAAAAAAAATCATAAACATAAAGAAATTACAAAATACTGAAATAAGCGATGAAATATGCCAGTCATTGTCAATGTGAAAATAAATTGCATAGAACTAAGCTTATTTCAATAAGAGTAGTACTACACAATTAGAAAAATTTTGACAGAACCAAAATTCACCTAAATTCATGGGTGGTTGTTGGATAAGACAAGATGGTAGGAACCTCTCATCAATCTAAGAGTCAATAAGTATGCCAACTCATTTTGTCAAACATTTTGTCAAAATAATTATGGATGTCTAGCATTTTCCTTTCATTAGATATTAAACAACTCCATCAAAACTATAAAAACTGAATACTTATGTCCAACTATGAGTATCAGATTATCAAAGGTGATGCTCACAAAGCTCTGTCAAGTCAGATATAATGCAGGCATGTATATGCATCTCTATTTCCTAGCTATGGCAGCCAGTCATTCACAATTCTCATTCTCAGTAAAGGACAAATGGGTATAAATTCTATCAGTATCAAGAAAAACCAAGCAAACAAGTTCATCAAACTGCAGCTTGAGTAAACCACCACTTGGATACTTTACATTTGAAGTAGTCTACTGTTATATGGGGAGGAGTTGGACTACTAGTTCCAATCTTTATAATAGTAATTGTTACTACAAGTTGGCTACTTATGGCCAACCGAAAAAAATGTCAGTTACTTATAAAGTGACTAAGGTATAAGGATTCAAGTGGCTAACATTTGATGTGTGTATGTACGTTGCATTACAAAGGAAGATAGCATACTAATCAGTTAATATAACGTCGTATAAATTAACCGCATCAAATTTTCTCATAACTGATGCATACTTTCTAAATCCAGCATCATTTCTTACCAACAATGCAGACAGGTACCATACTGGTATTTGAGAATAAGGAATTATTCTACAAGACATTCAATAAGATTTGCAGGAAATGACAGGCCATCAATGCTCCTTACAGTAAGTACAGAAGCTGGAACTGCCAAGACAGTCAAAGGAATGTAAGCAACAGCCCTGAAAATCACCAAACAAACATGAGTTCACAAAGTCATGCATTCAAGCCTACCATTATCCACATTACTGGCTTAAACATCATGTGATTTTTTAACATGTGAACTTGTATATTTCTAATTATTCTTTTCCATAGCAGAAGCACCATGATTAAGATAAGTCATAATTCAACTAGCTAGTTTAACCTGCCTGCTTATCAAATAGCATGATTTCTCATCACTACCTCAAAGTTGAAATGATATTAGACTTTTGGTTATCTTTTTCTCAGCCAGGACACAGTATCTGCTCTAGCAACAAATCTTTTGACTAAGCTCCTTGTCACCAGAATATTTTCTTTTCTTAGATTATCTCTATATATTGCAATCTAAACTAAAGAGATTACACAAGTTAAAACAAGTACCATAATTATGAGCAGTGAAGATAGTTACCAGATGGAAATTTTAGGGGTCAAAAATTAAAATTGACTTACAGAGCAAGTGGACCCCATGGCCCAAGATCACGTTCAACCCATGTTAAGAAGTCCTTCATAATCTGCAGAGAAAAAATGTGAAAAGATTCAAAAATTCTCTGTAACTAGATTGTTTGGGTAATTTTTCAGGAATACGAATCCAAAGGTAATGCCTGGAATGAATAATAACATTTTAAAAGTGGCATTGCGGTTTGGATGCATAAAAAAGGGAGAGGGGATTCCTATATGTAAACCTAGCTCAATAGGTTATGACTTATGAGATACCGTCTTTCTTTTTTTCTTTTTTTTTTTTGCTTCAAGAAGTTCACTAGATAGCTGGCACTGTATTAGTATATAGATTTCGAACCAATTTCAAACAAAATATGTATTTTCCAATGATACTCCTGTCCTGTTACTAGACTAAACCACCACATATCCTTATCCTCGTACAAGTGCTACTTAATGTCCGTTGGTTCTAATTCCTGTATGCAAATACGACTTGGCAAAAATATCTAGCTCGTGCATCAGAGTAATCAGACAATCATCCAATTTGGGGCACATATATCTCAACCCCCATTTCAAATGAGAAGAAATATATCCAGATAAGGAACCCGCGGAGAAAATTGAGTCAGACAATCAACCAACTGAAGAGGAATGCATCCACCCCATTTCAACAGAAAGAACAACTCTAAGAGCTAATTAAAAAAAATTAAAGAAAAAGGAAAATTTGAGTTACCCAGAAGTGAAATTGAAGGTAAGCTGAGAAGGGGTGCAAGAAAAATGAAACCTTTTCAATTGGGAGAGTAAAACTAGCAGCAACAACAGTGGCAAGAAGGAGAAGCATGAGAGTGATCCTGAGAGCAGAGCCCCATGTGAAAGCCATGGTTAGCCTGCGACGCCAAGGCCTGCAGTGCTCTTCAAGGTGGTTGCAATCAGAGGGTGGTTGCTTCAGGGATGAGCGAGCCCTTAACCCCACAAGATTTGCCAGATTTGAATATGATCGCAAGTCAAATGCTTTTCTTTTAGGTTGTTAACCCATCAACATCATTCTGATTGCCTTCCATCACCATACCTTCCTCGCCTATCATATCTTTCTGCGTGGAAATTCAATCTGAAACAAATTTTGGACTAGACAGAGAAATCGGAAATAAATGAGTTTTGGTGCTGATTAGTTTTGTAGTCTGATTAAAGCGTGGCTTATGCGTGTGAACTCAAACCATAATTTGAGTAATTATGGAAAATTTTTAATTCAACAAATAATTTGAGTAATTATTATACTTTTGGTTAAGATTCCGAAGTTTGTCACATTTTGACTAGAATATGCAATTTTCCAAATATTAAAAGGCTATGCATATTAGTTAAAAAATTAAAATGTAAGGAATTATTTATAAAATAATCCAAATAAGAACAAGTTATTTACAATTTGAATTTATTTAATAAACTAAATATTGAATATGATACATTAAATATTAATCAAATGAAACATATTTTATTATTTTAAATTTTTTATAATTTTAAAATAATTATATCAAATATTAATATAATTTAAATATTTTTAAATAAAAAATATTAAATTTAATTTTAATCTATTATCAATATAAATTTTTTATATTATTATCTAATTATATGTTATATTTTTACTTTTTAAATAATTATATTTTAATTAAATTATTTTAATAATTTGACGATACATATTAAATGAAATATAAAATTTTTTATACTAACAATGATCAAAATTAAACTCAAAAATATTGTGAATAATCTTTTAAATAATTTAAAAAATATTAAATCCTTACATTATTTATATACAAAAATTTAATTTTTTAAATATTTTTAAATAAAAAAATATTAAATTTAATTTTAATCTATTATCAATATAAATTTTTTTATATTATTATCTAATTATATGTTATATTTTTACTTTTTAAATAATTATATTTTAATTAAATTATTTTAATAATTTGACGATACATATTAAATGAAATATAAAATTTTTTATACTAACAATGATTAAAATTAAACTCAAAAATATTGTGAATAATCTTTTAAATAATTTAAAAATATATAAATCCTTACATTATTTATATACAAAAATTTAATTTTAATACATAATAATGTAAGATATATATATTATTTAATAAGGTATTATTATATTATTAAAAATAACTTTTAAAAGTAAAATTATTTAATAATATAATAATATATAATTAAATAATATAAAAAATTTACACCGAATATTTATAAAATCAAGTTGGGCCAAGCTCGTTGTAAAAATTTCAAGTCTAGGCGTAGGCCCAATATTACATGGGGCATGGCTTTCAACCAAGGGAACCCATAGGCCTAAAGTTTGTGTAATCCATAATGTTCAGGTCTAGTTTCGAGTACTATTTTTTAGCCGGGCCCGGTGTCCACTCCCAATTCCGCGGGATATTGCAAAAATTAATTTACGTAGCTCAAAGAATTTCTACGAATCACTATTCCTGACTGCGACATTTGAATTCCTAATAGATTTCTGCTGAGCTTGTGATAACCGAGTCTCAAGAGTGCTTTTTTTTTTTGGCGGTCAAGAGTCTCAAGAGTTAATATATAAATTTTCAAAAGAAAAATAGTTGGCTTTATTTTTCTCTTTTATATAATGGTTATGATTTTCTAATAAATTCTGATATTTAAAATTGGAGTTGGATCAAGAAATTCAAGTCTCTTTGAAAAAACAATTTCTTTAATGCACCAAGTGCATGTTCGATAAAATTTAATTTAAAAAAATAAATTAATTCAAATATTTATCAAATAGGATTGGTGAGTTAGTGGAGGCATTTATTAAATGTATCATAGTAAAATGTCACAAAACACCATAACATTAACTCTTACACTATTTTTTTATATTTTAAAATTGTTGAACAATCAACTAATAGAATATATTTATACTAATATGTATGCCTTTAAAAAAAAATTAGTGTCGTTGGTATCCGTATGTAGATCTGGAGACAATCTTAAATAATACTAGCGTAACACATATGCATGCACGGAAAAACTTAAAAAGAAAAAATAAAATTAAAAAATCATTATATATTATTTAAAAATTATAATATAATATTTAATTAAAAACTAAAAATTACTTATAATAATTTTAAAAGAGATGTTTAATAAATTATTATCCTTTTTAATTTTACATAATTTAAAAGTGTACATTCATTAATTATTTTAGGCTGATTTTAATATTTGTTAGTATTTTTAATATTTAGTATTTGTTTTTATTCTAAAAAATTTAATAATAATTATTGATTAATTTAGACTGGTAAAAAAAGAATTGAGATTTTAAATTTAATTCATAAAAAATGAAAAAGTGAGAGAAAAATATTATTAAATAAAAAGTAGAAAATAATAATAATAAAAAAAATTGACATTTATCTTTTTTATATTTAAAATCATAACTTATCAACTGTCTAAATAAATATTATTTATTAGAATTAAATGTCAAATGATATGGTTAAAATGACACATGATAGAGTCAAATTTCTTAATTCTTTTTATATATAGAATAAATTTCATAGGCAGAAAAATATAATTTAAAATTTTGCTCAACAGAGAGTATAGCCTCAACTCAACTAACCAAAAACTTGGGCGGAGTCGTCTTATTATATGCTACGAGCTGACTCGGTTATGAATGTCCTTTTTTCTTCATAATTTATGTGTCGTTAACTCATAATTAACAAATAACTCCAACATCCCTCTACCAAAATAAATAATTCATTAATTTAAAAAAATGGTCTTGTTCAATACCCAAAAAAAAAATGGTTTTGTGGTCTTAAGTGTGCACAAATTTTTGGTTCCCTTTTCACCGCAAGAGATGGGTGAGTCTGTGTTGTCACTATCTTCTGAGCAAATTAAAATATGTATTGATAATTGAGATATGGGAGAAAAAAACTTAAAAGAAAACTACTAAGTAACCGATGGCATTCTAGTTGGAAGTTTTTACCTCTTAAGCAACCAAAAGAAGAAGAAAAAAAAAGAATTGAACCAGAAACAGAAAGAAGAGGGACTCTACAGTTAGATATTAGGATATGTTATTGGAGCAAGCCAAGCCATCAATGTGCTAAATGAAAAGTGGTCACTCCATGGCGGGCTTGCCATAGAAAAAGGAAAATGGGGCGGATGCCTCAGTTATTAGAGATATATTTATTACTTTGCAATTTCAGCATTGAGATTATTGCCAGTTGGTCAGTGCCATCATTACTTGTAGAAGTTGTTCGCTACAATCACAGGACGTGTTCAACAAGAAGCTAATCAAGTCATAGACAGAATTCTTAGCAGAAACTGAAAAGGGTCACGGCTAATCATTTTGAAAGTGATGGAAAACTCAGCCTGATTCTACTTTAAAGCAAGAAAGGCACAAAGCTATCTACTCAACCTATGTAACTACCCACCAACCTATATAGATGCTGTGCAAGTCATAACGGCAATGCTTAGATTTTAAGCCCACAGGTACTCAACCAAGAAGATATATACAAACAAAGAATAGCCTTTGGTATTGATTATCAATAGTAAAATTTGTTTTGAGGAAGTTGAAATCCTCTGCTAATCTACAAGTGGAACAATCTCATGTATACATGACTCACGCTAACAAATCTATGAGAAAGAATGAATGCCAAACCTAATTTTGTAGAAACAGAAGAGTCCAAACATGGTGGATGCTACCTCAGTAGTCTTAATCCAAGCACCTGCTTTACTTTGAAATCTAATGTGGGCATTATTCTTTAGGGCATGCCTACACTTCTCTCCAATGCCACTTTGTAGGCGAAGTAAAAGTTCAGACCTTGTCTTCTAACTCGAGGTGCCTGGCTATCTTGCACATAGCGCATTGAGCAGAACATGAGCTAACATGAGGTCCACGAAATATTGATGCCCAATTTGGCCATCTCGCCACTTCATCTTTACCGGAGCCCTTCCATAGTGAACTCCATCGTTACACCGGTTATCAAAATGCCATGGAAATGTCATATCAAAGTTATCAATCACACCAGATACAACGCCAGCTTGCTTCAATTTCTCTAACAATACTCCATTGAACACCTCCATCTTGTTAGGATTAAATGCCAGTGATCTTGCATATCCACCGGTTGCAACTGTGGTCCTGTAAAAGACTCTTGGCCATGCCAACCCCCCTTGCTTCACTGTCTTCATAACATCTGCCCAGAACGATGCTGCATAGTCTGCCCCAACAGAAAATGCTCTTATATTATGCCAGTGGACGCCATCATGCAAGCCAGAGTTCATGATCACAGTGTCTGGGATTGTGTCTTCTGAGAAGTATTTCCTCAACAAATTTTGAAACCCTTCATCTCTCAGAGAATCCAATCCTAGATAGTTTTGTGTTTCATTCCAATGCCCATTGAAGATGCTTGTAATCCTTACTGTTTGAGATGGGTCTTTTGGGTTTGAAAATTTCATATCAAATCGTCTAGGGACAGAATGTATCTCAGGCAAATCTAAAATAAAATTGAGTATATTACGTATGGTGTCAACATGATTTGAATCACCACAGAAGAAAAATCCACCGATTCTTCAAGCAATTCCAAGCAGACTCAGCTGAGTACATCTTGAATGAGCAGTGGGTTGAGTACACCCAACCATTACTCTCCAGAATTCCCAAGGAACCATCACACCATGGAGCTTTGCAAGGAAAATCTGGTGCTAGGCATCGGTACCTACCATCATTACCTATGGGGCAGTCGTCGTTCTTGCCATGCCTTGTCCACCTTCCACACCAGACATCCCTGCCAAAATCAGAAGCTTTGCAAGTCTGTAGTTCTGGTAACTGGGCACTGCTTTTGTGGAATCTGATTGCAATATTACGAAGCATTCGATCATAAGCAAATCGCCATGGGGTGAATTTCAGACCTTCAAAGTGTCTATAAAGCAGAATTATAGTGAGATTGTAAACCCCATTAAAATCTGGATGAACTTGCAGTGAAATCGAGTAGGACCCATTACTGAAATCTTTCACCAAAGGCCGAGATTTCCATGATTCCCCCGAAAGATCAGTCTCAAAGTAATCCCCACCTAAACAGCGAGGTCTCCCTGAATCATCCAATGCCTGAAAAACAAATTCATGTACATCTCCAGCAGATAGCTCTATCACTTTCTCACCGTCCAACCCAGGAATTGCAATTTGCACTGTCTTAGAATCTTTGCAAGGTTCTCCTCCAGGAGCTAACCACCGAGCTAGAAGATTTGAAGTCAAGTTGGGCTCTAATTCACTAGAAATCCAACTTGAATGCCCCTGAACTACAGATTTTATTGCGTTTTTGTCAAGTTGTTCAGAAACCCAACTAGAGGTCTTAGCAGAATCTGGTTCATTGTACGCAGACAGAGTGATGTTCGCAGCATTGTAGGAATTGGTACGGTTTTGATTCAAACTAACAGGAATATATGGGGCGATAAAAGTAAAATTTTGCTGAGAATGAGTAAAATTAGGAGGATGAACCCTTACAGAAAGATAATCTTGACGATACTTCCAAGCTTCAATGACATTCTTGACAGTGCAGCCATCAATGCTCCAAACTACGACCATTCCAACCAAAACCAAAGACGTCAGCAACCCAAAACGCCAATGAAGTATTGGACTGGACCATAGAGCCCATTGATTCGCCGGCGGCGAAATCACTACCTTCTCTGGCATCAGAAACTTCCAAGACCGCCACCCCCACAGAGCAGCAACAAACAAATTCAAGCCAAGATATCCAAAAACGCCGAATCCAAATCCAGCACCCAACACCGCAAAAAGTTGTTATCTTTTGACGAGAACCCTCCAAAAGAGTCTGTTTAAAGCACAAATGTCGATTTTCTCGAGAAAAAAAAAATTAATACTTTAATAATGGAAGAAAGGGAAAAACAATTCTTGGGGTTACTCACAAGGTGGGCTTCAATGTCTAGTCAGTTGTTGGTGATAGTGCAAGGTGAAACCGGTTGAAGAAGCAGGTAGTTAGAGTTGCAGGGCCACAATAATGCAGCTGGGAGGTCCTCTAATGGCTTCCGAGTGAGAACGGGTGAGTCCCAGATAAAAGGGAAGGTCTAGAATAGTACTGAACGAAAATAACCGTGCAGACTTGAGAAATTTTCATCGACTGAAGTCCAAAAATCACGTTATCAGAGTTATTTTCTTTTCCATTGATTTGCTTCCAGCTGTGGATTTTTCTTTTTCCATGTTTCTAAAGTGGGTCCTGTTGCCTTTTCCTTTTCTTCTGAAAACTCCTGTGGTTGAGGTTTTCAAGGTGGGATTCAACATAAATTTATTTTAAAATATTAAGTGTATATTTAAATTAATTTATTTTATATTTAAAAATAATTTATAATTAAAATTTTATTAAAATAATTTTTGAAAAATATGTTTTAAAAAATTAAGTTAAATTAAATATATAATAAATGTAAATTTTAAATAATTATTGCCGTTTGATAAAATTTATATTAATTAAATTTTCCTTATAGTAGAAACATTTTTTAACCCCCCTGTTATGAATGAACACGTAAAACGTAAAGAAGCTAGTATTAACAAAAGAAATATATTATTCTTATAATAAATAATATATAAATACTTATAAGTTTTTTAATATATGTATAAAAATTTGAATTTTTAACTTATTATAAATTATTTAAATAACTAAATTTTTTGTCACTAACCCACTACTAATAATTTACAAATACTTATTAAGTTATAACCTCTTGAACCAATAAATTCGTATATGAATTTATGTAAAAAGAAATATTGGTACAAGCCTAATTCAAATTTAGAGATATTTCCATGAAGAGAAAGATGTTTGAGCTTTTATAAGAAGAATTGTATGATTAAACTTAGTTAATACTAAAATTTAGTGCTGAAGTTATGCACCAAATTTATATGTTTTTAAATATTAAATATATAAAATAAATTATATATATTTTTAATAAAATAAATTGTGTAATGGTAAAACAGGTATTATTATTTAATATGTTAATGGAACGATAGTGATATGCTTAGATGTTGATGAAAGCAGGGAATCCTAAGGCGGTAGGGTACCACCAAACCAAGGCAGGAGGTATACAAAAACAAAAGAGAGTAGAAGAAGATTTACATTTAACTATAATTTTAAAAAAAATAATGCGATACTTATTTAATTTATAATGAATTAAATAATTGTTTTATCTTTTTAATTTCTCATTCTGGTTTTATTTGGTTTCTCTTCCAAAAATAAAAATGATGAATTTTAAGAATATTATACTGTGAAAAAGAAAAGTATGAGACAGGATGTCTAAGACGAGAGTGGCCTTGGCCTGGAATCACGCTGCGCAACTGCACCGACACGAGGAGAATAACAATAAGAGGTGGGGCATTTATGTCATTCGGGGCATTATTGAAATGGCCATTGGCGGATGGATGGAAATGATATGTCCCCGTAATAAATTCTTGGGTAGACTAAATATAATTTGTATAAATTAAGTCAACAAATATTTAATATATTATTATTATTTTATATTAAATAATTACATGAATTTTTATATTAAAAATTTATTTATATTAAAAATAATTATTTTTGAATTATTTATTAACTTAATTTATATAACTTTTATAAAGAAATTTCTCAACCACCTGTGCCAGGTGAGATGTCTCACCCAAAGCACAAATGTTCTTATTTGGTTTTTAGCACCAGAAGCAATTATAATATAGTGAGTAATGTTATATTTTTTAAATTATTTTTTATTAGATTAAATTTTTAATTTAATTTTTTAAAAATTGAATTGATATTATTTTAGTTCTTTAAAAAAATATTAATATTAATTTAATTTTTAAATTATAAAAAATAATATTATTTTGATCTTATAAGAAAAGTAAAATCAATTTAATTTTTTAATAATTAAAAATATCATCAATTTAATTTCTTAATTATATAAATTTGATATTAATTTAGTCTCTCAATCATAAAAATTATATCAATTTAGTCCTTATCTATATACAAAAAGATAATTTTAATGTTACTTTATATAATTTAAAAATTAAATTGATATCGATATTTTTTATAAGATCAAAGTAATATCGAAATAATTTTTAAACAATTAAATTGAAGGTTTACACTTTTTAATATAAACAAATAATGAAAAATTATTAAATATTTCACATTTTTAGAACCTAAAATTTATTTAATATTTTTAATTTAATGATAAAAATTATTATAAATTAGTCGTATGACAGTGGTGAATAACTAGCAAGAGATATCCGCCTCAACGTTAGGAATTGCCTAATTATTTCTGCGAATGAATGGATTGAACTTTGGTACACGATTTAATGGCCAACAAACTGCCAAAAGGGCATAGTAGGTGCATTGAAGGACCGACAAGGTTTGTTAGGGGCATCCTTATATTGGAGATGGAAACTATTCCATGCTTATCATTAACATGTATAGATAGGTACTTCATAGTTTTTGCATAAAATTACTATCATTTACGTATTTTCAATATTAAAGTGTGTAGTTTTTTTTATTTGATTTAAACTATAAGTAATTTCAAAATGCGTGCAAATTTTTATTTTAGAACATACAATTTAAATTTAACAAACATTCTTTACATTTTAACAATTTAAAATTTTAAATGTGAAAAAATAATAATATTTACATAAAAAATTATAAAATCCCTTTATTCATATGAGACGAAACCTATCCCGCTTAAAGATCAACCCCTTGTATTGTGTTTTAATATTCCAATTTCGGAGCATAAAAGGTGCAGGGTTAAGAGTCTCATCGAGATTTGGCTCAATGAAATTGAGTTAGTTTTTCAAATACTAAATAATTGAACTCTGTCACTTGAATGATTAAAGTTACCATTGAGCGATGAGAAGGAAGCTATCGGATCTACAGAATCACAGCACATTGCGTAAGGTGAGTGGCATTGGCATACATGTGCCATCATATTCCATATTCATGTGAATGAGGTGTACATTCTTCGATATACAACACAATTAGTCACTTACGCCTACAACAGTGTAACAACATACTACAATAGCTATAACACGTCTTCACTCTTTTTTTTTTTAAGTATAAACAGGAATATTTTATAAAATTGAGTCTATTTAAATTATTTTATAAATTTAATTTTTTTAAATTAAAAATAATAATGACACAATATTTTTATGAGATGTGATTCTCAATAATTAAATCATACTTTTATATTTAAACATATAATTTATTTTCAATACATCAGCATTTACACATTTCTTCAATATTCGAATAATGTTATGTTCTTTGACCCTCAGCTATTAGCATCCACACGAGCGTTGCGCCAAGCGCTTCTCTCTCCCCTTGTATTCTATCATATATGTAGTCGTGGTCAGGATTTTTCTTCGACAAAACTTGAAATATATATTGAAGCCTTTGTATGGGAAATAAAGGGGTTGAATAAGAAAAATATTAATGTATGTGACATTCGTCGTATTTAAGTTGATTGGCAATTTTTATTCTGTTCATTTTCTTTAAAAAAAATTCGATTCTTCGTCTCTGTTTTTCAAAGAAGTTTCTTTCGTGGCAGCTGGTTCCACATTTTTTTGATAGGAAGCAAATTGGAAGTTGCAGCCACAAAAGCTCTCGACCCCAGCTTTTCGCACTAAAGTAAGACGCGTTACGCGTAATTGAGAATTTCTAAGCGTCAGAGATCTTTATGTAACCGGGACGAGATAGAATTCTCTCCATATCATTGAATATTTTCTTATCTTTAATTCTGTGTCTTTAATTAAGTATTAATAAATTAATAAAATATATTTATATTTAAAAAATTAATAATAATTTAAAAATATATTTTTAAATTAAATTATTAATATTTAATTAAAAAGATAGAATTAAAAATAAAAAAAGGACACAAAATTTTAAACATTAATTATTATTAATATATAAATAAAAAAATTTTTAACATGTGCATACAGGGTAAGAATAAAAATAAAAATTATTATTATTTATTAAATCATATTAATTATTTAAAAAATATATTAAATATGTTTTAAATTTTTAACACATTAATTGTTTTTATTTTTATTTAATAATTTATATATTTAATTTCTTAAGACTATGTCTTTAGAGCACACCAATAAAATCTTATGTAGTATCTTTATTTATTTTTATTTATTGTTTAAAAAATAATATAAGAATTAAAAAATTATTATATAATTTTAATTATAAAAAAATAATTTAATAAAACTGAATTATTTTTTCTCACATTATTAATTTTTTTTTATTTTTTATTTTATTAATTCTTTTTTATTAAAAAATAAACTTTAAAAAAACAATTAATTTTTTATTAATATTTTCAAATCATAAATATTTTAAAATAATTTTTTTAAAGAAATAATTGATAAAAGTGAATAGCGTAGAGGAAGCAACTTAGTACAGAAATTGATGTGGGGCACCATCAATGATACATAAAGATTTAAATGCAGCTACGCGTTCCAACAGAACCAGGCACCAGTGTAATTGCCACGCAACGGTAATGCTGAATTCATTGAAAACCTAAAACAGGGCCTAGCAGAGCAGTCCAGAGACCTAGTTCTAGTTGTGCGCTCTGCCATTCTCTTTGATGCTCTTTTTATTTATTTTTATTTATTATTTAAAATTTCATATAAAAACTAAAAAAATTATTAAATAATTTTAATTATAAAAAATATAATTTAAAATTGTTAAATTATATTTTTTCTTATTTTATTAATTTTATTTATTTCAGTAATTTCTTATTAAAAATAAAAATAAAAATAAAAAATTAATTAATTTTTTTTAATTTTTTTAAATAACAAATATTGTTAAATAAAAAAAATTTTATACAATAAATAAAAAATATATTAACTCTCATTTTTACAAAGATATAAATTTTTAAAAAAAAATAATAAAAAATAAATTTTTTATTTCTTAAAGATATAAATCAGTGTTCTAAAAACCGGACCGGCCGGTTCGACCGGTCGGACCGGGAACCGGTTACCTCACCGGTTCGGGTTAGCTCCCAGAACCGGGGTGGTCAAAAACCGGTGAACCAGTATCGAACCGGTCAAACCGGTCAAATCGACGCCGGTTCTCACGGTTTTCCGGTTTTGATTCTTTTTTTTTTTTTAACATTTGATGTTAAAACGACGTCGTTTTAACATATATTTTTCAAACAAAAAAAAAATCAAGACGACGTCGTTTCGGTTTGAATGAAAACCGAAACCCTCGTCGCTTCTCGCCCGCGTCTCACGTCTCGCGTCTCGCCCGCGTCTGTTACCCGTCCGAAAACGAAGCTTAGCTGCGGGAAGCGAAACTCGAAGGAGAGAAAGGCAGATCCCGACACCCGGTGACCCACGGCAGAGAAAGAGTGAGTTTGGTGACTTATCGCCATCGGAGATCAGAGATCGGAGATCCTCAAGGTATACACCTCTGCATATAGTTTTTTTTTTATTTTCTGAGGTTTTTCCGTTTTTGTATCTGGATGCCGAGAATGGAGAAGATTTTGTGCTTGATTTGATATTGTAGATGGTTTTGATTCTTGTTTGTGCCGTCTGGATATGCTCTGCGTGCTGTTACTGTTGTAATTTCATTTATTTGTGTGTGACACTGTGACCACTCTGCTGCCTCTGCGTGTTGTTCGTGTGTGACGCTGCCGGCTGCTCTGCGTGCTGGGCTGCTGGCAGCGAATCATTTTTTTTTTTTAATTTCAGCGTTAGCTAAGGGTTTTTGCTATTCTTAAATGAGTTTGAAGAAACTTACGGGACTGCATTGTGCTGACTGCTGAAGTTCTTATAATGTGAAATTTTGGTAAGTAGCTGTTCTAGATCTTCTCTCTCGAGGATTTTCTGGATTTGCAAGGTTGAAATGCTAGTTCTTGCTAGTAGTGAGATCCCAATGCTCATCATGTACTCCAGCAGTCATGTATAGTTGTATACTATACTGTACACAAAATAATTTATCCCTCAGAACTCAAATAGAGATACTTGAGTACACTTTTATATACCAAGAGTCTCAAAATGATATATTCCTGGAAGAAGAAAGGGGAAAAAAAACTTTGGCAGCAAGAAGGCTAGCTGTATATTCAAATTGTTTTATAAAGTTCTGTTGCTTTGAAACACAAATTTATTTATTTCTATTCGTGTGGAACCTTTGGAAAATTCATTATAGACAATTACATGAATTTTAATTTTTATTCCCAGCCTAGTCTTTGTGTCTTTGCTTAATGGGGATGCAAGTGATGGTTTGACAGTTTGAAACCCTTGAACTGAACATTTTCAATTTCCATCAACTTTTGAGGAGTTTTTACAATTTCTTTCCCTATAAAAGGGGTGTTAAGCATATATTTTCAGTTTATCATGGATCTGTAAGTAATTCTTTCCCTATCCCCTCTTTATTCAAATATGGATAATTCTAATAATCAGACAAGAGAAAGTAATATTGTTGACCAGCAATCCTCCACAGGTTCTAGTCGTGGAAAAAGTGATCCAGCATGGAAATATGTTAGTTTAGCTCATGAAAATGGGAAGCCAGTGTACATTTGTATGTTTTGTTTGACACGTTATAAAGGAGGAGGGATTAATAGGATGAAGCAGCATCTTGCAGGAAAACAAGGACAAATAGCTTTGTGCAAAAAAAGTTCCTCATGATGTTAAGTGTCAAATGTTAGCAAATTTGAAAACAAGTAAAAAAAAATAAAGATGATAAAGTGAGCTTTGGTGATGATTATGAAGCAGAGGAATAAGAAGAAGAACAAGAGATGATTATTCCTTCACCTCCACCAACTAAGATGCAGCATATTGGAGACAAAAGGCAAGCGAAAAGCAAGTGCTTCCCAACCAATTGGTAACTATTTTGCACCAAGGACAACTCCAGGAGCCCAACCAAGTTTAAAAAGTGTTTTTGCTAGCAAATAGGTCATACATAAAGCTAAATTGGGAATAGCCAGATGGATGGTTGATGCAGGCATTCCATTTAATGCAATTCAATCACCTTATTTTCAAGCTGCATTGGATGGTATTGCTGCTATTGGACCTGGTTTTAAAGGTCCATCTTATGATGAAATGAGGGTTCACTTATTGGGAGATCTTAAGAATGAGTGTCAGCTACTTGTTGATAGTTATCGGAGTTCATGGAAAGAAACTGGTTGTACACTTATGGCTGATGGTTGGACTGATCAAAGACAACGAACTCTAATTAATTTTTTGGTGTATTGTCCTGCTGGTGTATCATTTTTGAAATCTATTAATGCTTCAGACATGGTGAAAAATGCCACAACATTATTTAACTTGTTTGTTGATGTTATTGAATTGGTTGGGCCCAGTAATGTTGTGCATGTGGTGACTGACAATGCAGCCAATTATGTGGCAGCTGGGAGACTTATTCATGATAAGTATGAGCATATTTTTTGGTCTCCTTGTGTTACCCATTGCATTAATCTTATTTTGAAATATATTAGCAACATGCCCCATGTAGCTAACCTTGCATCCCGTGCTTCAAAAGATAACTATATTTGTTTACAATCATATGGTGTTTTTGTCTTGGTTTAGAAAAAAGTCAGGTTGGAAGGAAGTTGTTCGTCCAGGAGCTACTCGTTTTGCTACTGTTTTTTATTACTTTAAAAAGTATTTATGAACACAAGGAAAGACTTGCAAGCTTTAGTTGTAGACAAGCACTTTACTGGACACAAGTTGGGAAGAAGTGTTAGTGGGAAAAGCTGTTAGTGATATTATCTTGGATAATAAGTTTTTGGCATGATTGCTTTACTGCGGTGAAGATTGTTGGTCCTTTAATTAAATTGTTGAGAATAATGGATGCTGATGAAAAACCTTCATTGGGATATGTATATGAAGGCATACAAAGGGCAAAAAATGCTATCAAGCATATGTTTAAGAATAGAAAAAAAACTTGTACAAGCCTTATACAGAAATCATTAAGGCTCGATGGGATAAGCACTTGCATCAGAATCTCCATGCAGCATCTTACTCTTTAAATCCTGCTTTCTTTTATGATGAGAAATTCATTGAGAAGCACAGGGTTATGCAAGGTTACTTAACTTGTTTGATATAAAAAGCCTTTGCAATGATCCATTTAAAAGCAATGAAGGATATACAGGTGTATCGGCAGCGCAAGGAAAAGTTTTGATAGACCTACTGCTTTGACAGCAGCTAAGGAGCTTCAACCGAGTAAGTAATTTTATTTTTATATGCTGATTTGTTTTAATATTTTGAAACTTATAATATATAATCGATGGTTGATGTTGAGAATTATATTTATTTCTATGTAGATGAATGGTGGACATTTTTTGGCACCAGTACTCCATGTTTGAAAAAGATAGCATATCGTATCCTTAGTCAAACAGCTTCTTCCTCAGGATGCGAACGAAATTGGAGTCTTTTTGAACAAATTCATACTAAAAGGAGGAATAGGCTAGAGCATCAAAGACTTAATGATATTGTGTATGTGACTTACAACTTGCGTCTTAAATCCAAGTATATTAATAATTTAAGTATTTAACACTTCTATATTAATGGTGTCATTTATTATGTTTAAAACTTTAGGTTAGTTAACTGAAAAATAATTATAATATTTTGTTTATTTGTTCTAGGTTGCATCGAAAGAAAAGGACTTATGATCCAATTGATTATGAAAGTATTGACAGTGTTGACTTTTGGGTGATGGAAGAAGATCCTGAACCAGAATTTGGTAATGAAGAGATTGAAAATTTAATTTATCAAGACAATGCTATTCCTTCTTATCATGCTGGTAAGTTTTATTCTTATAGTTATATATAAAGTATTGATATTATGTATATAATATTACTATTAACTAACTAAGTCTTTTATTTCTTATAAGGCGGAGATATGATACTGAGTTTGGTATGGCTGAAGCAAGTCAAGCAAACAATGCAACCTTCATTTTGATGATGATCATGATGATGGATATGAACAAGAAGATCTTTTATGAAAATATTCAACAACTTAATGCTGATTATGATGATCCGTATAATTTGTGAATTTTTTTATGATTACTTTATGGAACATTGTTGAACTTATGTTGTTTATATGAATGTAATATTTTTTTATTTTATGACATTTTTTTTTGTGTACTTATATAAATGTAACATTTTTTATCTATGACATTATTTTTTTTTATGTTTCAAATAATTTTATTATTAATTTATATTTTATTATAATTTTTATTTATTAGTATTATATAAATAATTATATATATATATATATATGTTATATTTATATTTATATATAAATATAAATATATATTTAATTATACTCTGATTCGACCACAATTCGACCACGGTTTTCGAACCATTAAACTTGAATCAGTACTCGACGGTTCAATGACCGGTTCGGTTTTCAGAACCTTAGATATAATAGAAAAAAAATAAGAAAAAAATTTATTTTAAAATTTTAAATTTCAAATATTTAAAATAAAGTTTCTCCTCCCTTTCATTTCTGTCTATTTTCTTCAATTAACGTAAGTTAAGAAAAACTAAGAAAGAAATCCCCGTACCATGCAATGGCATCGCACATGTGAACTGGTGCCTGATTGCGTGGGCCACGCAGGAAGGCATGCATTTATGCACATTCTGGCGGAGACAGCTGGCGACGCAATGGGTGGCTGTGCTGTGGCCTGTGGAGATGAGAGCGCAGGAGAACAGCGAGATCGTCGAGTTTTCTCAACTCAAGTGCTTGCAGCTCTTTTTTAAGCCAAACAAATGCGTTATCATTATTAAGCCTTGTAGATTATTGGGGCTGCCGCTCAGTGGTTACCAACTCCACCAAACACCTCCAACGACCACAAATCATTTTGGACAATGATGGTAAGTGCTTTTGAGATCACATCACAATATGCCGTGAGAAGTAAAGAAGTAACAGTGAGTCTCACGCATAAGAAATAATTGGAGCCCAGTTATATTTTAGAACAGAATAAAAAAAAAAAAAGAAACGACTGTCGCATTAAGTTATTAATTCTCATTGTAGTAGGAAATTATTTATGCAGGAAAACTAGCAATAAAATAACGAGCTTAAATTCCAGTTCTTTCTTATCATCCGTCTAAATACATGTCTACATCACACAATCCAATAGCAAATCCTGAAGCCCCTATGTGCCGGGGGCAGGGAAGATTCACATGGAAAAAAGTTGAAATGAATCAAAATTTCTTTGGGTTAGAATAAATTAATTCAAAAAAAGGTACACTATTTTTCTTAAGACAACATATATTAACATCTATCATATTAACAATAAAAATATATAAGGCATGAAATAACAACTCCAACAGACTCACCCTTCCCCCCCCCCCCCCTCCCCACAAAAAAAACAAAAAAAAAAGAAAAAAGATATATGGAAGGAAAATGAAAGATTGATGATAAAAGGAATCAAAACTGCAATAACAACAAAAGAAACCAGTGAAAATTGATTCCCACATTAATTCCATGGATCGTCCCAGCCCTTTGGTCCCTCTCTTTTTAAGAAGTCAATAATAGCCTGGACAGCTTCTTCAACTCTGTTAGAGAGGGAGTGATTTCCATACTCAATCTCTACTTTCTCTGCACCTCCCAACGCTCTGCATAATCTGCATGTTTTCAAAATGTATCCCATGACCATAAAAATAATAATCATATAACTCATTCCTCTCTACTTGTTATTGCATTACAAAAAAATTGGCACCAGATAGGGGTGGAGATTTTACCGCTCAACCAGTGCTTTCTTATCAACATAATCTGGCACATATTCATCAGCCATTGAAAATATAACCTGCCATAAAAACAAAGGCATACCAAAATGACTAAATTCCTCCTTGCCATTTTCTCTTTTCCTTTAAAAATAATTAGATAGCTAAATCTCCTTCTCTCTCTCTCTCTCTTTCACAAAATTAGAATAAGATTTACCTCTATTTTAGTAGCACTTAAATTTTAAATATTCTAGGTAGTATCATTTTGCTATAAAGGCAACATCATTTACAATTTATTACTTGGTAGTTGGTACCATTCAGGCCTAAAATGAGGGTTACCATTGATGAATTGAGGGTGAAAAACTTTGAGCATATATCTTTTTGGTACATTGGGAGTCACTAGCATGATTTAAAACTATAAGGCTATAACCTCTTCCCAGCTCCTCAACCACCTGAGCCCAGCCTAGGTGGCATTTTAGCCTTCTGTCTATGCCTCCTGAAGTTGTCAACTGAAATTTCAAAAGAAAACTGTTGTACGTCTTCTATATAGAGAAAAAAGAAGAAAGGCAACTTCTGATTTTAAAACTAGCATATTGCAGCAAAATAACTTTAGCCAGGTTTCTACTTAGCCCAAAGGCTGTATAGTTTCAGGATCTTAATAATCACCCAAACTAAAAGGAGAACAAAGATTTTCTTTTTTAATAAAAGAAGAAATTCATTAAGATGAAGAGAAGAAACGTACAAGGAATTTGGAGGATAAGGGATCCTCCATAGTGTAAATGGGAAAAATAAAACGACAAAGAAAAATGAAGAATTATGTTACACAGAGATATGCTCACCTGGCAATGTGTGTTAGACATGTGCCCAAGTCTCATCCTCAATTGATCATCACTCAGGTCAGAACTGAACAAGTCATCATCACCATTATATGAACAAAGGGAGTGATACCTGCAAAAGTAACTACTTTAGGAAGGAAGCAATAGCAGGAGACAACAATGACCTTTTCTGCAGTATATAATCAGTGTCAATTTTACCCAACAATAAATATTTCTTATGAATCAACGTGGCATGCAAGTGGTATTTCTCTCCACTAAGGGAAGAGGAAAGGAGGGAGAAAGAAGAGAAAAAAAGGAGTTTATGATTTCTTTGAAAGATGAGATTACTTAATTCGAGACAAGTTGTATATCTGACATCCGATATAGCTTAGTTCAAAAGCAATATCTAACAACTTGAAATCTTGTACAGATATACAGTATAGCACTGATTTATTGGAAGCCTGTCATCTACTGGAAGGATGGGTGGGCTCTACCAACAGTCTTCCTAGAAGGGATCAACTCACAAAAGTAAATTAGATTCAATGATCATATAATTCATAGTGTCCTGAATAAAAAAAAAATTTATGAAATAGGAGGCATTTCAAATTTAAAATTGCTTACACTTACAACCATTGTTGACTGATAATTGAAAAACAAAAAGAAGATTCTTTACAATTGAACAACATCCATTAATTTCCAAACAAAATTTGAATTATGCATCTTTGGAATCAATGCGGCAATTGTATAGCTGACCCTATTTATTGATACTGAGGCTTATTTCAATATCTGCACTGCTCCTACAATATTTATGTAAACTCACCTGTAGGCAGTTATTGGGGAACTAGGATCTGCTTTCCTTGGCATTAACTCCGAACCTCGGCCTTCACTTATCATCTTAGCAGCCAAGTCAATCATAGAAGCTGTCTCAGGAAGTGTAGCTTGATATTCCCTATCACTGACTGGAGCCTGAACAATTTAATTGGCATAGTAAAGTAAGCATTCAGTGAGAGAACAGATGCTATAGCAAGACAAAATATATTGCCATTGACCAGACAGAACATCTTTTCTTTTTTTTTTTGGGTACTAGAATCCCACATTTCAATCCTGACTTCAAAATTTGAAATCATACAGGGCTTAGGAGACCGCAGTAAGTAAATTGGTAGGAGCAGCTGAACCATGCTTAAATGCATATGAATGAGAAAGCCGTATGAACAAAGGGAGTGCAGCATCATACATGATAACCTCACAAAAAGGTCCATTAGCCATGGAGGAAGTCCTTAGGCCACAAAAGTTAATCACAGCAATCGAGTCTTCTCTCAAATGAATATAGCAATTTATTACCACGGAAAGCAGACATCCGTACATTTGTGAAAATGAACAAGTCAATTAATTTCTTCCAAAGCCAACAATAAATATCTGCATCATCAAACAATCTTTTTCCTTTGTTCTTTTTTTTTTTTTTTGAAAAGTGATAATTCTTTAAAGAGGAAGTGTCAAGGGAGCACAAACCAAGTACACACTATATACAATAACTTGCACCACCAAGGCAAAAAGAACTACAGCCTAAAGTCATAAATCCAAGATATCCCAGAAAGATAATGATACCAAAACAGCAAACATGCATTGCACAAAAGAAGCATACAGTTCAGAAATATACTCTTGAACTCTAAAACTCTTCCATCGACTTCTCTTTGCCATTTAAGATTCAATCATTCATATTAAGCCAAATACTCTACATGCTTTGCTTCATCACGAAAACATACTATAAGAAATACGAAAAAGAGCAATGCCTAGGTCATATACCTTTATTTCCATCTTGAATTTTAAAGTAGAAACACAGGGCAGTCAATGCAAAGTTTTTAATGACTATGATAATTTGGACAAGGAAACACGTGCCATACTTTTGTCATTAAAGTTAAATTTAATTAGTTGCTAAAATTATAACTATCCTTATTCAATACAATGAGACCGCTTGCAGCCTATACAATTGATTTTGATGCACTAAGCCATTCACATTCCATGATTACACCAGCTAACATGACTCCCACAACTAGCAATGTCAAACATAAAGACTAATAAATGAAGATACAGCAACTCTTGAAAGTACTTTGTTTGAATTTTCTATTTCTATTTTCATTTATTAAAGAAAGAACCAAAGAAAATCAAGAAATACAGGAGAGGAAGATTGAACAGAAAAATGAAGCAGGCTACATGACTGAGCCATGGATGTTTTGAGGTCAACTACACGATTATATTAACTTATCATTCAAACTCCTTCAACATGGATATGGCTCCCAATTGATCTGTGTACGCCATAGAATGTGTCAACACATGTCAAATATGAAAGACCTTGACACAACCCAGAAAAGCATCTGATACGCCATTGACACAACCTTGATGCATAGGGATACAAACTATAATTTCAAACAAATTGGATTGGGTTTCATTTTAAAAAAGAGGAACAATTGGAGACTTGTTAAAAAGAAATAATACAAATTATGAAATATACTATAATACATCATGTTAGAAGTAAACAGTTACTGTTTTAGTTATAGTTACAGTTATAGTTAGTAAGCTCAGTTACTTTTTAAATGTCGTTGCACAGCTGTATAGCCGATTAACAAAAGCTGACTTACAATAAATAATATACAATCTACAGTGACTAATTTCATTATTTCAAATCATATATATTTCATGCAAAAATGCAGTTACCAGTCCTTCTATATCAATTCAGACATTTAGAAATGAATTCTGTAATGCAAAAGTATATTAGCTGAAGGGAATATACTGTTTGTGACTGTTTATATATTTCTTAATAATAATTTAATGTTGATTTTATTATCACTAAAGCAGTCATTTATATTCACATTCAAATAACTATATGCTTTTTCAAATTAATGTAGTTTCCTTTTATGTTTCAGGTTTTGGCTTCATTAAGTTGTCACATAAAAAAATGTTTATGCTTTGCAAGAATCCAATCACAATTGTACCATCAAGCTCAAGCATCAGGGATTTCAGGTGGCTATGGAAGTGTTTGATTGCCAAACAAACCATTTGACATATATTATTCATTTAGAAACGTGATCCAATATTCATAAAGCTTTTACGACAAAAGGGAAAGCCACTTCAAGGGAAGACAATGCTATTCTGCCAGATTGTAGGCGCAGAATACTGTCACACCCATCTAAAAGTATCCTTACATAAGTAAAAGATAGCAACTCAAATCAGGTGAATTGGGCCAGTATCATGCAAAATCAGGACTAGCTTAGAAGATTAAGCCTTTCGACTGTGAAAGGTTGTTCATCTGAGTTCCATAATTATATTGCATTAAGATAGGGCTACCATTTTATAGAAGACATTCAGATGAAAGAAACTTTTGAAAGAAAGTTCAGACCAGATCTACTATCAAGTGAGTACCTGCAAGATGGCGGCACGAACAGCTCGGGAGCAAGCAGAATTTGTGCCCATGTAATGCACAATATCCTAGATAACATGTCCAAAAAGAAAAGAAGCT
This sequence comes from Castanospermum australe, assembly GCA_019955255.1. Lineage (NCBI taxonomy): Eukaryota > Viridiplantae > Streptophyta > Magnoliopsida > Fabales > Fabaceae > Castanospermum > Castanospermum australe. Next base: position 280,084 of record NSJW01000247.1, on the reverse strand, counting down.
TATTTCACTTCTCAACAAATGTCACTAGCAAGTAGAGAAGTGGAAGTAAAATATGGTTCAGGATTTAAAGGCAATAACTAATAACCTGACAGCCAGTACTATGCCCAAGTAATACTACACCTTCAGAATCTTCTTTGTTAATTAAATAATTAATCAGCTGATCCAGCTCCTTAGCATCCTTCAACATGAATTCAACAAGCGATCGTAAACTTAAGCATCAAGATAATTAACCTCATCAGTCAGATGGAAATAGTCACATTGCACTTTCCAGTTAAACTTGAGAATTAAAATAGAATACTGTACAAAATATTAAGACATTAAAGAGGTCATGAGTGACCACAATATTCAAAAATTCAAATTTGAAGATGAAAAATTATTGCAATAACATTCAAATTTACATTCATCTATGACAAATTGAAGATTAGGCTATGTCCCTGGCCACTAGTAATTTTCTTTTTATTCCATATGGGGGGCAGGGGGAAGAAACTAAATATTTGAGTTACCTACACTTTATTGAGCTAATTTCAGGTGTCAAAGGGCAGCAAAGAGTGACATACTTTTTTTCTTCTTTTTGTTTTTGCTAATGACACAATCAGTTGTCTTAAGCATATTAGAATGATGTTAATCAATTTTTTTGTGATAAAAATGATGTTAATCAATTGTATCACCTAATGACCTATATTCTACCTTTTTTGTTTATCTCTTTTCCCTCCATCTTCCTCTACCTCTCATAATAAAGGTAGAAGCACTTAATAATCTAAGAACAACCAGAAAACCTAAAAGCTGGCAGTAGGTCAGTAATCTTAATTTTTCTCTCAAGCTTTTTCACCAAACCAAGATTTCACCTATTCAAATGTCCAGAGGGCATCTAAGGAACTTTTGAAGCATCATATCAAAGAATTTAACCTTCCAAGGAGTGAGGAACCCCAGCCTGGACGCAAGACCAACTTTGTCATAATTGGAATTTTTTTTTTTGTTGAATTGAGTGGATAATATTTTAATTTTCCTGGCCACTCAAAGGTTTTCAACAACTTGCCAATCTGCAGCCAACCTAAATAACAATTTTAAAATTTTATTAAACAAATTTAGTTTAAATATCACAGATTGCTTGAGGAAATAGTCATTAACTGTAGAACTAGTCATTTGTTTTTTTTGCCATATCTAATTTATATCTAAACATCACAGGTTGCTTAGTTTACCATATTTAACAAAACACTTATATTCTGAATATATGTTGCTTGAGGTAATGGTCTGGTCACTAATTTAACAGTGGAATAAAGTACTTTTGAAAATTTGATGAAAAAGTCAAAGGTGTTGTCTTTTATAGTTTTAATTTACTAAGCAAACAACAGAGTTCTCTACCAAAAGAAACCTAAGATAAGCACCAAAACCTACATTTTATTTATATTACACACTGCAAGGCTATGCTTTCGCAAACATTAAGTATACTTTATCAAAGAAAAATGCATCTCTCTGCTCACTTTGAAATCATAATAATTCCTTCACCTGAATGTTGGTGGCATTATATGGGGGCTTAAACTCAATATTTTCAAGATAAGTTATATAAAGTAAAACCAGAATTTTGGGCTCATAATAAAAAAATTAATAAGCAAAGGTTCACTAGAAGTTGTTGTAACACTTTAAAACAACACCACAAATTAAAATTTAATTGTTTACTTGTTGCAAGCTGGAGGTGCCATATCCACTATATGAAGATGACATGAGAAATTGAACTAGTGACCAATTCTCACAGTCCAGAGCAATTGCCAGAGGTTCCAAGTATCTGCAGGACAAGGAACAAAATGGATGTCAGACAGAAACTCTTCTTAGGTTCACATCTAGAGGCGGAGCTTGAAAAAAGAAACTCTGGAGGGAATGTTGTAGATATTTATTAAATAAACTTATAATAATACACAACTTCTAGCACATTTATCTTCAAATAAAAAATTACATATCAATCTAAAAATAAGTTGTTCCCACCTAGTGAGATAAGGCTTGCTTGTTGATTTGGTAATTTAAAATAAGTTGTCCACATAAAATATAAAATAATAAATTTGAAAATCTACAAAGAAATTTATTTAGTTAAAGTGATGCAATTTGTTCTTTCAAAGACATAAATTCATAAATATTGAAAAAATACATAATATTTTTTCCTTTCAATATAGCAGGTATTATTTACTAATTGTAATGATAAAAAAAATATTAGGCTTACTAGATTTACAAAAGGAACAATTGCATAAAAATTACATAATTTTTTTATTTGATAAAACACCATGAAAATAGCTAGAGAATAATAGAAATATAAAGTAATTAACTTCTGGGTAGCTATTGTCAGATTGCAATTTTTGAAGTTACTAACTTACTATATGAGAGGAAACTAACTAAGAAATGGCAAAAGTGTAAAGATAAATAAGATGTTTAGCAAGAACTGTATTTTGTAAGTCTTAAAACCAGCATTTTATTTTATTCAACCATTTCATCTCTTCTCTTTGAGACTTTAACTCAATCATGTTCATCATCAAATACTTAGAATCCCTAGAGAGCGTGTTAAGCAAAGAAAGCCAAAGCAATTACTAAACTCTTATATGTATATTAGATGTTATCTTCTAACCCTAAGAAGTGAAGAATTAAGTGTTTAAATCCATTGGACATGAGAGGACAAGACCATTCTGCTTCCATTGAAAACCAAATTGAAGGTGAGGAATGAAACAGAAATCAATAGAGAGAATTTGAGATGCATGGGAAGGAATGGGAAGAAGACTATATGCCTATAGACCAATATAAACAAGAATCTTCTTCAGAATGATTTTAAGTCACAAGTTCACGAGATTCTATAGCACAGGTAATGCACCAAATATATTGGAGTGGCCTTATATTTCTTCTAATATTTGGGGGCTTAATATTTTTAATATTATATATTCACAGGCTTGAAAAAAAATTTCGATGGGAGAGATAATAGTTTTTATACTGATATTCACTGGATTAAAAAATTCCCTCTTGCTCCTGCTAGGATCTGCCCCTGTTCACATCTATGGTACATAGTCCAAATTTTGGATCTTACATGATCTAATTACAGAGATTACCAGCCAAATGATCAGAAGATCTAAATTCATTCTCATCAGAGAAACTTCGGGAGATAAGAGATATATTGCTGGGAAGAAATTATGCAATATCAAACGTACGCAGTGGCAAGAAAACCATCGGTCAATCCACCAATAAAAATGACTTGCCGTTTGTAATCACCGGTCTTAAATGCAACCTGCAAATAAAAGAAATTATCACAAGGCAGTCTACCAAAAACAGAAGAGGGAAAAAAAAAAAAGAAAAGGAAATTTGAAAAGCGAAGAGCACAAGGAGAAAAGGTAATGACAGAGACTGAGTTATAGCAGCCCAGGCAGATTGACAAAAGAATTATACAAGCCCAAAGCCTGAAATGCTATATCCATAATATTCAGAAGAATTCTAAAGTTTCAAGAGAAATATAATTAATTTAAATTGAGAATTACATGGTTCAAAAGGCAGAGCAAAACAACATTAAGGAAAACTATTTTTCTCCACAAGAAAGTCGTGCCTCAGCTTTCTGAAGGAGTTTTTAAAGTAGTCCAAACACAACGGCTGCTTCAAGATGTAAGGTGAAGTATCTGGTGAGACAGAGCTCCCTTCCAAACTAGAAAGGTAAAAGTGAAGAGAAGGAAAAAAAAAAAAAGCTACGACTGCTATTTAAATAGAAACATCCAACTATGAGTGGCAAAGAAGATATGAACAGCTTTTGTAACACTTGAAAACATATACAATAATACAAACGAGTGGCAGCCTGGCAGGCAAGTTAAAAATACACAGGCTGGTTTTGAATTTTGGTGGAAAACTAGTCCTGCGCATGTCTTACATAAGTTTGCACGGCTACAATAACTAAGAGAAGAAGCACCAAACTTGAAATTTTACGAAACGGGAAGAGCTTTTGTTGCGGCAAAGGCGCATCCTCCCTTCTATCCGCAAGCGCAAACAGAACCTAACTTTGACACCACACCCAGAACCAGAAGCTATCAAAACATAATGACATTCATGCAACAAGCTGGGTCTTTTTTCCTTTTTATTTGAAAATTCAGAGATCTTGAAGACAATGTAGAAGAGTAAGCGCAATATCTACCAATTCAATGTTGGAGAATAACGACCCTAAATGCGATGTCGAAGATGGTCCGCAATTCGAATCAACCACAATCCAAATCAGATCCGACTCAAAACGAAAATTCCAAAAAAAAAAAAAGAAAAGCAAAAAGGTGACGGACCTGAACAGGATTGGGGCCGTACTTGAAGAGAACTCCTCGAAACTGATTTTTGCGGATAACGGGGCCGGCGAAGTCAGGCGGGGCGGCGGAGGCGGAGTTGGTGGCCATTTTGAAAGAGGAGGACCTATCGGACCGACCGGTTCGAACGATTCCGGAGAACCAGGAGGTGGCCGAAGAAGACGAAGACGACAAGGTGGTAGAAGAAGAAGCTGCGGAAGAGATAGCAGGATTCATTTCGCTGTGAGGGGCTCTATATCATCGCCATCGTGATTTCGGTACACAAGAATCAATAATCGAACCCAGTTACCGGTTATAAGCAGCCTCGGCGATGTGGACGAGGTGCAGGGTTGGGTATCGAAACCGTCACCAGGCAACTTGGCTCATGACGTGTACATGGGCGTGTGATCGGAGATCGCCACGTGCTTTCTTCCGCGCGTGGAAGAAAATCGTACGGAATATGCTGAATTTTTCCTTGTTTGAATCCCCATCTCGCGGTGCAAATAAAGGAGTGGGTGAAGGTGAACTGTCTCTTAAATAATTTAATTTAATTTAATAATTTGAATGATAAAAAGGGCCCAGGCCAAATTTGGATGGGCCTTGGGCTCTGTTCGGTTGTATAGACTTTTAAAAAAAAACCAGCAGGCCTGGAGCAAGTGATGTGGGTCCTCCTTTTCATCCCAAATATGGAATAGTCCTATCATGGAAGGGTAAACTAGCCTGCAGAGTTGCCAGGTTTAGGGCCGTTGGCCTTTTTCTGTTCTTGGAACTGGTTGTATTTGTTGGGGTTATTGCCGCGGTTCTGCTTTTTCCTCTTTCGGTCCGACGATTAGAAGACCCCAAAAAAAAAAAAACTATGTTGGCAAAAAGTTTGATAAAATTATGTACTGATTTATATTGTAATTTTTTGAAAAAAAATAATCTTTTCTACTTTGAATTTTTATGACAAATGCACATACACCTCTTTATACAATTTTATGTACAATTTCATAAATGTGAAAAATACACATAAAAAGAAATAGTGTAATTTTCAAAAGGGATGGAGTATAATTTCATCAAATATTTAAAAAGGTCCGTTTAGTTTTTTCTTTAGAAAATCATCAAAAGAAAAACATTGGATAACATTTTAATTGTAGCCTTAGGCATGGATGGGCTTGAGGAGTATATGGGCCTTTTCCGCTCAAATGTGGCTTTGTAATTTCTTCTTGTTTTAAACTTTTTGAATATGCTGTGACCAAAAAACGTCTTTTTAAATATGCTTGTTATTGATGACCCAAAAAAAAAAGAGAATATGCTTGTCATCAATTGTTTTTGAGAAAAAGAAAATATTATCCACATTTTTTTTTTTTGGGTCTTAAGGTATGCATACTTTTAAGCCGTACTGGCCCTCAATGAAGTTGAAGCCGTCCTACGATCTCAAGCGGCCCAGCTTCAAGGCGTGAGATATTTTAATCTAATCTTTCAAAAAATATATCAAGTATAATTCGAGTTGGATTTGACTCTTTGGTGTTATTTTTATTTTCTTTATACTATGATGATAAATGGTTGCTGGATTTCGTATAATAATATATGCTTGAGGTTAGCACAATCGGATTTTTTCTTTGGCAGAGGATTTTATTTACTATAATCTTATTCGAATAAGGTCAATAGCCAATTCAATTATCATCTTAATCAATATCAGATAGGACATATTAACATCTAGAAAAGAGAGGAAGAAAAATAGCTTATAATTAAGAAAATCAAACTTCCAACATTATCACATTTCAATCCATTGCATATTAAGCTACAAGCTCATTGACATCTTAATCAATATCCGTCGATTTAAAGTGTTTAGCAATCAATGAAATTTCAAAAAGCTAAATTACTATTTGATTACTTTTTAATTCAAAACTAATTAAAAAAATATATAGTAAGCAGATTTCAAACTAACTAGTTTATATTTCTATAAAAACTTTCTTATTTTGTATTCAAAAGTTTTCTCCTTTTCACGGTAAAAAAATTTTCTTTATTTTTTTTTATTTTTCTCTCTTTTAACATGATCTAAAATTAAAAAACACTAAAATTTAATAAAGAATTAAAATACTATTAAACTAGTTCAACATGTAAAAAAATATTGAACTAATTCAAAATCAATTTCTTTTGTAGTGATTCAAAATCAAACTTTGATTGAACTAAACATATCTTAAAACTAGTTCAAATTTATATGAATTTACCTACTTAAAAACTCTCTAATAAAAAAAAAAGAAGGAATGATCTAAAAAGCAAGAAAATGGAATTGAGATGAGCTTTATATTGAAGCAAGTGGGAAAGGAGAGATTAACTAAGATGTGGACGATTAATAGAATGGTTTTGGTAGACGAGACTCTTCAAATTCAAATAAAGTTAAAATGGCTCGAAGTATGTCCCAAGCAAGCAGATTGTGTTTTCTCAGTGAAAATCACCAATGTATTTAAATTAGAATTTATAAATTTAATTTTAGTGAGAATCAGATTTAATTAAAATAATTTATATTTGATAAAAAAATTATGTTCAATTTAAAAATAAGAAATATTTACTTTAAATTAAATAAACTTTTAAAGTCAAAATTAAATTTAAAAAATAATACAAACTCTCAAATAAATAAAATAAAAACTTATTTAAAATTTTTTAAAAATTAATTTATACAGAGATAGAGCAAAATGAGGTCCCTCCCCTTTAAATTGGATCATCAACTTCAAGTTCAACGCTCCAATCTGCTGACTTTTTCCCCTCTATTTTCATGACAGTTTAACAATCATCAACGTTGTGGGTTCAGTCAATCCACAATCATTGTGATTTCGTCAAAGATTGTGTGATTCAAATTTCTCCAAGACTCAGTTTTCTTGGTGGAATATCCATTTCAGAAAATCGACTTCTCCGTTTTCCAATATTCCAGGAGACAAAAAAATGGTTTGGTAGAAAGAAATTGGAATTTCGGCTGATTTGGCCTTCAAAGAAACGAGTTTGCGTCACGCTAGCGTAGCAGCAGGAGGCTTGCCGGATTCAATTTAATAAATAAATTTAATAGAATTTAATTATTATGAGTAATTAATAAACAAATATGAGAACAACAAATTACAAGTGTAAGATTAAAATAGCAACCTGCCTAATTCAAATAAAGATATTTTTGAATTATTATATCATGTATAAATATTGAGGTTGATCATGATTTTAATGTGAATGATAACATAATTTACTACATGCCATATCAATGTTAATATATAGTTGTCGAATATTGTTATTGCCCTGAAAATATTAACAGCTTGAATAAAATGCCAAACTCCACTAACACATGGAAATTTAAATTATATATATCCAATTAGCTTCATATTATAGCAAAATTTGAATTTTGAACCAATCATTTGAGATTTATTGGTACAATAAATACCCTCTTCAAATATCTATTTTATTAAAACTCCTTTGATTAAAAAAATCTTCTAATATCATAATTAATAAAAAAAATTGTAAAAATTAAAGGATTTATTTCTCAATTAACATTAACTACAATTTTTTTTAAGAGTATTTTCTCTTTTACTAAATAATAAATTAATCTTTCAAAATATAATCAAACGTCAAAATAAATTTTTTTTTAAAGATATTTATTTTTTATAAAATAAAATTTTTATTATTAAAGTCAATTTTATGAAAATCTAAATACCTTCTACTCATGTCTAACACCTATTAATATTAATTTAGTTTTTTAATAGATTCAGCAACTGTTACTTCTTAAATGCTAATTGGATCACGAGCATGCATTAGGAGACCTACAAGCAACAGTATTATCCCGCGTAAACGGGAATTGGAGAAGTGGCGCTAATCCAAGTCACTAAAAAACAAAAAGTTGTGTTAATAATAATTTTGTGCCGCGTGAGCTATTCGTGATTACAGAAGAGTTAATGTGAAATTTTTTTAAATATTTTTAGAATACCATACTAAATTGTTTTAAAAAAAATTAAGAACAGGCTTACGATATACATAGTTGGCTATTTTAAAAGGAATGAAATGTGATTAAGCATGGCAATGAAACCTGCAAGTTACTTTATCTCTAGGCTTATGATAATAATTTCTAGCTTTCTAGCTGTACCCATTCCACCACCCATGATGACCGAAAGCCTAACTTTCCAAACCCACGTTCACTGTATAAAGAAGGAAAAAAAAAAAAAGGAAGTCAGCACTCTCACGCTCATATCCACCCCCTACCATGCCCTTTTACCTGCCTCGTTAGAGTTGAATTCAACCATCAAGTCACTATCAAGTCAGAGGTATAGTTACCCATATAATTATACTTACATATTTCTCTATAAAAAATTGAATAACACTTTTAAGTCTGATTTACATGAACATTTTCTAAACGATCACCGTCTGTCATTTCCTGTATCAAAACTTTTCAGCTAAGAGTAAGGGGAAGAATTAAAACATTAAAAAAAAAGAGGAGGATAGCAGGGAAACAAGGGTGAGCGAGGTAATAATGTTTGGAGACTGATTTTATTAAAACTATAAGGTATATTTGGTATATTATATAAAAGATAATATTATTTATATTTAAATAAAGTTTTAGATAATAATTTATTTAGTTAAAATAATTTATTTAATTTTAATTGTATAAAATAAAATAATTTTAATTTATTATAAAATTAAAATTAAAAAAATTATTTTTATTAAATATTATATTATTTAATGTCTTATTTAAATATTATATAAAAATAAATAATATTATTTATATTATATTACTTATCACTTATAATATAATATACTAAACGAACCTAAACTACATGTACACACACACATTGTTTATTTAACATAGAATATCTATCTTAACAGGTTTTCATCTCAATCATACATGGCACAAATAAAGATTGACTCAATTAATTGGATATATAAATTTGCTTTTATCTAAAAATTTTAAGTTCAATTTATGACGATAATCTTTCATTGATAAGTATCTATTATTTGCGTTGCATAGTACTTTAATTGTAAAGCAACTTATCTACTTCTTAAATATTTATTCTTAAAAAAAAAATTCAACCACACAAGACAAATCTAGTTAGGTACTGACTATGATTTGAATTAAAAAGTACTCATTAATTAAAAATACAAACATCTTAAACCCTCCCTGGTTTTGTAGAATATTAATTCAGATTTATTATATCTACCCTATTATATCATATGGATAGGTCGGCTACTGCTTACGAATACTAAAGCTTCTACTGGTGCTAAGGTTGAATTAATGGTGGACAATAAAGTAACATTGTGTACAATTTTATAGTTGCAACTAAAGACAACGTACTGCGGACGTAGTTGCATATGAAAGTGATTTCATTATGTTTTTTCATATTAAACTCAAATGCAGTCACTTTCGCAGTTGTGGCCAGTTAAAACTCCATGTCAAACTTCCTTTCTTCGCCAAATTTGGGTGTCTTCTCAAATTCAGATCATTATGAAGCTTTCAAATCTTACCCTAATGTTACAATAATAGAATCTTTCAAAATCTGGTTATATTTAAATTTTGTTAACGTGTGCCTTTAAAATGCATATTAAAAAATAAAAATAATATTTATTATTTTTTATTAAATCACTATAATTACTTAACGAATAAAATATTAAATATATATTATATTTTTAAGACATTTAATGTTTATATTTTTTATTAATAGTTTTATTTTTTAACTTTAGAACATAGTTAACAAAATCTTATAAATATATACTTTTTTTATTTATTTTTATTTATTATTTAAGGTAATTATATAAAAATTAAAAAATTTATTAAATAGTTTCAAATATAAAAAAATATAATTTAATATAACTATTTTTTATTTCATTAATATTTTTTTTATTTTATTTATTTTATTAATTATTTTTATTAAAAAATAAAAAAATAAAAAAAATAATTAATATTTTATTAGTTTTAAATAATAAATATTTTTTTAAAAAAAGAATGTACATCAAAGACGTCAATTTTGTTGATTGATGCGCACTAAGGATGGCCTGGGCAATTATAATTATGGTAATCCTCGTAAACGTTGAACTTTAATTTATGGGTCGTGGTGTCTTAACAAGAGAATAAAGCAAGAGATCAAGAACCGAAAAGAAAGGTCGATAGTGATCATACACTTGGTGGTAGTGGTGGAAGTGGAAGTGGAAGTGGAAGGTGCCACTTCGGCCGCTCCCCTTAAAAGTGATATCATGCATATGCACATATATATGCGTGTAAGTTGGTCAGAACTCAGAATATATATATCAGTTGCCAGCATTTCTTAATTATGGGCCTCACAACCAGTTCATCTATAATTAAATCCCTTGCTATGGTCATACTCATAACCGATTTAAGAAAACAAAGAACGACAGGCACTGACATCTACCTCTCTCATAGTGTGTAATGCCTTTGAGGTTTTAGAAAAGAAAATTTCTAAAAGAAAAAGATATAAAAGAAATCCTCCTTTCTAAAGTGTTTAATTAGCCCGAGGGTAAAGGACATTCCTAGGGGACTAAACCTTGAATATTATAACACAAAGATAGACCATTCAAGTCCTAGAGCATGAGTTTGGACTAGCTAGCTGGGATACATAATGAATACAAACCTAACCTTGCGTAAGACTCGTCTTCATGAGCTAATCATTATGTCACGGTTTTCTATACAACTTCTTTATTGAACATGAACCCATAAGTTCTTAGTAGACTCAAGCCTAATAGCATTAATCCAATTTATTACCTTAAATTTAATCTGTTTTATCCTTTATTTAAGCACAATAAGGGGTGGATGACTTCTGCGTCTGAATATTTTTATAAATATTCTACCACAGTAGATAATTGATATATAAAAGAGTTCTCTGATTTTATTAGGTAATCTCAAATTACTTTTCAAATATAGATAATGGACTAATAGATTCTTATTGAGCTTGAATTCAATAATTTAAGTATACCTTCTTCATTCAAATTTTAATAGCTTCAACTTTATATATTTACTCACTGTATACTCACTAAAAAATTACCTCCAATTATGTTTTTTCTCTTTATTTAAAACTTATGGGTATTATTTTATTTTCGTATTAATTTAAATGTTAGAATATTTTTACAGGTATTCTTGACGTCATATCCGGCCGACAAACACCACTCAACTAAAAATAGGTAAGAAAAGATAAAAACAGAACATAATAGTGAAAACAAAAACATATCCAATGTTTATGTCTGCTTACATATCACAATGCATAGATTGAAGTTAATTCAGGTTTAAGCTTTTGATGATATGTTACACTTTACTCATCTTCCATTATAAAATTCATTCTAGCTACCGTCTCTGTCTACGGACTCAGGTCAAACGATCGACTGCATGTTATATTATAGAGTAATGCTATTTATACAAGTCTAACTTAACAAGTAACAGTGCACAATTGTGGCTCTATTCAAGTTCAAATAGACCTACTTCGACCTTTTCTTTTTTTCCCCCCTTTTCTGGGGGTGTTATAAACTCTGTAAATCATGTGTTCTTCTCTCTATTGATTAATTTTACCATGTTCCAATTCCCGCAAAACGAAAGCTATGCTAATTAAGGTGAGAGAAGACCGGCCTGGAAGAAAAGTTCACTGCACTGCAAAAGAATTTATCCTATTTACTTTACGTCAAAAATTAATTATTTTAAAAATTTAAATTATTAAATAAAAATTTATAAATAATTTTCATATCTTGCACAATGCACACAGACTCATTTTATAAGATTAAATTTTTGATTACTTGATAATAAGACTTTAATATCATATTAAGAATTAGTTGTGCTAAACTTTTAAAGAGGAACCCATGAATATTTCAATATCTAACACTTGTGAGTGATTAAAAAAATACCCGAGAAGGACACAGCACAATCGGCAGCAAGTTGACCATTAATTTCAGCCCATGGTATAACCTGCATAATGAATTAAAAAAGGATTAAACATAGATTAACAATAAAGAGTAATGAGTGAATGTATTAATTAACGAAGAATATAATGATACCATTAATGGTCCCTTGACTCATCACGTCGAAAAAATTATTATATATTTTTAGAGTATAATAAATATATTTTTTAAAAATTATATTTATCATTAATATTAAGTTATTAACATAAAATTTATAAAAAAATTATAAAATTAATAATATAAATACTTTATAAAACATGTATTTATTAATATTTTAAGAACATGTAATGATTTTTTTGTTGAAAAAATCGTTTCATGCCACGTCGTGTAATCAAGCCGCTATTTGGCTTCCTAATTGATGATGCCCATTACCCATAATACCTTGAAAAATAAATTGTGGCTGATATACAAAGAGGCACCAATTTGGCAAGCTTCATCTGCATAATTAAGCGCCATTCAAAGATCACCTCTTCCTTAATTTGCACATGACCAAAGCGTTGACAACGAGATTCGTTCAAATTAGTCACTCCTGCATTTTTCTTATCTTCTCTTTTTTCTTGTGATGATGATCATATATATATATATAGACACACAGACACACAAAACCAGACAACTAGGCTATAGACTCCGGAATCTGCTCATATTGACATCTGAGAATGGCCCTTAAGCACAAATGTCCTGTTCTCATTGAGTTGTATAATATTTTATTCTTTAAGGTTAAACCAGGTTCTACAGCCATTGAAGTAGCATATTTGAGTTTTTATTTAGGACACAAACAGACACCCATATGGCAGGTGCTAAAATGGAACTCTACCTAGGACGAATGCACTGAACAATTGTGGGGTCGTTAGGAATCAAAAGAAAGTGGCTCAAATATCAAGAAATTAAACAAATCCTTTATTTAAGTATACAATAATGAGAATATGCCCTCCTAAGAGTCATTCATTATTATATCATATATAATGGGTTTTTGGCACGGGTTGATCCTTGGTGGTTGTCATATCCTAGTTAAATTTTAACCAGATTGATGAAATCCCATTTTTGACTTTATAATTGCCCATGCTCGCCATTCAGTTTCACCCGCTTGTTTTTTGTGCTGAGGATTTATGGTGATCCCTAGCCGATAATATATAGTAATTATAACTAAACTCAACATCATAAGTTCGGAGTCTAAATGACTATAATGCTTTTTGATTTGGTGGATGTGAACTAGTGAAAAGACTAGAACTCGTTGTTTACACGATTAATTGTTGCAAACAATTGTGTATAACTAAGCATTTGGCATCAATTACTTATTTTTTCAAAAAAAAAAAGAAATTGCGTAGATAATTGATTATATTTAATTGTAAATACACAAATTATGTAAATAATATTATCTATTTTTTATGTGATTTAATTATTATAAAGTAAGAGAGTTGCTTCAGAAAATAAAATAAGAAATATTAATTATTAATAAAAAATTAATAATTAAAATTATGATAAAATATATGTATATGTATAATAAATTATAAAATTATTAAAATTTATTTTTTAAATTTTTTTATTAATAATTAATATCATTTGTTTTATTTTTTAAAATAAATCTCTCATTTTAAAGAAAAAAAAATTCTTTTTATGAAATCTTTTTATATCACGTGCAACAGTAGATATAATGCAGAGGAGGAGACCCATAAAAAAAATACGTACATCAATCAGCTGAAAATAAAGCATCTAACTGTGATTGCTTTTGTAATCTTTATATTTCACGCCCAAATAAAGTTTGGGGATTAATGATTAGTTTGTGGCATTGATGAGTTTGAATATTCAAAGCAATGGAGAAAAAATCGGGCTTTAGATGTTAAATATATGGAACATAAAAAAAATGTGAAATATAAAAAAAATGAGAAATACATAAATGATTGTGGTGTTCCTTTTAGCTCTTCTCACTATATTTAGTGCGACTCCCATTTTGAATTTGAAATACAAGAAAGCAACTTTTCGCAATTCTCACTCACACAAATGACAAAACCCCACCATCAATCATAGTCACAAGAAAACAAATAACTCTTTTCATGTAAGGTAATATTAATAGGATAAAAATGATATAAATAAAAAGCATAATTTCTGTATAGATTTATTATTATTATTTTTTGCTAAAAAAATTTAAGTAGAGAGAAAAGTTTACAAAAATAAAAATAAAGTAAAAACAAAAGGCCAATAAAATGAACTAACCTCCGTTTATGTTGTTGTGATGATTTGTAAAAACAAAATATCAATATATAACTCGGTATAAATTAAAAGTTAATTAAATATAATGATATAAAATAAATTATTATTTTTTATATATGTGCTATCTTTCCAGTATTTTACTTTTTGATGTAACACATGCACTCTCCACTTTCAACTTAGATCTCTCCTGGGTCTTTCGCACAATCTTTAGCACAAAGCTTATATGTAACAAGTTGGTACCTGCAGATAATGTAAATTATTCTCCTCCTAATGATTATTAGCACGGTATCATGACCAATTCACTTGAGTGCTCTAGACTCATGATTTTACTACATGATGTTGATTTTTTTTCTGAATTTTTTAAGTTTAGTAATGGAGATTAATTGCTGACAAGTGTAAAGAATATAGACAATCTTTAGTGTTGGTTTGATATATTGGTTTTTATAATTAAATTAGTATCATATATATATATATTCTGTCCTTGGGCTTACTAAGTGCTCCATTAAGTAGGAAAAGATATTCATGCAATTTGCCAATATCAGTAGGTATATCTATAAAAAGTATGCAGCTACATAATTACCCTTAATCTATAATTAATTACATATATGTACAGAAAGCAAGTAATTGATTACTTTCCTGGTTAATTAATAGAGTCAAACTGATTAAGAGACCAATGATAAGCGGTGGTCAGTCATATCTGATATCATAAACTCAAGTGACAATAGCCCTAATTATAACGATAATAATATATGATGAATGAATAGAGGGTCAAAGCATAAGTTTCAACCAACCAAGTAATGACGATGATATATATATCTATAAGAGTATTCCAAATATAATGCCATATAAAGTTATCAAACACGATATTTTAACTAAATTTAATTTCTTACGGACATTTCAGAACAAAATGGTAAAAATATAACATAAAAGTTTAAATTTAACAATATTATAAAATATACCTTAAAAGTAAGATCTATACAATTAAAAAATATTTTTTAAACTTATATTAATAATTATAATATATCATACTTTTTTTATTAAGGTTAATTGAATTGATATGCTTCTTTAAATCATACTTATCAATATGTAAATTAGTATCAAACCTTTTAATATCATGATATATAAGTACCCCTTTGTGACATGAGAAGGCCTTTGATTTAGAGACTTTCGCATAATTAAAGCTTTACTTATATATTATTATGTGTGATGATATAAGTGAGCAACCAATTAACTTACAAATTTAACCAAAAAAAAGTAAATAAATTTGTATTTTTAAAGTGTTAAAACTAAAAATATATTTATAATGTTCTATCTTTCTTTCCAAAGTCAAATATTGTTTTTACAAGCAATAAATACTCAATTAAATCCTGAAAAAAATAAAATAAAAAACACATGAAGAATAGATAGTTAAAGAAAAAAGTAAACATATAAGTTACTTGAAAGGAGGAAAATAAGAAAAATCTAAAGTTAACTCTAAATACTAATTATAATAGAGAAATTTGTTACTCCACAAGTGGTGGACCAAATCCTCTTTCTCCTGCAATACCATTTTACTTTGTCCTTTCTTGTTTTTTATTTTACCTTTCTTTTTTATTATTATATATAGGCTGGAAGAAAAATATGACAAATAAATGATGGAAAATGGCCAAAGGTCCCTTTAATTAATTCCCACTAAACATTTTTATGTGTACAAATGATGACGCCATGATATAATATGATCACTAGGCCAAATTACATTTAAAATTATAATATTCTACTAAATCATTGAAAGTTTTCAATGTGAAAAGGTTAGCACCTTCCATAACCTCACATGTATATGCCCAATACAATCAAAATATTCAATATAACAAACTAACTACACTTTATCTTCATGTAAATGAGTGAACATTTGTTGCCTTCTGAGCCTGAATCTTACCTTGATAACGTCAAACAAGTCAGAATCAGATTAAATTGTGTACTTTGATTGATGCATTTAATAGAAAAATTTGCACCTTCACTATCAATTAGCTACTAGTGATAAATACTAGTTGCAGTAAGTAATATTAGAATCAAAGCCACGGGTTTGATTCTCACAAAAGCACTAATTTGCCAGAGGCAAGTGTACATTTTATGAGATTTAATTTGTTACATGATCATTTAAATTAATTAAAAAAATAAATTTTTTTTTTGTCCAAATAAAAGAGTATAAAATGTTAACCTACATATAAATAAGTGTAAGTTAACATTTTCCATATATATATATATAAAAATTCCAAGTATTAATTTAACTTTACTCCATGCTTGACGGTAGTTTATTTACAAATAAAAAATTGATTGTGTGATAATTTGATCACAAACAAATTAATTTGGTATTACATTAATTTTAACTAATCAACTATGTTTCTTTTTAACAAGTTGCGTCGCATGCACCTCTAATATAATTCATTTAAATAATAAAAAAAAAATTTGTCAGACTGCTTTTTGAAAACAACTAACTTTTCCACCCAAATTTGTTGGTACTAATTAATGTAGGTTTTTTTTTTATGAAAAAGAGTAAAGAAAATTAAACACTAATCAAGAAAAATTAATCACTAAAACTGAAGTTTCCTCTTCCACATCACTGCCTCAACCCCTCAACATAAAAACAAAAACATCAAAGAATGAAAACAAACACACAAAAATACATTGAGTTATTGATAATTTATAAGAATTCAATATAAACTATTAAAAAAAATGTAGAGAGCAACTTACCAATTATTAGTTGCGGATTTATCTTACTGTATTGACGTTGTTAACTGTCACTTTTTTTAGAAGGACCTTGCACTTATCTAAATATAACGTAAATATTTTACTTATGTCAAAACAAAAAAATAATAATAATAATTTAAAAGTAAAAGAAATCAACAACTTAAAGTTTTAAAAGCCTCCCTAAATTATTTCTTTAATCAATTCTTAATATTTACATTACAATTTTAAGTACCAGTATTTAAGATTGAGTAAATGTCGCTAGATTACAAGTTTATCAACTTCAGAAGTTGGTTTAGTGGTTAATGAAGTACACTCTCTATCTTAATTATTCAGGTTTGAACCTTAAATCAACATCTAAGAAAATTAAATCTCCTAATGCACTAATTGAAGTTGGGAGTGCGCCCATATTGACGTGTAAACTAGCCACAAAATACCAAGGGCAGAATTATAAAATTTTATGTGAAGTGCTAAATAACACTTACTCACACACACATATATTTCACGCAGTAAAATTGTAAAAGATGGTGCATATTTCGTCTATTTAGGAGATTTGGTAAAAAAAATTAGGCATAATATATACTTAATGAAAAAAATTTATTTTGTTTTGGGGTGCCATCATCCCCCACTCCATGATTAGTGATTTGTTCCTAGATAAATGTAAAACCAAAAAGTGGCTACAAGTTTATTAGCTATATAAGTTTTGAATTAGTTAAGTAGTAGAGCTCTTCTTTTTTTTTTTTTTACACTAAATAATTTTAGTTTGCCATCCACATTACTATATTGAAAACGAACTCGAGACATTATAAAGTAGCCGAACTCAATAATAACCATCATTCTACTTCCATTGACTTTGATGAACTTTGATTTTGATCATAATCTATCTCTTAAAGACATCAAATTGGCTAAACAGTGTTGCAAAAATTTAGCTCTAGAGGGAGCAAAGCTATTGGCTATGCTTTTTGTCTTCGTCGTTGAGCTAAATACACAAAGCATGAGGTCTAATGTGGCCCCATAAAAAGTTAATTGCCCTATATGAAGAGCCAAATCTAATTAAGTACCTAACTCCCCTTCCATTGACCTAACCCTATCCTGCCGTAGGACAGAATGGAGGCACGGTTCAGTCCGTGAGACCTTAACTAGGGAGCAACACGTGGAAACTAATTGTGGATAATTTCAGATTAACAATAGTGTCCCTTCCTAATCCCACCAAAGTTTCAGTTGTACGGCTCTGCCTCCAATGCTTAACCTTCTTCTCCCATTCGACATGGCAGCATTTGGTGTACTATGATCCTTGTTTCTCTACGCGACATATTCTTAATTTTCTCGAATATTTTGATATTTATCGAAGATTTCTTATTAGATATAGTAATTAAAACAAAACATAAATTCATCATATATCTAGGTACTTCCAAAATTTTGAATTTTTTGGTTTGCACAATTTTGTAATTTTTCAGATAAAGTACAGGCATAAAAAGTATCAGAAAATATTAGAGTTATGTGAAAAATCAACCTACCAAAAAACCGTTATGTATAGCTGATTATTCTTTGTAATATTTGAGTATTGCTACTATACAAAAATGTTATTTGAATTGGGATATAATATTCAATAGATTTTGCACATATGTGTGGGATTATGGGTGGAACCTAGATTCTTTATTTAAAAAAGTTATTGTAAAATTGTAATATGTTATCTCATGTATGATTTATGAAAGAGTAGTGTACGCAAAAAGTCGTGTAAGTTGTGACATACATGTGACCCGGCATTATTTCTTTAATCTTAAAGATCTACATGTAATTAATTTTGGAGTGAAAGAAATTGAACCTACATGGCCACATCAATTATTTCCCTTCTTTAATGGAGACATAGGGCTACTATTAATTGAACCGAAACTTTATTAATTAGCGATTTATTTTTAATTGTGCGACTTTTATTTTATGCCAATATAGCATTACATCTCTAGTCAAGGTAACTTCATCGATATATGCTGTGAAGAATTCAACGATGAGCAACAATCTCACATCTTAAGATATATTACTCAAGAGCAAGAAGGAAGAAGAAAGGCCGTCAAAGCACTACATAGGGGTGGAGGTAAGTGTACGAATTTTATTCTTTTCGTCCTTTAGGAGGCCAGAACAGTTCTTATCTCTGAATTAGAGTAGAGTACACCTTGCAATTTCCCTCTGTTCAGCCGTAAAAGGTTCAACATACGTGGCGATAAAGACGTGACCTTTGTTTTAAATAAGAGTGATAGTTGTGTACATTAACTTATTATCTATACAATTTATTCTTATTTAAATTTAATTTAATTTATTTAACTATAATAATATATTTAATAAATTTAAATAAGTGTCATTAATTTTAATTAATAAATAAATTAAAATATTTATTATATTTAAATAAATATATATAATTAAAAATAAATATATTGAATATTTATATATTAAATAAAATAATGAATATGTTAAATTTTATTTATTAAAATAAATCATAAATAAATTAAATTATTTGAATAATTTTTTAATAAATTTTAAATAAATTATTAACTTATTTTTTATTCATCAATTAATAATTTAATATAAAATTTATTCAATTTATTTATTTATTACTTTAATTTTAAATTAATAGTCAACCCATCACATGATTGTTTTTTATATTTCTCACGCATGGACAAATTTTTATCATTCATTGTTCATGTTTTATATTTACATGATTATATTGTTTATTTTATATTTAAAATAATTTATAATTAAAATTTTATAAAGATAATTTTTAACAAAATTCTTTTTTATAAAAATCAAGATTTACTAAATTTATAATTAATCTCTTATTTATCTTAACAATATCAATAATAAAAAAATTGATTGTCCTATTATGTTTAAAATTAATTATCTTTTATTTAAAAAAGCTAAATAGTAGGAAGAAAGATTATTATATTCTATGATTAAAAGATGTTGTGATAGTTTATCATAATATTTATAGATTATTTGTTAATAAAAAATTATTATCAGTAAAAGTTAAACTTAAATTTTATAAATAAAATAATTTAATTTTTATATTTTATAAATATAATAATGAGAACCAAGGGAAGAAAACACTCGTCAAATGGTCAACGAGAATATGTACTTGTCATGTCAAAAGTTAATTTAACGCAACACAACATAAAGTCGAAAACAGTTATATGTAAGATTATAAAGATATTTTTTGGTACACAGATGATTCATAAAAAAAAAATTAAAAATTAAATCAAAATTATAATAAAATATACATAAAAAAACCCATCAAGTAAGTCAATAGTCATTGATTGCAAGATACAAAGATGCCAACTAATATTGCAGAATAATAATTGTGTATATATATGTAAAAGTTACAATTTAATTACGGTCACATTTTATTTATTTAATAGTTTAATTATAAACGAGTGTAAAAAAGGCATAATTTAGAAATTTTTGCGTGTAAATAACATATTAGTCAAAATTACATTGAATAAATAGTCAACCATTCAAGTGCTTAAATTGCATTTTGTTATGTAAGTAATAGTGTGCTCTATGTTTATTTTTTCTACTTTTTATTGGAGAAATAATATAATTTCTATTTTCTTTTATTCTAAAATTACAAAAAAAAAAAGATAAAACAGAAATAGAACCGGACATCAAACACATGGTAATAAAAAAAGACATCAACCATAATATAGACTAGTACTGTGATCAATTGCACATCAGTTATTAGAACTAGTTTACTTAGTTTCTCTCTTTACTACTAGTACTACTTTAGTTTAATTCCGGAGGGGAGAATAACGGAAAAACTTGCAAGTTGAATTATTCATTGAAAATCACGTATGGTTATATATGCGTAGAGAAAAATAGTATATGGCTAATTTTTTTTAAATTTTTTTTCATAAAATAATTTGATATATTTATTAATTTTAAATAAATAAATAATTTTTATTACTATATTTATTAAAAATATTATTTAATTTTAACTTAATTTTATAAAAAAATTTATTTATTTTTTTTTAACTGTCTAGCATAACATGTGTGTGGAGGGCCATTTGGCCTAAAGTGGGCCATACCAGTCTGAGTTTCGTTCGTATAAATATATAGCAGGGTGAGATAATTTCCCTCACCAGAAACACCACTCACTCACAAATCATCCAACGCTGGCTACCTTCCCCGTGAACTTCTGCAGAAAGCTTCTAGTCAAATTGTGTTCTTTCACACAAGTCCTCCTTTCTTCTATCACGCCAATTCATATTCAACAGAAAATCATCACACTCTCCCCCTAACTCCTCCTCACCTCCTCTGATGATATATCTCTCTATTAATCGGAGTCACCCGGTTGGCGTGTGTGCAAAGAAACTATATATAGCTAATAGCTAGAGGCTTGCTTTGCAATTTGTTCTACTGCTCGCCACGTCTTTGACATTAAAGGTACGTGCGCATATAAATATGGTGGTCCATGGAATTATTATGTGGGGTATTGTAAAATTTTTTCATTATCACAGTACATGGATAAAAACATAGATATATTAATTTGTTTGTCCCTATTAGAAATGTGTCTCATATTTAATGGGAACTAATGATGATTTAATTAAAACATATTAAAGGATTAAAAGATAAATTAGTTGTAAGGGAGGATAATAAAATAATTGCTTGATGGGAGTAATTATCTGATAATTGTAGGATATTATCCTAAGTGATAACTGATGGTTTTGAAATTCGAAAGAAAACTGATAACTGATGATATTATCTTATGGGTTTGAATTTTAAATTAAATCCCTATATATTCAGTCTCTACCCATAAGGATACACCAACAAAAAACAGTTTATTTCCATCAAAAAGAGAAAGGTGTAAGTACGAAAGGGGAAGGGACCGATAAAGATTCAAGAAGGCTTTCAGATCTGAAGTTCATTCCGCATCATGGATAAATATTAGTACCATTTATTGATTTTATTTTAATGTATGTGAAAATCATGAATTCTTAAAATTCTAATTGTGTTCTAGTACGATGATCCATAATATAAAGGACACAAATTTAAATTTACAGTCCCCTGCTTTAAAATCTCTGTTTTGGTGGTCTCAGCGTGGAAGGAAATCTCTTTCTGTTTCATACATGCCATTGCTTGCAGACCAAGCTCATTTTTTGGTCCTTTCTCCCCTTCCTAGATTCTCCCCGGTTTTCTGCTTGTAATTGGGTGATAAATTAACACCCATATGAGCTGGTTTTGATTGTGCCATTGATTACACAACCAAATAAAAAAATGTCTGGTCAACTTGGCAGGTTTGGTTAAAGAAAATGAATATTATTTCGGTATCAGCTTCCTGCACACAAGTAAAGCCCCTTTTGAATTTCCAACCGGCACTTGCCATGGAGTCCTTGTTTCACCACCGCAAGGAGAAGGTGTTGGTCATCATGGGCGCCACCGGCACCGGCAAGTCGAGGCTGGCCATAGACCTGGCCACCCATTTCCCACCAGCTGAGATTTTGAACTCGGACAAAATGCAAGTGTACAAGGGCCTTGACATCACCACCAACAAGGTCACCGATGAAGAGTGTCGCGGGGTTCCACACCATTTGCTAGGCATGGTTGATCCAAACTCCAATTTCACTGCCAATGACTATTGCGTCCACGCCTCTCTGGCCATTGATTCCATTGTGGGGAGGGATGGCTTGCCCATCATTGCTGGTGGCTCCAACTCCTACATCGATGCCTTGGTGAACGATCACCCCGAGTTTCGGTTAAGGTACGAGTGCTGCTTCCTCTGGGTCGACGTGTCGCTGCCCGTGCTCCATTCCTTCCTCTCGGCGCGGGTGGATCGCATGATTGAGGCTGGCCAGATTGACGAGGTTCGTCAATTTTTCGACCCATTCGCTGACTACACCAGAGGGATTCGAAAGGCCATTGGGGTCCCTGAATTTGATCAGTTCCTGCGAGCAGAGACCACAGCCGATGACAGAACCAAGAAGAGGCTCCTCGAGGCTGCCATTGCCAGCATCAAAGTCAACAATTGCACGCTCGCCAATCGCCAGCTCCAGAAGATTCATCGCCTGAACAGCATGTGGAAGCGTAATATGCACCGCCTCGACGCCACCGAGGCCTTCCTCAAGAGTAGCGGCGAGGAGGCAGAGGAGGCGTGGGAGGATCACGTGCTGGCAAAGAGCCTCAGGATCGTGCACAAGTTCTTATACGAGGAAACCCATGTTCCCGCGGGGATTGTGTCCCCGAAAGTTGTAATTGCTGCTGCTGCGCCGCCGCCGCCGCCGCCAGCCCAGGTAGCCATGGCCGCTGTGACCCATTACAGGTAGGGCCAGAGATTCTACCAAGGTTCTGAAAACCGAACCGGTCATTGAATCAGTCGAGGTACTGATTCAAGGTTTAATGGTCGAACCGTGGTCGAACCGTCGGTTGAATAATAATTAAATATATATTTATATATAAATATAAATATAAATATATATATAATTATTTATATATTTATTTTTCCCATTCTGAAGACTGATAGGATAATTTAAAAAATCTGTCCATTAAGCTAAATGTCTTCTCTGCTTTGGTCCTTCTCCACCAATCTAGAGTTGATGATTTATACAAAAGTAATGTTACTTTAAAATAATATTTCTTTTACTTTATTTATATATTTTTATTATTTTCATTTATTATTTTTTTTCTTCTTAACACAATTAATAATTTATAATTTTTTAATATAAATTACAAAAATTTATTTTTATATACAATAAACATTTCCCACGACAAAATACAGAAACCATTGAGAGTCAGAATAATTGAAGGACACGATAAGAGAACAATACTAAATAAAAAGAAAAAAACCAAAGAACTATAAAAAATTAAAAAAAAAAAAAAACTTCAAAAGGGACCCTAATAAAGTGGACTATCCGACTATGTAGCAGAAGCACTTAATTGTAGTGAGCTTAGGCTGCTCAGCCTATCACGTCACCTCAGACTTGCAGCAGCTGGGAGCTGGAACACCCAACACGGATCCATCTTCGACTGCCAACTCCTTGAAGGAGTGAAGGACAGAACAAGAAAATTTAACTCTTCTTCTCCTTTGCTCTGCTCTGCTCCTCTGCTCGCCGCAGGCTTCGCCGGTCGTCGCTGAAATCGACCCATCATCGACGCTAATCGCCTCCGCCAAAAGCTTGCTTGATCCTCTCCAAGCTCTCCGAGTCTTCGATCTTGTTCCCATTGGAATCGGTGACGAAGAACTTCTTGATAAAGAAGTCGCCCTCAAATTTAACGGTGGCCTTGTCGATGCTGAGGCCGAGATCGTTGAAAACCTTGGTGATGACCTGAAGGAGGCCGATCCGGTTGCGAGCTCGGATCACGAAAGCAGTGGAGTCGTCGAAATCAGAGTTATCAACGGCGATGGTTGACGCGGAGGGGCTGATTCGTCGGTACTAACTCTCACACAGTTGTTCCCGGCTTCCAGCGAGCGATGCAGCGCGGCACCGACGCCGTTTGACATTTTTTTTTGTAAAATCAGAACCGGTAACCGTACGGACCGGTACCGGTTTGGCCGGTTCACCCGATTTAGTACCGGTTTACCGGTTTTTGACCGGTTTTTGACTTCTCCGATTTTGAAAAAACAGCCCGAACCGGGGGAGGAGATCATTTCCCGGTCCGACCGGTTGAACCGGCCGGTCCGATCCGGTTTTCAGAACATTGAAATCTACATACAAAAACGTCACCACTGACATACCTCCGATGACACAAAATGGCATTCCTGATCATTTTTTTTTCTTCTTTAGGTCATGTCATTGGTATAGTAAAAGCTTTACTTACTATAAAAAAAAAAATCTTTTGTTAAACTACTTGATAGCTTATATATGATAAATGTAATATTTTTAACTTTTTTTTGGGGTACTAATGTTTTTAACTTTGTGTTGTTACGCCCGGAATACTCAACTGTGTTCCATAAATTAATTAAATATAGTAATGGAGCTTAGCATATACGATCCCCACATTGTTGGCTAATATTATGGTTTAACAGTTGCACCGGTGAAATGCTTGTTAAATTTGCTACAGATGATGAGACATAATTTCTTTTTGTTAATAAAAGTTATCATGACTTAAAATTTACAATTTTTTTATTTCAATTTTGAAGTATCTTAATGAGATGAAATAATTGTATGCTTAAATTAGTTTATTTTTGTGTTTAAAATAATTTATAATTAAAATTTATTGAGAGAATTTTTAAAAAAAGTAATATTTTCTTAAAAATTAAATTCTGCTCAACTTGCACTAATGAGACATAATTTAAGCAAAAATGATAAATTCAATCTCACAGTAAAAAAATTAAAATTTATGTTCATATAATAATTGAAAGAAAAACGAATGAGTTGAAGCAAGAGGGTGGTTATTCTCAGGGCGTTAAGTTAACTAGCTACATTTGGCTTCCGTACAGGGTGAGAAGCAATATGGGGATTCGTGCGGTGCGAGTGCAGTGGATGCGATTGTTCTGTTATCAGGAGAGTGAACTTCTGAGTTCTGAGTGCTTGCTTTTTTTTTTTTGACTTTCTTTTTGTCTCAGGCGGGCACCTTCCTTCCCTGCCCCTTTTCTGAATCTTCCGTACTGATAGTGTGTGAGCCTGCATCAAAGTTGGCTCTTGGTGGGGTCCATTCCAAGGTTGATGATCCTCAGTGATTTGTAATGGAGACTGGCCTCTTTTCTGTGAGTAGCTAGCAGCAGAGTGGCGTTTTGGTCGACTTGAGCGTGAATGAGATTGAGCTGTGTCCTCCCAGCATCAGAGCTGTATTGTAACAACTACTCCACTAGTTTTGTAAGTTAAGATGTTGGTAATTGTAGTATCTGTGTCCATGGGTGTCTGTTTCATGAAGACCTAGCTATGATTTGATGGAACTGAATGTACATTACGATGCGATAGACAGATGAACAAGAGTTGAGAAGGGTTGTGATCAAATTTAACCTTTATTATATACTAAATCTGGACCATATATAAACTTTCTCTCAAAGAAAGAATATTTTACTCACATTTAGCCTTTATACAAAAATTGACAATTGATTCTACGTAACCCTCTAAATCAATTAATTTATTTTTACGAGTGCGTTGATTGTGTGAGTAAAAATTACTCAATTAATTACCCAAGATATTCTTATGCGAAGTGTTTATGGGGAATCTTGAAAAAGAGACAAAAGGGGTGGAAAGGGTTATAAAAATGGTGGGAGCAATGCACTCTCTGTCTTCTTCATCCCACATGATTCCAACCAATATATAACACACAGTTTACCTTTATACTCCCACTCACCACCCCATATTTAAAAGGTTAAAGGGGACCCGCAGCAGAAAAAAAAATCTTTTGTTCTTAGGCGCTTTTGTTTTTAATCTAACCCCCCCCTATAATTTTCTGTCTTAAAATGCTCGTAAGAGCGCATTCTAAAAAATTTTTGCTTGTATGAAATCCTTTTTGACAAAAATTTGCTGCCAAAATTGATAAAGGAAATGTCGCATATATAAATTAGCAAATTCATGTATGGTCAAAATCATCTTTAGTAAAGGGGCATAGTCTTGGCTTTGCATCCCGTGTATATATATACATATATATATCAAAGATAAAAAAGGAGTAATGATTTTCCAATGCTTCCACGAGCATCTTTGTCCACACCAAACATACATAGAATATATTTGTCAAAGTTTATAAGTATATAAAAGTATAGTATCTTTTCTTTTCTTATCAGTTCAGTAACAGTATGAAAGTGATTATATGCATTCCATCACTTAGCAAATGATCTATATATTAATTAATCGATATCATTATCAATGTATATACAAGGTTATTAGGGCTCCTTTTGCATGACATTTGTGAATTCTGGAGTACCACTTATAGTATATATTATCAATATCTATCATTGCTGCCAACGGGTTCGCAACAAGCCTCCATGGATCTGTCTTTTGAGAATTGAAAGCAACAGGGAAAAGCAATATACTTTTTTTTTTTTTTGTCTGGGTATCTCCACACTCTTTGAATATGAGACTAATTCATTCACAACAGATCAAAAACCCATGGACAGTAATTCATAACAAAAAAAAATTATATGATAATTATCTATTTTTTATATGAAGTAAATTTCCCAAAGAAGTTAGTTTATTGCAAACAATATTTTACGCTAACATTATTGTGTAATACAGGCTTGTCATATAGTTGTACGTGAATGTGACAAGCTATCAAGAACAAGGCCAAATACACACACACACGCAACACACACACACACACACACACACACACATATATATATAAAAGTAATGTGAATGAATTGATATCCTAAAATATGTTTGGATTAAAAGAAAATAAAAGAAAAAAGAGATAAAGAGAAGGCTTATTTTAAAATTTTAAATTTTAAATATTTAAAATAAATCTTCTCTTCTTTTTCTTTACTCCATTCTTCTCAATTTAAACATAATCCAAGTATCAACACCCAAAAGTTAAACTTTTTAAGTATTTTGGTTTTGAAACTTTAGGTTGTCAGATAGTGACTTATTTGAAAGAGGGTTTGCTGGGAAAGGCCATTGAAATAAAGGCGAAAGAAGATGGAGGAAGATATACACCTAACATGTGTGCCCTACAGCTTTCATGCTCTTGGTCAGGTGTCATAATAAATGCTAACTCTCACACTGTTGTCTTCTTTCTCCAACAAGACTAGTCAAGTAACACCGAGAATCAAAATTTGGGATGAATCTCAGATAAGAAATGAACTCTTAGGGGCACATTCTCTGCACATTTTTAGCTATCAAACCAGATTTACACTTTTTTCCCCCTCAAAATAACAATAAATAAAAAAAAAGCATGGATATAATATCTCTGTTGGTCACGAATACGAAACGGTACAAAACGCTAGCCACAAAGGAGTAAACGAGAGAGTGTGTGTACTATGCCTTAATTCTTTGTGATCCTCCTTTTCCCTTGTTCTTGTCCTCTTTTGTCCTAATGAATGATAGTAAGAAAGTTAAAGCATGATTGAGATATGATAGGATCTAAAAATCCACTTCGTCTCTCGAATGATCATCGAGTTGGTGGCCAATTCGATGGACCGTACGTGTGCATATAGATAAAAGCAAAACGATACCGTTCATGAACTTATACCACGCATTATTATCATATGATTGTTCTTTTACAGTAGACGACAGCATAATGATCAAAGGGTCTATTGTTAATGATAATATAAAGATGAAACGGTCTCCTATCAATCGCTTTCTATGTGATTACTGATTAGCATCATATTGGGCATGCACTAGAGGAGAATATGTTTTTCTGCTTTGATTCACGGTTCGTTAATTATTTCATCTTATAGAAATTATGACAGCTTTGCCCTAACCCTAACCGACATAATATTTGAAAGGGAGTTCTATGATAACCCCGAATTAACTCTACACCATATAATATATATAAGATAAAATATATATTAATTAAGATATTTTAAACCTTTTTTTTTCGGTAAAGATATTTTAAACTTTGGCTTAGCTGTCGTCTGGCTGCTCACTAATGATGAACGACGCAGGCTTGATGTCTTATTTCCCCAGTGAACTATGCCTAACTTCTATAAAACCAGTAAAGAAAAAAAGAAAGAAAACTTACGAAGAGAGAATCCAAGTATAAACTCTGTTGTCTAACTCGTGTGTTTCGTTTCTAAAGGAAGCAGAAAAAGACCGCAAGCACATATATAGTTTCACTAAGCTGCAAAGAATGAGTCATTTACCAGCTAGGAGAGAGATAACGTTCGATGAAATTCCATTTGAAGTCCAATTCGAAAGGAAGCAACTACAGCTTTTCATTTCTTTTTTCTCATAACTTCATGATTCTATCCTTCAATATTCGAAGGTATGCATAAGCAATATTTAAGTTATTTGTTCAAGCATTATTTCAGTATACATTGGGAAATACTATGATTAAGTTTATAATTTTTCACTCAAAGTTTCGGTCACTCAGTATATGTTATAAAGTACAACTTGTTTAAAATTAATTTATTGATAATATAAAGACTTATATAAAAAAATTTACCCTATTATAATAAATCAAAGTTAAACTCCAAAAAAGTAATTCATAAATCATTAAAAAAATACTAAATGCGCACAGAAGATATATTTATTACATTCAAGTGTTATCATCGAATAAAGTTGGATATTGTGTGTAACTATCAAAATTGCCTGAAAACAAAGATAAACCAATATGACCGAGTTCATATTGCACAAGCGCAACCATTCGCAAACAATTGCTAAAACGGTAAATTTTATACCATTGAATTGAATCTGAAACCCTAATAACTTTGTTCAGCAAAAC
Organism: Castanospermum australe; assembly: GCA_019955255.1. NCBI lineage: Eukaryota > Viridiplantae > Streptophyta > Magnoliopsida > Fabales > Fabaceae > Castanospermum > Castanospermum australe. Next base: position 250,649 of record NSJW01000247.1, on the reverse strand, counting down.
CTGATATTCTAAACACTGAGTTTCACCAACGTACTGATTTCATTGGTGGAACAATTTGACCATAAAATTTGCCATTAATTATGAAGTGACACTTGCGGGTGCATTTTGGGCATGAGAATTCGATCTTATCATGAATAGGGTAGCTGCAGAGTCCATGCATCCTTTCTTTCTGAGCAGGTTCTTGACAGGTGAGGCTGTATACGATGAAAATTAGAACCGACGGTGCGTCCTTTAGTAGCTTCTTGACAATGCATACTTGCACATACTTCTCCTCTCGATTTGACTCTCTACCCACTCCTATAACATCAAATATCAACCAGAAAGCTGCACGGGTGCACATGATTGCCAAGACAAAGAAAATAAGGAGTCAAAAAGTGTGGCAAGAGCTGCCAATTTTTTGGGTCTTTGTCAGCTCAATTTGAATAACTTGATTTCAAAATAAAGAGCTGACCCTTTTGTTTCCTTCCTATAATATCATTTTCCACTTCTTTGATGTGTAACCCTATCCATTGCGTACCTTCCAGGAAGTAGTTCATTTTGTTTTGGCCCTTCACTTTGTCTGTTCCCAGCTCCTACTTTGTTTTGTTTTTGGCCAAAAGTTTTGTAGCATATTTTGCTGGGTCTTCTTCGTAGTAGTCCTTAGCAGGTGTGGGCGATTGTCCTATGCAGTCCACGTTAGCTGATTTACAACTAAGAAACGCGTAAGCTAGCTAGCTAGCTTGGTAGAGATTCAACGAGAGGGGGGAGACACGGTTTCGGAGGTTGGGCATTGGAATCTTTAACGAATCAAATGAAATATTTATTAGAAAGTTGGAGTCGTAGTTAGATTCAGTAGTATATTTGTTACGTCAATTTTTTCACTATAAAAATGTTTGTCGTGTTCTCTTAGGTAGATCTACTCTTATTCCTATATATGTCTTTCGCTTTAGATTCTTGCGATGACCATATAGAAGATTGGATTTGTTTGCAAATCTTTTGGAGTTTCGGTCTAGGTATCACAGAATGGATATTCATCGTATCACCAATTATAGAATTATCTTAGATTAGCATTTGTGTATTAATCTGTATCTTCTCAAGATAGATAAGAATCTTTGAAGCCTTCAAAAGAATACACGCACGCATTATGACCTTTTATCAGATTGAGCAATGGGATTTAGTGAATCTCTGCCATTATAACTCGTTTAGGATATGGTTGCAGAAAGATTTGATGAGCTTCATTAATTTTGCCATCATGTGCGGCCGTCTAGCGCGCATGCGAACAGATTAAATAAACATGTTGAAGCCTTGAAGTTGATCAAGTTCTTCAAAACTATGGGCTACCCAGTATCCAAACAAAACAAAAGGGGAGAACTTAAAAGAAAAAGAATATACATTAAAAACTTATACAATTTTAAAGTATGAAATATTTCTTTGGTTTCAAAGTATATGTGCTACAATAATTATAAAAGTGTGATTTAGTGATAAATAAGTTAAAATTTTAGTAATAAAATGAGTTTTATCTACAATAAGAATTTTGAATTCTCTTACAAAAAACTTTATATGGAAGGAAGGATATGCTTAATACTCCGAAAGGAAGTTACACACTCGTATAAACTAAAGAAAGTCTATCCTATAATAAAATTTGTTGTTAAAAGATAACTCAATTGAGAATAATAAACAAAAGAATTATTATTTTTGCAGTAACTATCAAATAATTTTTTATTGCAACCTATTACGTGTCCCGAGTCTTTTAAAAATAAGAAACATGATACTCTTTATATATATATACAGTAACATATTTACTTGCCACAATCTTTTTGGGACTATGTATTTTGCGGCAATAATTTTTTTTTGGTATAGAAAATTATATTTCTTGTAGTCGCACTATTGTAAGAGATTATTATCCAATCGATAGTCCTCCGTTAATTTTCTTAAATTTAATCTTTCTCTTCCCTATCTTATTCTTGATTGGCTTGAGCCTTTTTTTTTTCTTAGCATTGGAGGAATGAAAAGTTAGTACTTGCGTTCCAAATTAGAAGAATATAAAAATAATAAAATAAAGTGAAAATTTTTACAAACTAGGTTAGAGTACATCATACTGACTTTTGGGCCCATTACATATGGTCCAGACTTCACATATCTGAACATCACCTCTGGGCCATCTCACTTTGCCCTTAAAGATCATCGTTTTTTGGGCCCAAAAATTTGCCTAGTCACTATTAATTAAAACTCAAAAGTAACATGGGTCGTAACCCGTAAGCAGAGAAACAGGCCTAAGACTAGGCTTAGCGGGCAGCATATATTGTTTTGGTTGACCTTGAAAAAAAAAAAGAAAAAAAAAAACCTTGAAGTTGCTTCTTTGTGAGACGGAATTGATGACATGACCAACAACAATGGATTCGGATGGTCTAGGTTTTGGGAAATTAGTGTTTCGAATGACACTACTTAGAACACCCCAAATTCCATCGCTTCGGCATCCCACATGGTTTGGAATTTCAAAGCCATCAATCTCTGAGACCCCATTTTTAATAGTACCAACAAAATGTCCAAAGATTCCTTCAGTAGCAATTTCTGCCTCTACCACCCTTCGCTTTGCGCCTCGTCCATGGTTTTGCTGCAGAGCCAACTCCAGCTCTTCTGCCGAATGCAATATTCCTTGTTCAACCAAAATCTTTGTCAATGGTAACATTTTTAAGTCTAAAGCACTTTAAGTTTTTAATGGGTCTCCCTCAATTTTGTCAAAATCAACCCTGTGATAGGTTGGCGTTCAATTTAGATAATTTTCGACTTTTCGTTTTCTGAGAAGCTAAACGCTTGCCAAATGAAACGACGAGTCTGATTCTGAATATTGAAGAGATAACTCTTCGGGAAGAAAGGGGAAAAGAAGTGGTAAAGCACTAAAGTGCTGAGATGCTTCTGTCTCTGGATATAATGTAAACACAAGTGTGTATAATAAAAAAGGTTTACATTCTTTTTGGTTGTAGGTAATGTAAAGGCTGCTTGTTCCTTTAATTTGCATTAAGATGGCATACTTTGTGCCACTAAAAGGGATTTACTAGTACTACTGCCTACATGAAATTTTCCCTATGATTGTTATGCAGGTTGTAGAGACACGTGTGTCTGCGAAATAGAGTTTCTTTGCTTAAGAATGCACAGCTAGATGCTGGAATTTCACAACTTTGCTAGCGACTATCCTGGGCAGCGTTCTTTAGCTCAATACTAAGTAGTAGTTTTGTGTTACTGAAGATCTTCTATTGATGATGTCACCTATCTTCTAATGAATGATCTTTAAGACTGAAGAAGGAGGAATCATTGGCCCCATCCCACTTAATTCTTAAATCATACAAAATATTTGTTGTATTGCATATGGTAACAATGTGTTAAGCTGGTACTGATTGATCCGCTACCTGCAGTGTTAGTGTCTTAATAAGTTTTCCATTTCCATTTGCAGTTGTATTGCATTAATATGTCATAAGATTCATTATATTATAACATAATATCTGTTGTATTGCGTATGGTAACAGTGTGTTAAGCTGGTATTGATTGATCCACTACCTTCTATGTTATTGTCTTAGTAAGTACTCCATTTCCATTTGCAGTCATTATACTGAAGTCTTCATGGTGGGCCAATGCAGGGCTCCCTCTCTCAACCTCTGAAGGACGTTTGATGAAGGTGTTTTCGGAGTTTGGTGAAGTTAGTCAAGGTAATAATTTCCTTTTTGGGTGCAGGCATGCTTAATGGGCAGGCTAACTTTGGATGCAACCTTTATTTCAGAGGGGCACTTCTGAAGTCATTCTGGATGCTGGAATATATAATATGTTTGCCATAATTGGAACTTCAATTTTTTGGAAGTCTTAACTCTCTAAGGACCTTAAATGCTAATTGCATTTATCATGTTGCAGTCAAGCTTCACATAGATAAAGAATCTGGGCAGTCTTTAGGATTTGCTAATATTTGGTTTGTCAAGGAAGAGTCTGGGCAATTGGCTGTGAAAGAGATGAACGGAAAGGTGTGCATCACTTCTAAGAGCTTGAGTTTCCGACTATATAAGAGTCATGAGTTATCCATACTAAAATGTTGATGACATGGGAGCTGGTTTTGTGGTGCAGTTTTTTGATGGCAGGTTTATTTATGTTACAACTGCAAAATCCAGATCATCAAAAAATCGGAAGGGTACAACACCCTACAAATTTTAATCATATGAGCTCTGTTTCTATCGACTACGCCAAGTAAGTACACATTTGAAAGGCATATTAAATATGAATTTCTAGCACTTTGGCAGGCTGGTCTTAGGGTGTGTTTTGTGGTGAACAATAGTTTTGCGTCTTTTATGCTACCTTGATCTGAAGTTTGCGCAATCATTGGCAAGTGATACCTTACTGTGATTTTTTTATTCTTTTAAAAATGTTTTATTTTCTGCTCACTCTCATCAATTAAACTCATGAAAAGGTTTGCTAATCAATTGTTGCTGATTTCATTAACAAGCTGTCCTCTATTTGGACAACGCCTTTTTGTATGGGATTGTAAAAGAGAAGTACTAGAAAAGCAAAATAATGAGATCTGGTGCAAGTTACTTTTTGTTTTCTTTAGTCTGTGTGTGACACCCATTTTGCATCCCAAACATAAACCATGCTTATTTGACGATGCTTCCATGTACTCGTTGTGCAAACAGTTTTGAGAAGAACGCTCGTTGGACACTAGTCTGCGAAAGTGCGTACTCATTGGTCATGCTCATTCAAGTAACGCCCGTCTGTAAGCTCTTGGAACGCAGTGTCAAGAATTTTTCTGCCTTTTACAACCCGAAACAGCATCAACCCACTAGTGTCTTATAACCTCTACTAAAAAATAGAGAAAATCAAAGTTATGAATAAAAAATATTGCTGGAAACCAATAAAGTGTTTTGCAATCTTTATTATACTGGCCGCCCAGTTTTTCTTCATCTTTGGACATTCCTGATCTTTGGCAACCTTCTTTGTGCTCTCTGCCTCCATTGCGCCATTTCAGTCACTGGTTGTGTATCTTAGTCTAATGTGACCTAGTCTATGTTTAGAAACAGTTTATTTTTAAGAAAAAAAATTATTTTTTTAATAAGATTTTGATTATAAGTTCTTTTAAATATAAAATAAGATAATTTAAATATATACTTAAAGGCTTATCTCTAGTACTAACGGGTGGTTGGTTTAAGTGGTGAGGAGCTTGTTTTCTTTTAAGTAAGGTATTGGGTTCTAACTTTGTGAATGGAAAAAAATTTTATTGAGAGAGTTTTGTTCTATGGAAGTGGTCTGATTGAAATTTAGTTAGTCCAAAAAAAAAGGGTATCTCTAGTTTGCTGCTCCCTTCAGAAATATAAAAGAAAACAAGCACCAGCGAATTTTAGAAGAAAAACAAATTAGATTTGGTTATAACGGGAATTTACGCAAAGGAAACATGCCTAAAACAAATGGTAAAAGCGGATTAACAGCCAAAATCTAATGATAATTTCATGGAATAAAAATAAAATAAGAATAAAATGAAATAAGTTAGAATAGAATGATTATTTTTAATTTATAATTTAATAACTTTTAAATTAGTACATGAAATTAATATAAAATAAAATTAAAATAATAAAAATAACATGAATGTCTTTTTTTAAAAAGAATAAAAAAATTTAAATTTTTTAAGTATATATTATATATGTAATATAAATATATATTTTTGAGAGTAATGTTTAAATTTATTTTTATAAATTAATAATAATAAATATTATTACTCAAGGAAAATAATTAAATATTTTTTTATTTTTAAAAAACAATTAAAATATGTACAATGGTATTGGAAAGGAATATATAATATAATCATTAAATTTTTAATTAACTTATTTTTATTTAAATTTTTGTTAAGTGATATTATTTTCTATTTTGTATAAGATTTAAGAGTATTAAATTTAACAAAAATAATAATAATTATTTTACTAAAATAATGAAGATATATTAAAAAAAATAATTAAGTCTCATTTCATAAAAATTGTAATCTCAATCTTACTTTTTTTTTTTAAAAGAAATGAATTTTATATTTCATTTCAAGTTTTGTAAAATGAGACATGAAATGAAAATTTTATTCTAAGCTTATTTTTATTAATAAATATAAAAATGTTTTATTCTATAAAATAAAATTACCATTTTTATATATTAAATATTACGTAATAGAATATACATTTCATATTTCTTTATTTTGGGAGAGGGGAGTTGAACGCTTTACTGTTCTGAATAGCAAATTGGTCAATTTCCTTTGTACAATAATAGCACAAAACGAAACACATTATTTATAACTATTAAATAATAACTGAGTTTTATTTAGAATTTTATTTGAATAACTTAAATTGATCAAATTATTTTTTTTATATGGATCGCATTTCTTTATTGAGTGTGAGACAATTGTAGAGGGGAATTAGTACTCTCGTTTAGTATTTATTTTTTTTTTTAGAACATATTCTTGATTAATTGTCAAATATATTATATTTATCATTTATTAGATATATTCGGTGTGTTTTTAACGTGTGAAAATCAACCATCAAATTGACAACTATTGTAACTCTCCTAACATAAATATCCACTTTAAACTCAATATTTATTGTGTTATGGGTTTGACAATGACAATATACGGGAGATATGTACGACGTAAGATAAGCACGAAGTATCGGATACAATCATAAAAGATAGAAGCGTCTAAATTTAGAAAATCTTGTTTTCTAATTAAGACCTTGACTTGATAATTTATTATTTTATTTTAATAAATTTTTAAATAAAAAAGTAATCAAAATAAAAAATTTATTCTTTTTTTTATTTTTTTTTAAATTTTTTTTTATACATACTATAAGGATCTAATTAGATATTTTATTTATACTATTGACTAACTGTTATTTAAGAGTATAATTATAATTTAATTATAAGTCTTAATTAAAATATAATTTTTATAATTTTTTTATTATAAAAATTAAATATAAAAAAGAAAATATATAATATAAGTATACGAATAACATTTTAGTAAACGTCTATTTTAATTATTTAAAAATATATGTATTTTTTAAATAAAATTAATATTAATTTAATTTTTAAATAATAAAAAATAATATTAAATTAATTATAAATAAAAAATTAATATTTTTTTAATTATATAAAATAATATTAATTTAAATTTTAAATTTTAAAAAATTATATTAATTTAACTTTTTAAATTCTTTAATTAAAAATTTTATTAATAATATTATCATACTTTATAATATAAGAATTATTTTAATATTATTTTTTTTAAAAATTAAATTAATATTAATTTTTTTAAAAATTAAATTAATGTTACTTATATATTAAATAATTAAAATGAATATTTATTTATTAATATTTTTGTTTAAAATAAATTTAAAAAGAAGGATATTTAGTTTATTTTTTTATTTTTATTTTTAATTGATATATTTTTATTTATAATTATAAAATATTATTTTATTTTTATTTTATTTTTTATTTTAAATTTTTTTGAAAATAAATAATGAAAATAAATATTTTTTATTTTTATCATTTTTTTAATAAAAATTTAAAAATAAAATAATATTTTTATAATTATTAACGAAAACATTTGAAAATGAAAATATAAAACAAATCAAACACCGTATAAGTTACTCGTTCCAAAACCAAAATCCAATTGGTTGAGCCAACCCATTTGCGCATACTACGATGTGTTGTCTGGTTGTTCATGATTTCTGTTCCACAACCGCAGGCGCTACGCGATTCAACTTTTCCAGTTCTTGCCTTGCCTGGAACCTGGTCAGTGGTGACGTTCCTGGCTCTCTTGGACCAGAGTGCCATTTGGAGAAGACGAGCACCAACATTAACAGCTGAAACAAGAAGAACAAGAAGAGAGGTCACCATACACGAATCAAGATGATGAATGTGGTGAGTGCGTTAATGGTGACTCAGATGCTGACTCAGACTCGGGACCCCGTCCTTGCCCATGAAGGCATACCCTTCGGATCCGTCTGGTGGTTCGTCTATGCCGGCATCTCCTGTTTCCTCGTCCTCTTTGCCGGAATCATGTCCGGTCTAACCCTCGGCCTCATGTCTCTCGGCCTCGTCGACCTCGAGATTCTCCAGCGCAGTGGTTCTCCTTCTGAGAAAAAGCAAGCAGGTTCCCCCCCCCCCCTTCCCCTTCTTCCCCTTCGATTTTGCGTCGTTAATAATTCAATTGTTGCCACGAACAAGTGTCCGTGTGCATCCGCGTACTTTTTTACTTGGTTTCATCACCAAATTTCGAATTTTCTTTCAATCTTCTTGGATTATGAAATCTATAATGGTCAATGTGCTTTTCGTGTCAATTATGGGGTTGGTTCTAAGATTACTGGGGAAAAATTGTTTCTTTTCCCCCCCTCTTTTTGTGTATATATGCAGCGGTTATACTTCCAGTGGTTAAAAAACAACACCAGCTTCTTGTGACTCTGCTTCTGTGTAATGCTGCCGCCATGGAGGTAATTGAATTGGAATGCCCCTTTTCCTTTAAGTTTTCATTCGAAGTTAGTATGACGTGCCTTGTTTTTGTTGGAGAGGCTCTTAGAACTCGATAGATTAGTTTCAGTCCCATGCAAAGTTTTTATATTTGTGTATATAATTTTATAAGAATTCAGTGAGTCGTTGGTATATATATCATCATAAGGACTTCTATGAAAAAGGCTCCTTGCAAATAGTTATTATTTCTTAAAACAATATTTTTTTATTAAAAAAAAGGATTAGGCAGATTAAAATCACTTGTTTGAAATGGTCATGATGATTGGATTTACTTTCTGCTGAATCTACATTTTGGATGCCAGAGGCATTGCTGAGTGACTGTTTGCGTATTTATGCTTGATATTGATTATGTATACACTTCATACTGATTCCTAAACCCTGCCTAACTTTTAAACAGCTGTTGGCTTTGAAACTTGCAATCTGCAGGCTCTTCCGCTATACCTAGACAAGCTATTCAATCAGTTTGTTGCTATCATTCTCTCTGTGACTTTCGTTCTGTTTTTCGGGGAGGTATGTGATTGTGCTACTGCTATCTTTCGTGGGTCAGTGGTTTAACTTCAAAATTTGTACCCAGTGAATTTTATGAAGTCCTTTTTTTTTCTTTTCTCTCTCTCTCCTTTTCTTTTCTTTGTTTTTTTTAATTTCCTCTTTGATTTCAGGTTATTCCACAAGCAATTTGCAGTAGATATGGTCTTGCTGTAGGTGCCAACTTTGTATGGCTTGTGCGAATTTTAATGATAATCTGTTACCCAGTTTCTTATCCTGTTGGAAAGGTATATTCTCCTACAGACATTATTCCTTTGCATTCTTTTGGATAACCAATATAATATAATTGATAAGAGAATAAAGAAATGGAAATTGATAGCATATCATCTCAAGATGTTTCCATGAAACATCAATATACGAAGATATTGTTTAGATTATGATGTATATACAAATCAAGGTCTTTTTTTAAGTTGTTTTGTGGTGACAGTTATATCTGCCTTGCCTGGTTTAAAAGAATGCTTTAGTGTGTTCACAATAGCAAATGAGCAATATTATTGGCATGCCTTTTGGCTGAAACTGAGGTCGTTAATAGCCTTTGATCTTTTCTGATGACTCAAATAACCCTTCAAAATGTTGATGTCAACTCAGCTTATTTATTGCCCTAGTTGCAATGCTGACATAAATATGTGAAATGGCATTGACACTTGATTTTTCTGGTTGAAAATTGCTGTTAGCCTAAGAATGCTTTCTTTGTTCCAAATAAAATGGAGGGAACTCCTAACAATTGTATCTCTTCACCCCTGGGAGGGTAGAGCTTCATTTATTCTCATTTACAGAATGATGGATTTTATTTTATTCATGCCCACAAGGGTTTATTTTTCTCGCCGAAATTTGTTCCAGGTTTTGGATTGGCTATTGGGGCATAATGAGGCTTTATTTAGGCGTGCTCAGTTAAAAGCACTTGTCTCCATTCACAGCAAGGAGGTATAAATTATTATATTATTTAATTAACAGAATCAGTCATGTCAAGATTGGTGAAGCTACCCAAATATTACCAGTATAAGTCTTGGTGTTTGATTCATAGATATTGAATTTTCTTGTTTCTAGGCTGGGAAAGGTGGTGAGCTTACACATGATGAGACAACAATTATCAGTGGAGCACTAGATTTGACTGAAAAGGTAAGTGTTGCAATTCACCTACCGTGTTGAATGTCAACCTATTTATTAATGTTTCATACATGGCAATCCAATACAATTTGCACTTTATGATATTCAATGCAGCAGAATTTGAAGTTTCTTACCTATTTTGAGTTTTAATACACCTTGATGATGTTGGCAAGTGGAAACATGTGAAGGTTACTTCATAAACCTGGTAACTTCTAACTAGTGTCTTCTGTTTGGGGATGCTAGGAAGGGTCAAGGGTGTTGACATGGAATGGGAAACTGGGGCATATTAAACGGTATCAAAGTACCACTCCATCTTGATGCCAATTTGACCAGCCACTGCCAGTGATCTTTTGTTCTTCAAATAATACTTTGTCAGGCATACTTGAGTTTTCTCTGTATTTTACTTCATTATTAACTATCATGCCGTATGCTGTTGACTTGTACCAGGCATATTTTATGCATACTTTTTGTAGCTTGCTATACAAATTGCCTTTTCTTTTTCCTTTCTGATTTCTGTCTTTGAACAGACTGCTGAGGAGGCTATGACTCCTATTGAATCAACATTTTCTTTGGATGTTAATTCAAAATTGGAGTGGTAAGTTTTCTGTGTAAGCATCTGTGGGGATGCAGCTTAGTTTATCTTCATTGCATTTATGGATTTGGACACAACTTACGTTTTTTTATTCTTAGTTTATTTCCATCCTAAAAGCTAAATTATTTTCTATAAATCCATGCTCTAGTGCAAAGAAACTGCGTTCTATTACCAATTATGTTTGACTGCCAATACTTGTTACCATGTAGATTATTACTATGATCATTATTTGAACTTTGTGATAAATTGTGGCTATTTTTAAACGATGTGTATGTTTATTTTTGGCTAAATGTTCAAACTTCAAAGCATTCTTTCCTGGTCGTGCTGTTGATTTGTTGTGGGTACTTGCTGATGCATAATGAAATGTAAATTTTTAATACTTGAAACACATACACAAAAGCCACAAGCATATCCACCCATGCTTTTCTCTATGAACGACGAAGTTTTTCTGCGGAAGTGTGAGGTGCTGAGTGGAGGATTAGAATAGAACAAAGCATAAAACAAGGTCTCATCTGATTGGACAAGATGCAGGAAATATAAACGATTGAGTCAAATGAAGATTGTAGGGATACAAATATGAGAATCATTAGACAAATTTATAATCCTTCAGTAGTGTGCATGTGTCTGTCCAGACAAATAGCCCACATGTGGCATCAGAAATAACATTCCAAGCAGGGTTGCTCCCATATCTGCCAGTCATACTCCTCAAGAAGCCAGATACCAGCAACTGATAGAGGCATCACCCAAGACACTAAAAACATTGAGAACTAAGAGACCAGCGTCTGAAAGTTTTTGATTTGTTGATATACATATTAAATTACCATTAACCTGCAAAGATTGATCAATTCAACTGACACTGGCTAGTTGGAAGCTGAGTAACATTTTTTGGTTATAGACAGTGGATGGTATTCTTTAGTAGGTTGTAATTAGGTCATTGAAATTTTTTTTGAAAATGGCTTTTCTTTTTGAAGAGGTTCATTGGCTTCGTCTTCATGGATTTTTTTTTGTTGCCAAAGATATATTTTCTACTGCACCAATTACAAGAACATGTGGAAAATATTTCTCAAGGTATTTCCCACAAAACAAGTAGGACCTCACTTCACTTGCATATTAGGAGTAGAATTATTGGTTAGAAGATACAAAGTATATGTATTCACTCTTGTTTTTTCCCCCCCTCTTTTTTTTACTTAAACCTTTTTTATGTTACCAATCTCAAATCAGGGAGGCAATGGGAAAAATTCTTGCTCGTGGGCACAGCCGAGTTCCTGTTTATTCTGGAAATCCAAAGAATATTATTGGGCTTCTACTGGTGGGTGTTAAATTTTTCCCATTTTGACTTCCCCCCCCCCCCCCATTTTATTGCTTTTTGGGTTCTCTCTTCCTCACATAATTCTTTTTTAAATTAGGTCAAAAGTCTTCTCACTGTACGACCAGAAACAGAGACCCCTGTCAGTGCTGTATCAATCCGGAAAATTCCACGGTGTGCTTGTATTCTCTTGTCATTTTGTTTCAAACTAGTTGTGAAATATCAGTGGTTTGCGTAATGGTTTATTTGTACAGGGTTCCAGCAGATATGCCGCTCTATGATATACTGAATGAGTTCCAAAAGGGCAGTAGTCATATGGCTGCTGTTGTTAAGGTTAGGGCAAAAGGCAATCCGACTCCACAAATAATTGATGGAGAGAAGTATGAAGAAAACAGAAGTTTTGGTGGGGATTCACAGTTGAAGACTCCGTTACTACAGAAGCTGGATGAGAAGTCAGAAAGTGTTGTTGACATTGACAAACCTTCAAGGACTCCCAGCTTTAATAAGCAAACTGCTTTACAACGTAGTGACACTGCAATAAATGGTCCCTTTTCAGAAAATATTGAAGATGGTGAAGTGATTGGTATTATCACTTTAGAAGATGTTTTTGAAGAACTTCTGCAAGTAAATCATAGTCTTCTGAGATATACCCTGCCACTCCCCTCCCTTGGGTGTTTCATCTTTTTTTTCCTTAAGACTGATTATAATTTCTTCTATGATGCAGGAGGAGATTGTGGATGAGACAGATGAATTTGTTGATGTTCATAAGAGGTAATAGATACTATAAACTTTCAAAACGTAAGTTGGAGTGATGGATGAAACTGCTTCAAATCTGAATTTTGATGTATAAATTATATTTTGCAGAATACGTGTGGCCGCAGCTGCAGCTGCTTCCTCAATGGCACGGGCTCCATCGATCCGAAGGTTGACTGGCCAAAAGGGAGCAGTAAGTGATTAATTATCACATTTTTTTATGGTTTTAATGTCTGTTTCTTGTCTGCCATAGTCGCTAAATGGAGTCAATCTTTTCTTTCCTCTTGAGCTCAGAAAAAGGTTCCTTTTAGGGGTTTGGGTCCTGGATTTTCAATTTTCTCTGCATGGTCTACTTCTGATGTAATCGTAGACGATATGTATGGAAGTATTTGAGTTTATGCACATGAATTAAAGGGAATTTTATCTTAGTTTAAGTATTATATCTTCTCTTCCATTAAAAGCTTCAAGTTTAAAGTATGATAGAAGAATTTTTGAGAATTTAACACTGTATGGGGTTGGATGATGAGATGACTGGAAGTCAAACCTATTATGATAAGTCCAACTTTTACATTCCAGAAAGGCATTCCTTGTCTCATGGTCATATTTCATTAACGATTACACAATTTTTTTTGAAAAAATTTATTCAAGCATAACTTCTAATTATATCAGCTTCTAAGCTGGTAAATTTTGGGGATTGAGAGTGATTTAACTTTTATTGCTTGGAAGCTTTTTCTGCAAATCTCCAGCATGGGTGCTCATTTTTGTATTTCTGATCTTGTTAACCATCCAGGGAGGCCAAAGTAAGACGGGGCAAACTCCGAAGAAATCTGCAGAGGAGGATGCATTGAATAGTACAACGTTACACGGAACTTCTTAACCTATCGTGATAATGAGCCTTTTATATTAAGGAGTAGCTTTTTGCGTCGGCAATACAATGTTAAAAGAAAAGCCTAGGAGCGTAACTTTCTCTTTTGGAAGGGGAATAATCGCATGTATTGTTTTTGTTCAAGTGGGGGCTTATTGAACTAATGATGTTTGCATGTCTGCTGCAGCTTTACGTTCGAGCCAAAATGTCTTCTATCTAATATCTATGTTTACAACAAAAAAAAAAAAGTCTTCTACGTCAAAACTCAACTCTTTGGGTACATTTAACTGGGCAAGACATAACTGATTTCCCAAAATAGGTTAATGGAACAGTGATGGTAATTTATTTCTAAATTTGTCATTGTTCTGGTAATCGTCCTTTTTTTGTTTAATTCTTTTCTTTACTTGGATTGGGCAAACTACTTTTAAGTTTGAGTTAGATTTTGAAGGTAATGAAATCATAGAAGTTCATTCATGGCTTTCCTATAATAAGCTAGCGTCAGTGTCTTAGAACATGCAAATGTAAATCACAAGGTTGCAGAGACTCGGTAGCAACTTGATAATAATGATTTCACCCTAGGACGCTTAGCTTATATTTCTCCTCTATGACTTGAAACCACTTCGTAGTCAAGAATTCGGTTGTCGACAGTAATGGATGTAATAATATATAGCTGGAATAGTATCAACATAAGCGGATATATATTTATAGATATTGTAATTCTTTAGCTATTAGAAGAAGAGAAAAGTGTCGAGTGATCAGCTGGTTCAAGCTATAATGAAGTCTTCTCTAATGGGTATAAAGTGACATGGCTAAGGAGGAGGAATTTAAGAAAAATTTCGAAAAAAACGAAGGTGGTTTTATATACCAGAAAAAGAAAAGAACATTCAGAAAAGGAATGTTACATACCAACAAGAGAACAAGAGAGAGATTTTCTTATATATATGCTGAGCCTGAGAATGATCATGCATAAGTTTTCTCGCCCAATAAAAAGAAAACTTACAATAGTTGACCAAGAGAGTATAAGAAGCTTAAAATAAAAACCTACGGTACATGTTTTTCTAATTCTAAGCCAAGTAATATTCCAGACCAAAACAGAAGAAAAGAAGAAAGCTAAGCAGCTTTTGACATCATATAACAATCCTCAGTACCAGAGCCACTTGGTGGAGAAGATCTTGTGGCAGACAAAGTGATCCAAGCCTTGCAGCCACTCTGCCTTTGCTCATGATCAAGAAGCAAAATATATGATCTTCCCCTAACTAAACAGACACCCATTAAAATCTCTCCTTCCACCTTAGAAGAATCACTGTGCACCTCCATATGATATAAAACCTAGTTTTCTTCTCCCGGTAGTGCCTCGAACAACGTTGCATTAGCTGAGGCTTTGGAAATCTCATGGATAAGGAATGTCCTGCCATGATACAAAAGCCTAGAAGACACAGAGGTTTAGTTCCTTGGAACTTAATATAGTATTCTGAAGTTGTGGTCCTTGCAGAACAAGAACTAGTTATCGATAATATATAAAGAAGGTTGTGAAGAATGTGTGAGAACGCGTGGCAGGTGACATGGGTGGCCCCTGAATGGAATCGAAGATGACAAAGCAGTCTCTGTCACATTGTCTTCCTGCCTAATCACCCGAAAAGGACTTGCTGCAACTCATCCTAATAGGAACGGCCAACCCTGTCTATATTAACCTACATATATTATCTACCTCTTGAGCCTGAATTCAGGTTGCGTTGTATGCTTTCTCTTAGATTCTTTCAATCATGCCAAACGAGAAAGATTTTATTTTATCATAAAATGCACTATCACATAGTCGATATAGGATTTCACCGTGATAGAGAAGCAATCATGGCTTGTTTTAATTAGCATCACATATGTTGCAGGTTGAAAGTCTCATACGACATCTTTCACTCAACAGAATGTTGTTATTATCAGCTTTATAGCAGATGATGTAACATAGCATGTACTCGTGAAAACTGAAAATCAAATTGCTGTATTTACATAGTACATATATAGACATGTCAATAATGCTAGCTACTATGTTAATCGTATATATAATTTCTACTGTCAACAATTAATTTCTATTTACTGTCAATGATCCTGTCTACTAACATTATTTTCAACTGGAATCAGTTTATTTTCAAAACACATACAAGATGTGAGACAAGGACACAAACAAGAAATTACCCAAACAGATACGTTTGATGATATTATTATTTATGTTTCCGAGACAAAAAAGAAAAAAACAGAGTTGTCCTCAGGGGGTGGGGGCAGAGAGATATTTTACATAATTGGATTAATTTTCAACCCAAAATTGCATTCCAAATATGTGAGATACAAGCTCATTGAATGCTAATGTACAACGGTCAAACCCATTGAAGCTAGATCATCACACACGAAACCACAAAGCTGCTTGAAAATACTACAAATAGGTGCTTCTGGCTAAGAGTACTTACGCCAATTAAGAAGCATAGAGATACACAACCTCATAATATAGAGCTTCCCCTTTTGTTGCCTAACCGTTCTCCTCCACTTGGCAAATCTCCCATCCATGTTTCCCATCGCTGGTCTCTAAATGCAGTTAAACATGTTGCTGCAATTCAGGCACAATTTATTGAAGAAAAAATCCGACCTGGCAGGAGCCCCTGTTCAAGGAGTAAGACATTACCCTTATTTTGTATTATTTGACAGTAAGTACATAGTTTTACAGCTCACTGTTATTTGCTTAAATTAAAGTTTTTTGAAGAAAATAATCACTCACAAAATTAATATGATTACCATTAAATAGCACACAGTAAAAAAATGTCTTATTCCTTAAACACCTAAATTTTTTTCCCAAATATGGTAATTGAATCCACATGTAGGCTTGCATGCATGTCCTCAACTTAAAGGCTCCACTTGTACTTGAATACCACATCAATGCCACGTTCTCTCTCTTTCAAAATTCAACCCAGATGCATAGTTTTTAGTTTAATCATGCCGGCCATTAGTGATTGTCGCTTCCCTGAAAGCGATTAGCAAGTACAAAAACACCACCCTTATCTTAAATAGTGGCTAAACCTCACATCATTATCCTCTCAACCGGAGGGTCCTCTTTTAACTTTTTTGATCATCAAGCAGTTCAAATGAGAGACACAGGTGAGGGCTTGGTTTTCACTTGAAGCCTAGGGGGTGACCCCAACAAATTAAACCAGATCCTCACGTGAGCTCCAACATCAGCCCCCCTTCTGGGGCCAAGTTATTGGGTAGATTAATTCTCTTCTTCAAATAGGTCAAGCATGTGCCTTACAAGCTTGTCAAATAATGTCTCACTGTTGAGAAAAAAAAAGATTGGAAAGGAAACTCTCCGTTATCTTATCTTAAAGCAGAAAGTATCAGAGATAAGATCTTTACTTTAGCATATATGACTAATCTTTGTGGACCTGTGGGATTAGTCTGCTGATATCCGGCTAGAATGGGTCCAAGTTAAATGGCCAATATGAAATGTGAGCCACTGGGAGAGGCCTAGCTACACCAATGAGGGTGACACACGTGGAAGCCAGTTGTAGAAGGGCGGATATCAAGCTGGGGACATGTTATTTCAGGTGTTGGAATTTTGTTCTGAGTCTGAAATGAGAGAAAAGAAAGCACCAGGCTGCAGCTGCAGCTGGTGGGGAGTCCTACTGTGGCATCAATCTGTTGGGTCTTTTGAAGTACAATAATGGGTAAAGTTACTTGATCTTTGCAGTTCAGGATGTGACTAACTGAGACTACACAGGACCAATGTGTCAACAATCCCTTTAGGGAAACATCATGCTAATGTGTTTATCTGTGTGTCCGGAAAGCCGGTGTGTGTGTGTGTGTGTGTGAGAGAGAGAGAGAGAGAGAGAGAGAGAGAGAGAGAGAGAGAGAGAGAGAGATTCATTCTTAGATCTATGGCTAGCTGATTATTATCAGTTCCTCTGTGATGGAACATGCAGAAGATGACGACTCAGAACTGAATAATTTAGCTTAAACAGGAGTCTTATTAGTTTTATTAACTAACGTTAGACTCATTTAATATACTGTATAAGCAATAAGTGATGAATAATATAATATAATTAATATTATTTATATATTAATATTATTTATTTTTATTTAATATTTAAATAAAATTATTATCTAATATCTTATCTAAATATAAATAATATTAATTATATTATTTACGATATAATAAATGCGGCTAAAGAACAAAACAACAACCGGTTCTATACTCCACCATAATGATAAGCAATTTCGGCTGCTAAGGGAATATTACTAAGAGTAAAATTGATATCTTCACGGGATTCAAATTCCGAAGTCCGCCCTCTGCTTTTTTTCGGTTCTCAATTTTGTATTCCTTTAACAAAAAATATATTTCTCTAAATTAACAATTACTTCTTTTAAAATTGGAAAAAAAAATCTTAAGTAAGCAATATTTATCATATTATTATTAAGAATTTTGGTATATTTTTTAAATTTTTGTAATAATTCTCTTAATATTTAATAAAGTAAGTATTAAATAAAAAAATAAAATATTTAATATCTTAAAATAATATTCTAAATTTATTTTATTTAATTATTAAAAAAATTATTAAAAAAATATATTAAAAAAATATAAAATTATATTATTAATTACTCCATTCAAAAGTTATATGAGTCAATTAAAAGTTCACATTTTTTAATTATCATTAAAATTATAAATATTCTTTCGTTATGTTATAAATACACACATAAAATTAAGTTATACAATCTGTGTAACTTTAATGATTACTTAAAAATATACACCCTCAATTAACTTTAATGGTTAAGCAACTGGACTTTCTTTTATTTTTTTCAATTAAATTAATCAAAATAAAAAATGATTTATTCTTATGAGTATCGATCAGTATGATAATGATGGCTTTTAACGTACTGAAAAAAAAAAACATGATAATGATGAATGATTGATGATTATAAAAAAAAACCTCTAAAATTAGGTAAATTAGGAATTAGAAAATACTTTAACCAAAAAAAAGAATTAGAAAATACTCTGATAATCTATGATGATGGATATTCTATTCTATTAGAAATTAATTAAGAAAAATTAAAGGATTGCAGTTTTAATTTTTATCTGGTGTTATATGAAAATAGTGTGTTATCAACTGAAAATTTCCTTCCTAATCAAAAGGAGTCAAACATTATAGATAGGGAATACATGTCAAATTTAAGGATTTAAAACAAAATATTGTTCCTGGTCGAAAGTTCTGGTTATTGATAAAATTAATAACGGAGATAGAGAACAAGTTAGGAAAGTTAGGAAAAGGCTGATAGGGAGATGATAGAGACATAACATTTAAGATTTCAAGTCAAGACTAAACCACAAGGAGGAGGAGACTAATACGTAGAGCTAGCTCTTACTAAGTCTTTAGAGTCTTGAAGTGTGATTTCTTTTTTTTTTTTTAGAAAGTGCAAGCACTTGGTAAAACAAAAAATAAATAATTTTGTAAAAAAATTAACTTTCAATATTATCATACTCTAAATTTATAATTTAAGATTAATGACAATTGAATTACAACTTCACTAATCGATAAAATATTAAAATGTGATTTTAAAGTGCGCTTAAAATGATACTCCAAACTCTGAAATGTGCTATAGTTCCAAAAGGCCCCTAATCCTTTGTCATAATATCTACTTTATTTCTAACTATAAAGAGATATGTTAAATGTCTGGAAATTTTTTTATAATATGTTTTACGAATTTTCTTCTCAACATGCAGTTTATAACTGTTTATTTATTTATTTTTTCTATTTCCCATTATTTCCGTCCTATTCAAAATCTCTCGCCAATCTTTCGTAAGACTTTTCGTAAAGTATCATTGGTATGAAATAACATAACTCTTTTATAAATTGGTCATTAGCTTTATCTTAACTAATAACCCAAGTTATGCAAGTATGAACCCATGCATTGCTTACTCATTTACGTACTTGGCCAAGTGAAGGCTGGGTCGAGCTCCTTGAGACCCACACTAACCTCGAGGAGGTCAAAGTAGGTTGAAATCTCCTTTGGAAGTTCAGGTAGTAAAGGCTCATAAAATCCTAAAGGGGAAGGTGGCTTATTTGGAACTCATTCATTCTCGGCACATATTGGAACCTTGAAATTAATCCACTTACTTTCCATTGTTTTTGTTTCTAAAATCCTTATTTTAAGTGACTTTCCATTTTGTACCTTATCCGTAAATAATAATATAGGTTATTGTTATTGTTGCTGACCAAAAACAACTAGAAAGTTCCATGTAAAAAAATATATTGCATTTTGAATATTACAGTGCAAAATAAAAAATCATAAAATAAAAAATTTTATATACAAATAACTTTAAGGAAAAAAAAAAAGACAGCCGTGGGCCGTGGTTTCAATTTTCAAAACGTGAAGCCCACTAGCCTGCAGCCCAAGCGGAAAACTTTAAAGTCGTTGGACTACTGAGCGTTTACATTTATGATTGAAGTTATTATAGACAAGCTTTAAATTTTGGGAGTTATCGATCATCCCTTTTATTATTGCTTACCAATCATTTGAGAGCTTATTTTATTCTTTGTTGTTTGGCGATATCTACCTTAAGATTTATCCTGTGCTTGGTGGAAGTGAAATGGAAGGTGTGGAGGAAAGTTGACATTGTTTCTAATATGACACATGGTTTGATAATTTGATACCTTGCTATAGTTCACTTCTTCCATTTTTGCTCCTACTAGGGTTAAGACGTTTTTGCTGACTAATTATGAGTCCAAATGGAAACGAATAGAAACAGATTATATACTGCTACTGGCATAATTTTATTTCTGTTCAAACACAAAGTATCAATACATATATAAGTTTCAAGTTGCTTTCCAGAGTTTCTAGCGCAGGACTTGCGCGTCAAGCTCAGATTATTTATTGTATGAAATGGATAGCTGTTCCTGTTAGTGTTACTAATATTTTCAGCAAAATAATTATGTAAAATGGTGATAGTGTAAACTATATCTATCCATTAACATTGTATCAAATTTTAACTCTTTGTATAAATCGATCCATTAAAATTTAGGAATAATTAGACTAACATCTCTTAGCTTTAGTACTTATTATATTGACATTCATTTTGTTTGTAAAATTATATTTATCTATCTTATTTTATTATTTATAAGGGACAATGGTATAAAAATTGTATATAAAATAAGGGACATAGATTTATATTTATTAAAAAAAAAAGAAGAATGTCAAGTATAAGAACAATACATTAAATAAAGAATGCAAGTGTAATTTTAAAAATAAGAAGAGTATCAGATATAATAAACGCTAATTTTAATAGAGGTCAATGTAATTACTTCTAAAATTTATTATCAAGGATTAATAATATCACAAGCAATATGTTTTTCTAAAATGGAATACCTTTTTATTGGTGGGGTATATATTGCTGTGTATTTGAAGTTTTGAACCGTAACCGTTCTCATACTGTATATATTTCTATACCTGGATCTAATCATTCAAGAGAAAACAGATGCATGGGTGGCCCGATTTCTGAATGAAATTGGATCCTTTTACTTTTTACCATTAGAATTTAAAGCCTAATTATAAAATTGACATGTGCATATTAATAATATTTCCAGGATACATATCAAAGTTTGGAGCTGGCTTGTTTTTATTGGTTGAAGTGATAATTTTACTTGACTTTTCACACTCTTGGAATGATGCATGGGTTGAGAAAGATGAAAAGAAATGGTATGCTGAAAATGTTTTATACAATTTAGGTATATTGCTTTACTTGCTGTATCAGTCGGATTCTACATTGCAGAATATACGTTGTCAGGAATTCTTTTTATATGGTTCGGCCCCTCTGGACAGGATTGCAGCCTCAATGTCTTCTTCCTTGTCACGACCATGATTCTTGCATTTTCATTTCCAGTTATTGCTTCACATCCTCATGTAAAGAATAGCAATGCTTTTTTAGCAACTGGAGTTCAATTATGTTCCATGCTTCAGTGCAGTATGGACTGAGAGGTGATGGGAGTGCATCTCAGGGCTCTGCAATTTCCAATAATTTATTCCTTTCTATATGCTTAACAAAGTCCTAAAATCCTGTAACCTTTTTGTGACTCTCCGGTGAACCCTTGCTATGTTTGAAGAAGGAATTAGCGAGGAAAAATGAGGGAAGGTAAATCTTTTCCTTTTTGGAAAAGAAATGAGAAATTTTAAGTAATTTTTCAAAACCTTCTTTATCACCGAATATTAATTATTCAGCTCAGCAAGAGAAACCAGATTAACTGTTCATCAAATCAACATGTGACACTTGTACATATTAGTTACACTTAGTTATTTGCTGTTACTTAGTTAAAATCCTTTGTTATAGTTTTTACAGTAGCTAGGATGGTCAATATGCCTATATATAAGTTATTAATCTCATAGTGAATCAATCAACTTTCCATTTTGCCGACTTCAGAAATTCATTATGGTATCAGAGCTCTCTCACCGAGAGCTCTACTTCTGCTGCTCGAAGCTCTATCTCATCCTTTATTGTTTCCATGGCTGAAAGCTCATCCATGGATGCTCCTAGAAATGTTTCTACTGCCACTGCATCGCAAGTCAATGCTTCTTCCACTGGTGTATCACAAACTCCAACCAGCCCTTACTACATTCACCCGAGTGAGAATCTAGCCTTGGTTCTGGTCTCGGATGTGCTCACTGAAACCTACTATCATTCTTGGTCTCGAGCTATGAGAATGGCATTGAGAACCAAGAACAAGATCAAATTCGTGGATGGTTCCATAGAGATGCTTGAAGAATCAAATCCTTTGTATCAAGCGTGGGACAGATGTAACATACTAGTACTTTCTTGGATTTTACATGCTTCATCTTCTGACATAGCTCAGAGTATTATTTGGATTGAAAATGCCGCAGAGGCATGGAATGACCATAGGAATAGGTTCTCCCAAGGAAACGTTGTTAGAGTTTCAGATTTGCAAGAGGAGATTTATGCTCATAAGCAAAGTGAGATGTCTGTTTCACAATATTTTACTTTAATGAAAGTTTTATGGGAGGAATTGGACAACTTTCGTCCAATCCCCAGTTGTGGTTGTGAGGTTCTGTGTAATAAGTCATGCAAGTCAATCCCTACTATGAAGAAGTAACAGAAAATAATTAAGTGTAACTAATATGTACAAGTATCACATGTTGATTTGATGAACAGTTAATATGGTTTCTCTTGCTGAGCTGAATAATGGATATTCGGTGATGCATGAATTTCTGAATTTGGTAAAATAGATTCACTATGAGATTGATAATTTATACACAGGCATATTGACCATCCTAGTTACTGTAAAAACTATAACAGAAGATTCTAACTAAGTAAAAGAAAATAACTGAGTGTAACTAATATGTACAAGTGTCACGTGTTGATTTGATGGATAGTTAATCTGATTTCTCTTGCTGAACTGAATAATTAATATTCGGTAATATTCTTAAATTAATTTTTATAAATATTTTAAAGTTTTTCTTAATTTAAAGAATTTTAAAAAATTTAAAACATTCAAACAATAAAAAAATTTATTAATAAATTTTTAATTTTTTTTCTTTTATTTTTTTAAATTATTATTTTTTATTTTTTTCAAACTCTCAATTATAATCTTAGTGATATTTTATTGAGAGTTAAGAAGGCCTTGACTGAACGATGAACGCTTGCATTCAGAGGGGTCTGTTGACAAATCTGTCAAGAATAGTGTCTCTTCTATTTACCACGTGCGATTTGCATATATCTGTACATAAGATAAGAGTTGCTTATTTAGTTTTAAAAATTCATTTGTTATAGAATATTATTTCTTATTTTTTATGTGATTTTTTAAATATAAATTATTTTATTCAAACTAATTTTTAAACAAAATTACATTTAAGAAATCAAGGGAATGAAAATGGTTAAGGTGGCCCAAATTTTTCCGATGTAGACAGTCGAAGAGTTGATGGTGAGAAAAAAAAAAAGAAAAAGACAGCAAGAAAAAAAATACGAGCAGTTTGATAGAAACTCCTTAGTCTCTTAACAAAAGGTTATACACCTGTCGGAGCAACTAAATGTGGAAGAAAAGAAAATTCAGTGACAGCGAAAAAGAGTAGAGAACCAACGAAAATAACGGGGACTGCTGAACTGCTGATACTATCTATATATGATTGTAATACTCGCCTGGTGCAGTGCACATAATATTTTCCATTTCAACGAGTCATATTAATAATTAATCTCTGAACACAGTATTATAATTAGTAGTTAATTATATTTTTTAATATCGATATTGACATTGTTAAATAATGTTAAATGAAGTTGATCTATTCTTAATGGCACGCAACAATGATACTAAAATCTTTTTCATGTATTCTTTTTATTCCATTTTTTATCCAAAAAGATTTGGGAAAAAAAACGGTGATAGAGTGGCAGAGCCAGAGAAAACGTAATGAGGTTCGCCGTAGTCCATGGTGGTTCCCCCCCCCCCCCCCCTTCACACGGTGTCTCTTCCGAAGGCGCGTGGCTGTGTCCTAATCAGTAACCACTTTCCTCCCAAACCAAACCCTTCCCTCCTCTCTCTGTTTTCTTCACCCATCTCGCTCCAAATGCTATACGCTCCCTGTAAATCCAAAAAATACCTTCTTTTTAAAACGGAAAGTTGCAATTTTTAATAAAAAAAATAAACAACCCACATTTCTCTAACATGCGCCAGCTTCTATTCGCCACCACCGTGACCTCCACCGCCATCTCCACCGCCATCGCCACCGCCACCGCCACCATGCCCTCTTCTTTCGTTCCTTCTACTGCTGCTTCTGCTTCTGCTTCTGCTTCTGCTTCTTCTTCTTCTTCTTCTTGTCTTTCACCGTCGTCTTCAAACCCAAAACCCAAGTCCTCAAACCATGCTCACAATTCAAACTTGAACTCGCATTCCCTTCCCTGCAAGCACTCTCCTTCCGCCACTCTTGACCTCCTCATCCTCATTCTCGTCCTCTTCTCCGGCACTTTCCTTCTCTCTTCGTATCTCTCCTACATCTTCAACTACCTCTCCCTCCTCCTCGCTCAATCCACACCCGAGCTTTACCAATTCCCGATCTCTTGCCTTCTAGGGTTCCTCGTCTTCTTTGCTGCCTCGTTGATTGTGCTTGAATTTTGCTGCGGTGCCCGATCGCTCAAGTGCGACACGCCCGGATGGAAAGGCCTCAAGAAAGCGACGGAGTTTGATTTGCAAGTGCAGTCGGAGGAGAATGTGAAGTCTGGGTCTGACGAGATTGATAAGCTTCCTTGGAAGGGTGGGAGAGAGGGCAACCCAGATTACGAGTGCCTCAGGTCTGAGCTCAGGAAGATGGCTCCGACCAACGGGCGTGCTGTTTTGCTGTTCCGGGCACGCTGTGGTTGCCCCATTGCCAAGCTCGAGGGATGGGGGCCCAAGAAGGGAAAGCGGCACAAGAAGTTAGTCTCGTTTGAGTTTCATGAATTAAAATTCAGTTCTTGCAAGTCTTGAATTGATTGTGTTTCTGAATGCAATGTGAATCCAGCTCGGCATATTACATCTGCCACATTTTCATTGTAACTAGTTTTGTGTGATTACTGTGCACAGTCTGCTCTCATTTCTTCTTGGTTGTGGCTTTTCTTTTCTTTTCTTTTTTTCTTTTTTTCTGTTTATTACTGCATGTTCACATTGTAGATGGGGAAGAGCTGTTTTGATAAATGGTTATGATTGAAAGAGTTGTAGATACAACTGGAAGAATTGCATTCTTTTCTCCTTTTCATATGGATTCTAGTTTTTCTATGATAGGCTTGGGACATTGGCTAAGACTTGGAGTTCATATCAATATGTTATAGTATTGGTTTGTCAGTTTGAAATCTTTCTTAGCTTTACTCAATTGCATGAATCATCTTGGAGGAGGCAAGCATATGGTCAGAGATTCCTTAACATAAAAGACGAAATCTGAGGTCTTTAGAACAATCTGCTTATTTAAATGGGGTCCATGGAGAAATGTTGCATTGACAGAGACAAGTACTGTGTTTCTGACTGCTTTAAGCACTGCATCAATACGCTTTTGTGGTTGATGCGTTATGTATAGATTTAGCCATCATGGATTTGTTGTATTATGTTGAACTTTTTTTTTTCTTAGTCAAGGTCTCCTGCAATTCGTTGTCCTAAATTGTGTTGTTAGAATGATTGCCTTCTCACAATTTTATATCTACAAGCCCAGGGATATCAATAAGATTTATGCAGTCTTCATCTGCTAAATTACCTGCAATTCTTATATAGCTATTAAATTTGATAAATGTCCAAGATTTTTATATAAGTTTGGCTAATTATAAGTAGTCTCTTGGTCTTGGGTAGACAATGTAATTTTCCATCGGCTAATTTTTTGATAGTTTGAGGGCTTTATTATGCTTTCTTTCCCTCACCTGTCGTTTTTCCCTTTGCTATTGCCTGAGCTTTAAAGTTATGCCCTTCCTGTGAATTTAGGATGACACTGACTGTCATCTTAGTGTGTTGATCTCATGGTCTGAAACTTTTAGTTTTTTCCCCCGTTTGTTTTAACTTTAAGCATCAGGTAATATGTTGATAATCTAAAATTTTGATGAAGTTGCAAATCTATGACAGACTTTAAAACTAAATCTTGTAGGAATCTTGAAATAGCATACATTGCAAGTATAATTGGGGATAAGCGAATGCTATCTGCTACTTCTATGTTTCAGATATCAGTGCCAGCAACTTTATGGGCAGTGGTCCCTTTTACTATATACAATTATATGGGTGTTACCTGTTTAGCTTAGGTGGATGGCAACGAAGGCGGTTCTGCAGCCAGGGGAAGAAGGGGGGGGGGGGGGGGGGGGAAGTGGGTTTCTGTGAAATACTACCCTGGTTCCCTATGGATCTGTTCTTGTCTTTGGCTTTAATGCTTCGTTGGGTTTGGAATGCTGTAATTTCAAACCTGAACAGATTCTCTAAAATGTTGGCTTGTGACTCCATGTTGAATCTTGAATATTTTTTTCACTGATGAAAGATGTGCTGGTGACACCAGATATTACGACTTCGAGAGTTGGTAATAAGTGTGATTTGCTTTTAACAGAAGTATGAACCCTCCATTGTGTTCCCCTTGTTCAACAGTTTATAACATCAAAAGAGTGTGTTTTATGAATCTGTCGAAGTATATCATACTCTCAACCCTTTGTGCTCATGTAGTTGACTATCACCTTTTCTTTCCTGCATTATCTCAATATGTTTTTGCAGTGCATTTTGCTGTAAACTTTGTTGGTGAATTGATCTATGGAATTGTCATATGGTTTTCTGTTTAGTCATAAACTTCCTTGTTTAAATTTCTCTTATCCCACAAACTCTAAAATTAAGGGCATCATGCATTTACTTAGAAAAGAAAAATTAGCCATGGCCATGGTGACTTGTTTCAGAAGTTATTGGCTATCTATCCACCAGTTCAAATTTGTTACAGTTGTGCTTCTTTGGACTCGAATGAATTCTACTGAATGGTAGTTGTGAACTTCTCATTTTGATGCTTCAATAATATTGATTTTGATTATATGAGCAGGTCCACACCCAATGCGACCCTTAATGGAGGAGGAGATCATCGCTGACTGACTGATATTTCCGCCACCGGCATCTTATTTATATCATTACCATTCTCAATGTGCCCCTTTTACAGGAGGACTTTTGATCAGAACCATTTTTTTTAAGAGAAGAAAATTATAATCTGGCGCTAGTCATCCTTCCTTGTATCGGAACTTTCTAGTAGTCTCTATCAACTTTGGAAGGATCATACAAAATTAACTGTAATAAATATTTGATTCATCTTCGACCCATTTCTTTAGCTTCAGATGTCCAAAAATTGATGACTCTATAGTTCCTTAAATTGTATCACCTTATTTGCTTCATTATGGATTGGAATGATCGTTCAGTTTATTATGGATGGAAACCAGTTGTTGGCGGTGTGAATAATGTCATTGTACGCAATGTATATGTTTCACTACACATTTATTAAGCTGCCATGTAGTCCCATGTACAGCAGCTCTCCCATTTTTTGAGTCTCCGGACCTTGGGTCATGCAAGAATGTCACATCCGTCCAATTTTAGAAAGTTTTCTCAAAAGAGTTCTACTTTAAAATAATTGGAAAAAAAAATACCAACTGAAAAGCTTAATTGTTATCCATCTCCATCTGCGGAGTGAATTGAAGACAAACGGGGCTTTAATGAGGCTGAGCTGGGCCACAGTCTATGCTTAAAATAAAATGTTCTATTTGAGGACGAAAGCTTCATTTTTCATTTAGTTCAAGTATCAAGCTTGGGAGAAAGGGGGAATGACAGGGCTCTCAACAATCAACATCAATTTACTCTCATTGTAATGTTTATTTCTTTCTATTTGAGACTCAGACCCTCCATTTCTAGCCCCGGAGAAATTCTTGAATAGGCATTATTGATTATTTATCTTAAACATTTTACTTAATAATTAGTACCTGTAAAATTTAATGGGTCATATTATAAAATATATATTACTCTTTTTTTTTATAAAAAAAATTAATAACACATGTTAAATGTTTAATAGAGTATCTAAGTAGACAATGCCTACAATTTCTCCCTTCACTCATTCCTATGTTCAGTTCTGCAAAACCCACAAAATTCTATTCGCATTATCTTCAATGTCACACAAAATCAGCCCACTGCGAACTTGCGTTGGTTTTGTCCTTCTCTCGGGTGATTCTTGAAGGTGTGATGCCAGTTTTGACGGCGCAATGCACTTCCAAATAAGCATCAACTTCCTATTCTTTAAGAGCTACTAGACTGGTTACCTGCAGTAGCAAGTTTCCCTCGTGAAATTAAAGAATAATTAAATAAATATTGTTGAATCAAATGCATAGGACCACACTAGCTCTTTCACTGTTGTTACGGTCCATGTCTGCCATTAGTCAGACGGTAGAAACAATTTGCAATAGAAATCTCCTTTATATCAGCCCAAAACAATCATAGAAGTAGAAACCTTGTAACTAATACCAAAACTTTTATATTGCTAAGTGCAATATAGATATCGCATTTGCTTTGACATTTTCTTTACAATGACGTAACAGATGTTTAAATTTATTATCCGAACCTCTCATCATTTACTGACTCTTACATTTGATATACGCTATACCTAAATATAAATTAATGTGCTTACGTATTAAAGATCATTTTGTAATAACCCGCTCCTAAATTTCATTTTCGGCATATCTAATATAACTGGATATGCTATCTCAAATAAATCAAACGCTATGTCATTTAGATGGCTCTAAATTTGAGTCATTATTAATCCCCAGTTTACTTTGGCAATACGTTGTACTCTTTCATGCCCTTTGTTAATTGGAAAACATCATTGTCAGTTGTCCCACAAAAATTCTAGTCAACATCAACATAAAGTTATCTGCATACACATGCAGAATCTGAATGACACAAAAAGTCATGAATTTAGAGAAATCTCACGCAGGCATCTCTTACGTACGTAATCTATTCCATAGTTAATATATATAAAATTTAATAAATTATATTATAAATATATATTAATTTTTAAAAAATTAATAATATCTATCAACTATTAAATAAAATATTTAAAATATATAATATTTATTTAAATTTTTTTTATAAATTTATGAAAGAAAATTGTCTCAAATAGTAAGATTGAACGATGTATTTTAAAAATTTTTGAATTCAAATCCTATTAAAATCTATTGTTGGGACTTGTAACATATCTTAATTTTATAATAAGATAGCCTTTTCTCTCCTTAAACTTTTGTTTTAAAAAATAAGTCACTTGAATGTGTGCAAAATCTGCACCATAGCAAAACTCACTAAAAGTTAAACACACACAGGATTAAAAATACCCTAGTTGAATAATCTCCTAGCTGTTTAAATATTTCTTCCTATATTTATTAGTTGAGGATGTGTTTGATTGTAAGTTTGTACTACTCAAACAAATTTTTGGAGGATTAAATAGACTTTAGTTGATTTTTTTGTTTTATTTGTTTTAACCTTTATGTACTGTTTTTTAAATATAATTTTAGTTTTAAAAATTCGTTTAAATTAAAATAATTATTCTTAATTTAAAGTTAATGTGATTTTTTTAAAATATAAATTACTTTACTTAAATTTATTTTTGACAACTTGTAAAAAAAATTACTTTTAACAAAAAATTAAATTTATAAAATTAAATTCATTAAAAATTAAATGTATGAAATCTAATTCGAATACACTATCACCTCGCATCACGGCATACTCTCTCTCTCTCTCTCTCTTCAGTTCTCAACTTTCCTCTTATGTTAAATCCCAAATAACAAGTAAATTGGTGAGGGTGTGGGGACCTTAGTTAGATATATACGCGATGGACATGGTTCATTGCTCTTGCCTTGAAACTTCATTGATATGAATATGACAATGTGTACTTTTTCAGTTTTATGCCTTCCTTTTTTACCTTCTCCTTTTCTCCCCCTGCAAGCCCGCGATCGTAAGTTTCTAAAATGAAAGCAAGGTTTGGTTTGATGGCAAAAGAAATAAAAAACACAGCTATAAGTGTCTCTATTTCAAAGTTCAAACGGACATATATATATATATATATATATATATATAGACACACACACACACACACATATATATATATATATGCAGGTTTTTCGTCAACTTTTCTATACATTACTGAATAGTAATTAAAGTCTTATTTAAACTTTTCTTAAACACCTCTTATTGTATGGTGTATACACACCTTCACACGTGTAACAATTACTATTCTGTCGTTTGAAGGGAGACCTTCTAATTAATTGTCATTGTCAAATCCGAACAAAACCAAGGACTCTTGCCCCAAGTGATAACGACCAAGCAAGGCAATTTCTTGTATATTTCCAGAAACCGACATACATTAGTAATAATCCTCAAGTATCAAGCAAATTCACAAACACCCAATCAAATCAATCACTCTCTAAAAAAATATGTATACCCACATGCACAACTTCCCTAAGCCAACCACATTATTGCTGACTTAATTAATTTAATTAATTCCTAATGAAAACAGGATGGAACCCACCACCCTAATAGCACTGTACAACCCACCCACGTAACCCGTAATCACAAACGAACTACACCGTCCTTACGGTTTCATCACTCTACCTTTCCATGTGATCAATTGGCGAGAAGGTTTTCCCCACATGAATAAAGCTTTTGGTGCTGCCAAGTATGCTTCTCTTTTGGGACTCGACGTCGTCATTTGACTCGTCATCTTCTTCAATATTCCCCAGCGAAAAATACTCCACCTTTTCACCATAAATTCTGACCAAAAGCAAGTAGAAAGAAACAGCGAAAACGGTCACCCCGATGAAGAGCCAGCTGAATTGGATGTTCACCAGTGATTTGGCGCGGTGGAGGGCCTCGTGGCTAGAGCATCTCACCACCTTGTGACCCTCCTCGTCGTTCATGTAACAGCCTTTGGGTATCAGCCCCGGCGTCCAGAGCATGAAACCCATCACTATGAGCCACAGCCCTTGGAAGAATATGCTGAGGGAGCGCACGAAGCTGACCAAGAAGCTCTTGGGCAGGCCAATCCCCATGAGAGTGGTGCACAGGGAAACGAGGACCACGAGCTGCAACAGCATGTGGTACTGTCCCTCTGGGCCCATGTGGTCAGCGGAGTGGAGGTGGAAGAGAAGAAATTGCTGCGCGAAGGCGACGGCGCCGAGCAACTGGGTTAGTCCGTACTGAGCCTGCATCCGGGTTCGGTCGAGGACGATGGCGAAGGCAGCGTAGACGAAGAAAGTCATGGAAATGGAGGAGTGCTCGAAGTTGTGGAGATGGTTGGAGGGAATGGTCCCGTCTGGGTCGAGAGGCTGGTGGCGAGCGGGGCCGATGAAGAGCTCCATGGAGATGGAGGCTGTGGAGCCTGCCATGATAAGGACAAGCTCTAGGTATCTGAACTTTGCGGCGGGAAACCACGGTGGGGCGGTGTAGGACTTGGAATTAAGAGCATGGAGCTTGATGTTGTTGAAGAGGTGCCACAAACCAATGAGCAAGAAGCCAAAACCTGGAGCTACATGTCCCACCAGAGTGCCCATGGTAATGAACCAAATGAGAGTGAGGGTGGTGCTGGTGCTGGTGCTGTTGCTGTTGTATTTTGGATAGAAAGGGAGGGAAAATATGTTGGTGATGTGAGGCAGAAAGAGAAAGGGAGGCTTTAAGAGGAAATTTTGATGTGGTGTTGGGGTCTAGACTCTAGACGCTTCTGTGGAGGGGCTTTGAAGTCCAAAATTTGGGGCTTCAATTCGCTTGTTGAACAAGCTTATAAAAAGCTTATTTCCATCTGTGGTCTGACCAAATAACCCTTGACCAATGAGATGCGGTAGCGCTGCCTCTCTAGAATAGCAGCAGTATCGTCATGGACTCCTTGTGCTGTGTTTAATGTTTACCCCTTTAATTATTGATATAAGACTAATTAACAACTAAAGAAACAGCTTTCACCACACTTTAATATCATCCTCTCAAGTTTTTTTTTTTTAAATAAGGAAAAAGCATGTTTTCTTTCAAATTTGGCTTCAGTTTTGTTTTCTTCCCTTAAAGTTTTGTTTATTTCAACAATTGTCTTAAAAGTGCAATGTTAATGATGTATATAATTAGAGAGGAAAGATACTTTCACACCAAGAAAAAAAAAACACTTTTTAGTGCTGAAATATACTTTTTAATACTTATTTATTTTTTAATGAAGAAGATATAAGAAATTTAATGTAAAAATAATAAAATTCTATAATTAATTATGTTTTAAGTCTGTTTGTTTTGGCTTTTCCTTACTGCTAACATGACTTTTCATGTTTCCTAAAACAATTTTTATCTCAACAGAAAATTTTCATTTTTTTTTCCCGAGCGTTTAAAACGCTAGACAAACATGCAAATCATGCTTAAATTTACTGAGTGTGTACAATTTAAACCAATGAGATAATATCAGTACAACTATTGATGTGGCAAGATGACCGTTAAATTTATGCAAACTCTATATATGTTTTTAAGTCTCAAATTTGAAGGACCCTACAGCGAACAGGCCACATGCCTCATTTTATTATCCTAGTTACGTGTGATTAGTATTTGTTTAATATTTTATCGTTTTGATAATGACAGGCATTACGAAGAGTGTGGCGTAGTTGAATTAGAAAGAACAAATGAATTGTACACACTAGCTCGTGCAGCTAGTGTTTCGTGGAAACTCGAAAAGAAAAATTCCAAAATGTACACGTTGTCCACATTTTTTCATTTCTTTCACGAAACTGCGAGATGCTGATTTTCGAAGGAGCATGTATTTAAAAATAGAAACTGCGAAGAAAATTCGAGGAGTTGGTACTCTTGATTCCATTTATATTTCTTCTTTCTTTGATTTTTAGTCTTTTGATAATTCGAAGGGTTATGTTATTATGTCTGATTTTGTTTGTTTGTTATGGCATTTGCTTACTTTTCTTATTACAATTTACAAATTCAATTTGAATTCCGACGGTAAACGTTCTCAATTAATTAGTTGACCAATTTCTTTTTTTCTTCCATCATCAGGTACGTAATATATATATAAGATTACCCCAATCCCTTAACTCAGTATTTTAATTCAATTTTTTATTTGCACAAAAGGATCTGATTTCTTTTTTGTCAGCTTCAAAATATTAATGGGGTAAACTGTATTTGGTCAATTTGATTTACTAAATTTAATTATATTTTTAAACTAAAATTAAGTACTTTTTTGTTCTAATTTAACACGGCCTCTTACAATTTTCTTATAACTTTCAAATTTAAAATTAATTTATAAATATGAGAAGAACATAAGTAAAAATTGATTTTAAGATAAAAAAAAGTTTTAAAAAAGACTAATATATCTATTTCAATTATTAATAGAACTTACTGCTAAGCTCATCTTTTGAGAGTAATAGACAATCATTTTGATGTGTCATTATTATATATAAAAAAATCATTTGTTGCATGCATACCTGAGAATCAACTCCTAATTTGTAAGACTTGAAAAATACTAAAAAAAAAGGTCAAAGTAAAACAAGAAAAATTAATGTACTTAATTTTATAAACAAAATACAAGACCACCACATTGCTTGATTATCACCACATAAATAGGAGGAATCGACCGAGACGGCATTTGTACCACTGCGCCAGCTAATGTAGAGATTATAATATGATGTTTTCGATTATTACTTTCGCATCTGCAGATATGATTCTCATTATCTGTATTTTTTAAAATAAAGAAGTTCAATCATCCATTCTATAAGTTTGCCTTGGAGACTACTATATAATAAATTTCATTCTTTTAAATCCCTTAAGATTTGCATAACTCGAGTTTATCATTTTTTAACTCCAAAAACAAGATTTGTTTCCATACTTCCATGATATTGTCTAAAAACCGTTTATTCACTTGGCTGATTTCATGCTAATGACTGAGCCAACTTCATTTTCTAGATGATTTTTTTAGTGTCTCAAAATATTCAGAAAAGTATATTTGGCTGAAAAGCCACTCGAATGAACTAACGGTGAAAAGATTTTGGTACGATGAAAGGTTTTGATAATTTGTAAAAAATTATAAATTCAAATTTTTATGCGGTAAAAAAAAAATTAAACAGAGAAATCCCTATATATTGCTGGGAGTGCAAATGGCCAAGTTCTAACCTTCCCTAAACTTTTGCAGTCTTACCGGACTTGAAAATAAATAAAAAAAAAAAAAGCATCTACCCAACCCCTTAGGATGAAAGGAATAAAGAGCAAACAGAGAGAAAGGGTGACAAAAGACAGGGAGAATGAAAACATAGATTAAGTAATGGGGGTTTCCTTGCCGCGGCCATGGATGGCATAGTATAGGAGATAACCTCGATTCCATGTTTAACAGAACAAGAAAAAGTATAGTACAAAGCTTTAAAATTAGGGGAATATTTAAAAAATAATAATCTTATATATAAGATGTAAGCCAATGCAAATATAAAGAATTAACGTCTCATTTGATACATTGCGTAGGATAAAATTTGATAATATAAGGTATAATAATACAAAGTCTGATAATATAATATAAAATACTATAATACTTGATAGATATTATAAGGTTTAATTGTAAAAGAAAAATACTATTAGAGTATTATATTTTTATTTAACCTGATATAAAGTAATTCTATCAAGTCTTATTAAATTACCTAATTAAGACTTGATTAGTTTATTTTATAATTATTTAATAAAAATAAGTTATCAAATAACTTTATTCTATTATATATCATACCAAACATATAATAAAATTAATTATATAATATAAACTTATATTATCA
Organism: Castanospermum australe; assembly: GCA_019955255.1. Lineage (NCBI taxonomy): Eukaryota > Viridiplantae > Streptophyta > Magnoliopsida > Fabales > Fabaceae > Castanospermum > Castanospermum australe. The sequence goes on along the minus strand of NSJW01000247.1, from coordinate 215,647 downwards.
AATTTTATATTATATATTAAATATGGGCTAAACTCTTTGACTATTGACAGGTCGGTACTGGCGAAACAATCTAGGATTACTTTTACTGCTTTTGTGAAATAGAGGAGAAAGAGGCAAAGAGCATTATAGAATAATAGTTTGCTTGGGGCTGATCAAAATATAGTTTTGGGCTGTGATAATGGTGAAGGTTTTGGTCCATTCGAAAGGGATGCTAGAATGCTGACCAAAAAATAAAAAAGTAAGGGATGCTAGGAGCAATAAGGTCCAAAATATGCTCGGTTTAATAGAAAAATTCCTTATTCCGGTTTTTAGATCAACATCTTTAAGCTTGAAATAATTTAGATGGGGATCTGGCTCGGCTGCAATGCTCAAGGCATTAGTCTTGAATATCCCCACCACGGGATCGATCCTGGATGAGGGACATCCCACCCCTCCCCCAACACTCCCACCCCCTAGACCAAAACAAATAGAAATAATCTAGATGAAAAAAAAAACAAAAGCTTAAAATAATCTAAAACCAAAACAACAAAGTTCAATTCCTTTGTTTCAGTTCAACTAACACACGGAGATATATTAACTTACTTTAATCTCAAGATGCACTAATGTATATATAAACTCTATGTTAATAGAGAACCAGTTCACCAAGAGTGGATCAAAACAGGAGGACATCGCTGATCTACTCTGACGCGAACAATAATGACTTGAAAATATGAAATTGGGCATCATATTGACCCCAACATCCAAATTAAATCACTAATTTCCTTTAGGACTCCTTAGAGAAATGTTTTTTTGCACACTACGATATTTACACTAATTCTTATACTTCTTTATTTAGGAAAAAAAATAGACAGAGTGAATGCATGTTTTTTTTTATTTTATTACAAAAAATAGTATAATAATAATGTAATACAAATAGTATGCAAATAACATTAATTATTGGACTCCAAAGTAGTGATTACTCCTTTAAATTATGATACCAGATCAAACACAGCATGCAATAACCACCTAAGCATCACAACGGCTTTCAATAGTTGCAGAGAAATCAAAGGTACTTGATCTTGCAATTGAAAAATGAAATTTCAGCATCGATATCTTGAATGCAATAAAGAGATATTATCAAACATATCCTAGCAATTCTAGCTAGGAAACAATCAAAGGAATAATCAATCATAAAAAAATATATATATAATATATAATGTTTAAACTACCTAGAGAGAAAAAGGTCGTCGAGTTCATGATTACAACCATGGGCACATTGGAAAAGTTTTCAAAACGAAAAAAAAAAAAAGAAAATTAACATTGAGGAGGGTTTTACTTTTTACAAGTTTTCAGCAGGAGAGTTATCGGCTTGGGGTATTGCACTGAGACTTGTTACAAATTTTGCAGCCAAATTTGAAGCAACGTAATTCTACGTACGTCTGGTCTATTGTACCCCAACCCTTAAACGTTGTATGCGAGCCTGCAAAGCTAGCATCAAATTGGCAAACTCGGCAGGAGAACTGAACCACAAGGATCCAATTGCATCCAAATCCTTGGTAGCTGTGGAGGTGGGAGCGTGGATATCCATGTAGGATCGTTCAAGGTATGCATTCAAGAAATAGGTGTCGGAGATTAGGGATTTCCAATCCTTGCATACGCAACTGCGTTCCTGAAGGCAGCTCGCAGGGACCCTTGGCAGGATCTCCAGGATGAGTTCCCCAGGGAGGAAGAGGAACGGCGGGGCCTCAGGCGGCGCGTCTCCCTCACGCGTCCCTAGTGGTGGGCCACCCTCAGCTTCCAGCGTCAACCGGCGTTTCTTCCTGGGGCTGGCCATGCTTATTCAGTTGAGAGAGAGGGACATGTTTCTTATTATCCTATTAAGTTTTTAGGGTTTATAAGGGTTGTAAAAAAAATAAAACAAAATATAATAAAAAAATAACAAAACATGATAAGAGAAAGTGAAGAGATGGCGTAAAAAGAAAATAAAAATTTAGAAGAAAAAATAAAACCATCAATAAAAATGAATATAATAAACCAACTTTAGGGACAGTTTAGCAATTTTTAAAATTGATTTACAACTATTTAAGATAAATTAATCATATATATTCAGGTTATTTAATAACTAGTTTTAATTTTTTATTCTTTATTTATTTGGTTAAAATTTGTCTTAAACCAAATTTTAACGCAAATTTAATATTTAAATGAGAGGAACAAAATATGATAAGTAAAATTTTAATTTAAATATTAAGCGAAAGTATGTTAAGACGCAAGTTTTACCACTCAAGTCCATAAAGAAAACTCATTCCAAAAGGGTAATTTACCAAAAGAGTAACTTATTAGGTAAGAATGCCTCATGAGTTAAATATCACATTGAACCCTAACCTATTTAATGTGAGACATAACAAAAGAGATAATGTCAAAAGAAAACAAAAAATTAGGAAAAAAAAAATAAGAGCCATTGATAAAAATAGAACACAATAAAATTAATTTTATATTAATTTTATTCTAAACTAATTTTAACTTTAAAATATGGTACCCAAATAAAACGGGGAAAGTGTTACATGCAAACATCTCATGCATGAATGTCTTTGATAGCTGTGCACATTTTCTAAGAATTTTATCTCTTAGTTAGAGCTTTACAAGAAGAAACCCTTCTGCTTTTCTTTTTCCACCGTATACTATGTTTTTGGGCCAATTTTAATATTAATCGAAATTTAATCTATCTTTAAATTATTTTGAAGGCACCTCTCACGTTATAATACATTTAAAAGAATTAATTTAATTCACTATAAAACAACCCTGCTGTATATCCCATCATTTGCCACATAACAAAATGAGTTTTGCTACACTGATCATAATCATAATAAAAAGTTAAAAACACAAGACACTCCTTTAGTTGCAGTGCCTTACTCCCTATAAAAGATTCTTAATTAAACATGTGTATTTTTAATGTTAGTTATTATTTGTATATGCATAGTTTACAAAACTGACGTGATACAAATTTAATAATATTATATTCTTAAGAATTTCTTCTCTGTCTATATATGAAGAGAAAATATTATAGGGCTACCTTAGTTGCTATATTTTTAAATTGACGGTCATTACCAACATTTTCCGTCAATACTTTAATAATTTTTTGTGATTTAAACTTTAATTGAACGTAATATTTTTAGGAATCTAATCGTTTAATTTTTTTGTCCATAGACGTGAAATATAAGATAATTTTAAAATACATAGTTGTATAATTCAGATCAGAAGTCGAATCAGTCAGAGAGTCGAATCACCGGGTCAGCGGTCTGACTGCAGGTTAAGCGGTAGAATTAAAAAATTTAGATAAAAAAATAAATTAAAAAAATTTACTATATAAAAAGTACTTTATATTTTTAATATAACACAATTTAATTGTAATATTTAAAGAATACATAATTGAACAATATAATTCAATATAATAGACAAACATATTTTAACTAACAAATAACATAAATTAAATCATTTTATAAATATTTTTTAAAGAACAATATAAATCTAATAATCCTATCAAGCTCACTCATTCCTTATTTCTTGTATTAAAATAAAATAAAAAAAAGTATTAAAAATATTAAAAAAATTATAATAAAATATATATTAAAGCCAGGTCAACTAGATTGAGTAGGTAAAGACGGTTGAATTGGATGGGTTGAGCAGTTGGATAGGGCGGGTCGTCCAGGTGGAGCGGGTCGATGCGAAAAATAGTTTAAAATCTCAAGCGAATTGGTTTAGTGTCCGATTTACAGATTTTCCTGTCAAACCAGCCGGTTCGATTCGGTCCATACAACTATGTTAAAATAGCATTGAATTTTTTTTCTTAAAAAAACAAGGATTTTGTTAACACGTTAAATAACAAACAAATTAATGATTTGTTTGTGCAATAGATATATTAACTTTTACATTAATCTCAAGATGCTCTAATGTATATATGTAATCTCTTTGTTAAGAGAGAATGAGTTCACCAAAGGTGGATCACAACAGGAAGACATCGCTAATGTCTGACGTGAACAATTATGGCTTGAAAATACAAAGTTGAGCATCGACCCCAACATCAAAATTAAATCACCAATTTACTCCAGAACTCCTTAAATTAATACTCCTCTAAATTATAATACCAGATCAAACACAGCATATGCAACCAGCATCTAAACCTCACAACAGATTTCAACAGTTGCAGAGAAAGATACTCGATATCTTGCAATTGAAAAAAGAAATTTCTTCATCGATGTCTTGAATGCAATATAGACGTATCAAACACATCCTAGCAATTCTAGGAAACAGTGATATATATATATATATATATATATATATATATATATATATATATATAATGTTTAAACTACCAACCCCCAACTTGTCAAGAGAAAAAGGTCGTCAGGTTCATGATTACGACGATAGACACATTGGAGAAGTTTAAAAACAAAAGTTGAAAATTAACTGAGGAGGATTTTTCGTTTTTACAGGTCTTCAGCAGACTTGTTATGAATTTGCAGCAAAATTTGATGCAATATAACTCTACGTCTGGCCTCTTGTACCTCAACCTTCACAGTTTCCAAAAGTGCTATGCGAGCCTGCAAAGCCACCATCGAGTTAGCAATCTCAGCGGAACTGAACCGTGATACCATTGCATCCAAATCCTTCATAGCTCTCGAGATGCGAGCGTCGATATCCATGTAGGATCGTTCAAGGTATCCCTTCAGGAAATGGGGCTCCGAGATTAGGGATTTCCAATCCTTGCATACGCGCCTGCATTGCAGAAGGCAACTCGCAGGGACCCTTGACAAAATCTCCAGGACGAGTTCCCCAGGGAGGAGCGGCGGTGATGGCCGCGAGGCCTCAGGCGGTGCGTCGTCTCCCTCACGCGTCGATAGTATGTGCTCACCCTCAGCTTCAAGCATCAACCGCTGTCTCTTCGTGGGGTTGGCCATGATCATTCAGTTGAGAGAGAGGGACTTGGATTTCGGAGCTCCCTCGTTTCTTATAAACCTATTAAGTTTTTAGGGTTTTATACGGGTTGTGAAATAGCGCTCAAGGTATAGAGTTTAGAGTTAGTATAAATTTATAAGGATTTAGTTTTTTTTTCATCAATAATATTTACATAAGATTTTGTTTATTTAACTCTATATGTCTAATCTCTCTCAAATTATAATAATAATGGTATATACTTTTATAAAATATGACGCTAAAAAATTAAACTAATTTATTTTTATTATGTCAATACTTAATAAATTTATAAAAATTTAGTTTTGATACACTTTACGTATAAATATTTTTTATCTTAATATTTAATCATTATTATTTAAAAAATTTAAATATAATAATAATTATTTTAAAAGTCAAATCTTTTTCACTTGATTAATAATATTTTGTACAATTAATACTTAAGGAAAATCAACAACTTAAAAATGCACCTTATAGAAATGTCACATAAAAAAAAGAAAAGTCTGAAGGAGAGGCTAATGATATCAACAAAAACTTATAATAATACTTATAAATCGTCTATTAACATAAGTTATTGGGATGAATGAAAATTTAAATAAAAATTATGAATTTAAATTATGATAATAATTTTTAAATAAACTGAGAAATAATTAATATTAACAAGTTCATGTGTGGCAGATGACAACTCATCAAAAGATTTAATATATACCAAAACAAATGTTCTATTTTACGGTGTTATTTTTTTGAGCTGTATTACATGAGATAAATCCGGAATGGAGCAAGGGAATTGACCATGAAAACTAAAATATATTTAGGTACATTCTGCCTTGTGTTTCGAGTACCGATCCAAAAGCAAATAACCATTTTAATTTAAGCCACCTAGTTTAGCTTAAAATAATCTAAAACCGAAAAACGAAGTTCGATTTCATGGTTTTAATTCAATCAACACAAATAATTAATAGCAGTCAGAGAATTAATTAGATTTAGGCTCCAACAAAACTACTTACGCCATGTATTTACAATTTGTCTATCTTTCCATACAAATGTCAACAAATTTTTCGACAACAATGGACTTGATACAACATGAACCCGTATGCCAGAACAATACCTTTCCTCCCGAGGATCTGATCCTGGTTCTCGTGAAATCAATGCTGCATATGGAAATCTTTCATCTCCTTTTTCTCAAGATCCACCTCCAACGATCAACCATGGATCTTGACAAAATAGTTAAGGATTCAGGACTTAGAAACGCACCTGTGTTTTTATGAGAAGCCATAGGAGGAAAGATAGTGTTCTGGCGGCGTCGTCGAGTCCATTGCCTTTCCAGGCGTTTCTATCTTCATCATAAAACAGTTTTGAAGGCAGCCAATCGAATGGAAAGATGTTATATATATTCACGCATAAGCCTCAAATAAATACGTACTCAACATATTATATGATAGACTTACGGATTTATGTAAACGTTGGACAGTGATTCATCAAGATACATGGTACGGATATATTTGGTGAAAACTCCATATATATCCACACAAGCTCAGGATAGATGATATGCATGTGTTTGGTGAAAACTGGCTGTTGAATTGAAGATAAATTAAAATGTACTTGTCCTGGTTTTGGATTATTAGATAAGCTTAAACATGTTTCTCAAATTATGAATGAGCAAGTGTATTGTTTTCAGCATTTTGGCATATATAACTTGAAGCCAGAATTGTATATGCACAATTAATTAATTTCCTCGGTCCAAGTCTAAATTGAGATTAATTCTGTTAAATGCCCCTCCAAGAACCTTTTTGCCCGTTTGCCGTAGTAGAGGGGTTATGGCTTCAGCTGTTATAATATTTTAGCCAACTAAATGTGATAATTGTTACTTCCAAAAATGATATTTTTAAAATTATTTTTTAAAACTTGAACCAAATATATTTTTAGTATAATTATGTTAGGTTTGAATTAAAATGGTTATTTGCTTTTAGATTGGTACTCAAAACACAAGGCAGAATGTACCTCAATATATTTTAACTTTTATGATCAATAAGTATTGTGAACTGGTAAGAGAGTTATATTTCTAGGAGAGGATTTCATGGCTAATTCCCTTGCCTCGTACCGGATTTACATCTTATAATACAAGTTATATCTTTAGTTTAAAAAAAAAAAACTGAAAAGTTGAACATTATTTTGGCACATAAATGCAACATTTATTAAGGTCTATTTTCACCCGCCACACATGATTGCTCGGATTGAAATGCTAATGTTGAGGAGCATTCACACAAACATTAAGGAGAGTGGAGGGGATTCTATCCCTCTCCAATATTCTCCATCTTTTTCTTTTTTTTTTCTCCTCTCCTTTCTTCCTTTCCCATCTCAACAAGGAGCCACCCAAGACCACTTCTACTTGAGGAAAATTTTTTGTATACTTTTAAAATAGTATACTTATCCAATCGACTTTTTATAATTATTCAGTTGTTAGATTAAATATATAATTTTAAATAATAAAATTAAATTTAAACCCTTGAAATTTTTTAAAAAATATTACTTTTAGACTAAATAAGAATTTTTCTTATTAGAGGGCCCCTCAATTTCTTGTAGAAATTTTGTTATTCTAAAAATTAATTGAAGTGTTTATTTATGTTAATGCCAGAATTAAAAAATTTCTTATCGGAGGCTAAAAGAAAGGATACCTTGATTAGGAGAGGCTAAGTTACAAGAATTTTCATTTTTTTAAATAAAATTAGATATATAAATTGTACTTATGCATATGCTTCAAATAATTTATTTGAAAATATAACAGATTTGAATGTAACGATCAAATTGTTTACCACTTCATAAAAAAGACTCTAAAAAGACAAATCAATATAATAGATGGTACTCATTTTTTGTTCTTACCAATAACCTAATTAGTTAATATGCTTTTTATTGACTGTTAGTTTTATTTTATGACTTTTAAGTATTTATTATAAAAAACAACAATTAATAAATAGTTTAACAAATAATCTCAAATACTGATGCTCTATGAAAAAGGAAAAAAAACAAAACCCGGTTAGCAACATCCTAGATGCTGGGGAAGATACTCAACATACAAATTTGTGGATTACAGATTTTTTCCATTTTATTCAATTTTAAATATATTTTTATTATTTTTAAATTAAGTCCCTGTAATTTTCCATTCACATTCTCCTAATGTATAGGTACCTGAGTTAGATGGTAAAAAGATCAATTTTAAAATTTTAATTTTGTTTGAATATTACTGAGTAAAATACTTTTAAAGTGTAATTGTAGTGGTATTTATTATAAAATGTGAATCTCACATGATAAAATTGAATTTATAATGATTGTTAAAAAAAAAATCAAGAGAATTCACCTAAAAATTAATTTTTTTCACAGCAAAACTCAACTGAGTACTTTTAAAATTACTTTTAAAATCAATTCTAAAAATTTAAACCAAGCACATCAAAGTTGTGATTGCCCGACATTGAAGACACTTTTTTATAAAAAATTCCAAGACACCTTTTTGATTCAACAATGATTCTCCATATTACAAGATGTAAACGAGACATCCTATAAGTAAGTCTACTAAAGACACACTGGTTCAAGTTTTGAAAAAAAAAAAAACATTTCGAAGAATATCATTTTCAAAAACAATAATTTTCATATTTAATTGGCTAAAATATTATCAAAAATGGTTCCGACCACCATGGAATACTTAAGTCGTCATTTAAGGGTGAGAACCTGTTCTGACATTTTCCTCTTTGTGAAAAAGATTAATCTTACACTCAAATAATATGGAGATACGAGAAACCAAAAAACACAGTTACGGCCACCGTTCATCATTGTGAGCTGCTGTTGTCCATGACGGCAGGTCCAACCCGTAATGGCGGGCAGTCATCGGTGACAAACTGATACTGACGACAATATTCACAATCCAAAGTATCCTGAATGAATACTCCAGTTGCCAACACCTGAAAACATAACCTCTACTACAGTGAACGGGCAGAAGGGTTTGCTAAAGGGGCATTTAACAGAATTAATCTCAATTTAGATTTGCACCGAGGAAATTAAGCATATACAATTCTGGCTTCAAGTTTGTCGTGTCTTGATGAAAACCAAAATGCTGAAAAGAATAAACTTGCCCACTCATAATTTGAGAAACATCTTTAAGCTTATATAATAATCCAAAACCTAAACTACATTTTAATTTATCTTCAATTCAACAGCCACTAACACATAATTATCCAAGAATTATTGTGAGTTAGTTTTCATCAAATATATGCATATCATCTATCCTGAGATTGTAGATGTACATGGAGTTTTCACCAAATATATACATAGCATATATCTTGTTGAATCATATCCTACATTTACATACACCCATCAAGTCAATCAAACAGAACAGTCAGACTCCATCTAAGCAAATCCTTGCTGGAAAGCATTGTTCTTTTCTATAATGCACAAGAAAGTTCTGCTTAGAATACTTGTTGGTTGTTGCATGCCACATGTGAATAAGCAATCCAATAAAGCATATTCAATCGGAAGGGTTATCCACATCTTCGCTCTGATTTCCTAAATTGAATAATTCTATATTCTCCTAACTCATCTTTCTAATTATTATCCTAATTACTAAATAAAGAAATTATTAAATGCATTAATAGCTTTCAAAATAATAAATGTTTTTACTTTCTCATTTAATACTTTCTTTATTAAATATTAAGAGAATTATTAGAAGAATAAGTTAAGAAGATATAACATTACTCATAACCAAAATTTGCAATAACATAAACACGAAATGTCGCTTAGTTGGCAAACTGCAAAATAAGGTTTACACGGACAAATTGTACCTGCAGTGCAGAAGTTCAAAAATTCATTAGAATCACCTTATGGTCAGGGCTAAGTGCCTAAGTCAAAGCCAAAACGGAGATTAATTCCACACTCAGAAAGTGTGAGGACACCACGTAATTTTTTTTTTAAAAAAAAAATCGACATACTCACTAAAGAACTGTAACAAAAAATTCAAGATTTAACATGAGGATTAAAATTCTATTCCAATCGATCTATATATAGAATATAAATATATTCTTTATTCCCATAACAAGAAGACAATGCTGTCAACTTAGGAGGCATACTTGTCACTTTGTTCACATTCAATCATTAATGACATAGAAGCAAAGACTCGGTTACCACAAAATAAACCAAATAATCTAATCACTTCATTTACAATCACATGATAAGTATGATTCAACATAAACCCATAATTTAACACTTAAACAAAAGAATAAAACTGCAGATTTACTTACAAAAGAACAAAAACCCAAGCACATGCCAATTGCCAAAGCATGGGAGAGTATAAGCTGTAGTACAATATTTTATTTCGAACTCGCATGAGGATATCCTGATCCCGCTGCTTGATATGTGCTCTTTGACTATTTCTGGGTAAAAACTTTTTCCCTTTGACCTAAATTTTCTTACACTTGAACCTTAACCCTAAAAAACAGGTAAACACAAAGTGGAAATGAAGACAAATGAGGCTGATAAGTCATTTAGTAAAGACATGACAATCCGTCAACATAAGGGTTTAACAATGAATAATCTCTCAACTCAGTGGTTTACATACAAAAAGCCAATTTTCAAACTGAATAGGTAAGCCCAAATATATTCATTCTTTCCCTCTTCACCATCATCAAACTGAAGTATGAGAATGAAAAAAAAAAATTGAGTTAAATAAGAAGCAGGGGATGTAAGTACACATAGAATAAGTGCAAATTATTAGCCCAACATGTGAAAATAATAAAATCAAGGTCCACCCAACCTAAAATGATTATACACATCAAAAGGTTTCTCAAGTCAAGCAGGGGTTTTGGGTATTGGGCAGAGATGGGGTTGCAGTCCTGAGAGAAATTTGCAGCAAACTTCGCACCCATCTCAATGTATGTTTGATTTTTTGTATATCAACGCTTGCAAGTTGCAAACTTCCACTGACTATCCGAACAGACACCATCGCATAATTTTTCAACAGAGTAACTCATCGACTTGCCTTCCTTCAGGTAAAAGAACACCCAACAGAGCACTAACCGCGAAACGGGACGACAACTTAGCACCATTCATGTCATTCAGAACTCTCGCGAGAGAGGCGTCCATATCGCCCATCGATCTATGAAGGTGGTCATTCACGAATTGGACATCGGAAATTAGGGATTTCCAGGACTTGCATACGCACCTCAATTGCAGCAGATATTTGGTGGGAACCCTTGACAGGATTTCCAACATCACTTCCTCCGGGAGGACCGCTGGCGCCGGCGAGGGCTGAGCTTCGGGATGTGCTCCGTGTCGCCTCGCATTGCCAATGCTGTCTGAGTTTCAGTTCCACTGGTCTGCATCACGAAGAATTTTTTATAATTATATTAAGAACATATTTATTATGAATTATATATTACGAATATATTATTTCTTTTAAGTTACAAGAATGAAATAAATCAATTATAAATGTGTAATTTATAATTCAAAGTTAATATATTCAGTAAAAAATACGGACATGATAGATGATGTAGTAACATTTTTTTTATTTAAAAACTAAAGAATAAAATTTATTTTTTATGTTTCACAAATATTTTATTTATTAATTTCCTTTAATAATAGTTAATTTTATCAATTTAAAATTTCAAATTCTCAATAATTTTATTCCTTCATCTATTACATCATAGGTGAACTTTTTTTTAATTTTATGAATGAAATGACAAAATTATTGACGATTTAAAATAAAATCAATCTTTTAAAAGATAAAATTAATAAAAGAGATATACGTGAAAATACAAAATTTTAAACTGTATAGTCTAAAAACAAAAGAAACAATTTTAAAATCTCAAGTGTGACCACACTATTTAGCTTTTACACAGCCACTACGGTCAGAATTATGCGTATTTACACAGCCTTGCACAACTGCGCACTTCAAGTTATGTGTGTAATTGTGCACAATTGTAATACTAATCTTGGGATGGGATAAAAAAAGATTTGTTGATGGGATCAAATTTTTTACACACAAGGTCAATGCTTTCTCGTTGCTTTATAACTGAACTCGTATGCCTAATGGTATTCCGCTAACCAATTTGTTGGTAGCTTTTTCCCTGTGATGAAATCTTTACATAGAAACTTGCTGACTCAAGCATGGAAGATGGTGAAACCATATCAGACTACCACTTGTGGAACGTTGTTGACAGCAATGTCAAATGAAATTTGATGATGTTAAACTTACCTTAAGATGACTATTATGGATGCAAAATTTTCCATTCTCATGGGGGATACTTTTCCAACAATTCAATCGATAGAAAAGGAAATTGAGCTCTGCACAACTTTTAATCATGAAACTAATGTACAAACCATACTAGTATGCTACGGGGTACAAGTGCCATCATAATAGAGAAAAAGAAGTTCAAAGTTCATTGTCAATTATGAGCTCAGCTGCAGCACTCATTGTACCCACCCCACCAACACCCAGTAAAGCAAGAGCAAGTTCCTCCTCATTCAACTGCCTCAACCCGTTGCTCAGTCTCTTCAACAGATCTACATCTACTTCCAGCACCCAGTTTGGTGTGCAACCAATCATCAGGCTCACAAACCCCGACACATAGGCACGCCAAGTAGCTGAATCACAGCCAAGTGATATCTTACCATCAAGTGCACTTGCCAGAAACTCCATGTGGATACCCAAAATGTTTGGACGTCGCTTTGAAGCTGATGAAGATGAGTCAACCCCCCAAGCAAAAGCCCCACAAAGAACTGCAAAGTAAGCAAGTGCATATCCACCAAGCATTGCTACCATTCCATCTGACTTCTCTTCCTGGCCAGTTCTGTGAACAGATATAAACCACGAAGGCAAAGTTTCTTTTATCAATAATTGAACCAACATCAACCCTCCTGATAACCATACTAATGAAGCCCCAAGGGCAGCTGCAAGCTTCACCCGAGTCATTGATGCAGCAAGTGAAACCTGTCCATATTTTATGCCATCTTTTGTTGCTTTCAACTTTTCCAATCGCTCCCTTGGAAGCCCACTATATACAATTTCTCTCACTGAGTGCATCAAGATGGAAACAATTTCTTCTGTCAAGAAAACCACATCTCTGATTGACCGATAAACACGTAGATAGAGAATTCCCGGAGCAACAGGGCAAATCCCTCCACATAAATGGGACTTAAATCCATGGCCAAGGAGGGCTCCAACACCGCCATTGCATGAGATAGGAGAGCTATTCATGCCAAGGGTAGCTGTGAAGCAGCTTTTAAGAAGTTGAACTACTGCATCATTGTTGTGGAGGAAGACAGTTCTAGATGCTGAGAAGATAAGGAAGTCACTCCAACGTTTTGCCTTTTGGGTCCACAAGGAAGCCACGATTGGCATGCAAGGCCATGGACAACCTGCAGCAAGTGACTCCAATGCTGGGCCAGCCAAATTAAGGAAACGCTCTGATGCTCTGTCAATTTTGTAGGTTATGGTAAGGCTAACAAAGGCAGCCAAGGGCAATGGAAGTGTGGCAGGAGAGCTGCCTCCTGTGGACATGATGACCCTTGGTCACAATACTAAAATAATAATACTAATGTTGGAAGAGAAAGGGAAATGAAGGAGGAAGACATTTCCTAAAAACCAATTGAATATTTATAGTCAGTTCAAAAATTGTAGAAGATGAATTGGATTGACACAGATTGTAATTAAATATACTGGATAAAGTAAGTTGCAGTACTGATACAGATGATTTGTAAGTTTAAACTCTCTCCTTAAAATGCATAGTAAGTCAGGATTTTAAAAAGCATTCAGAAATTAGGGTCATAACAAGAGAAAACCTGGAGCAAGACTTGGCACATCAACACCAGTTGCAGCAGCTAAAATTTTCTTGATCTGTTCCTCAACATTCAGTAGATTTGCGGCAGGACTTGGCCAATCCGTTCCATTCATAAATACAGGTTTCCAAACACCCCGAGTTACTTCAGCAGAGAAGTAACTTACTATGGTTGCCAGAGATGCAGGAAGAAAATCAGCTAAATCTTTAAGCCCTGATATTGAGAAAAGCATTCTGCTATTATGACATTGTTGCAAGCATCAAGGAACATTACGTGAACATGGCTTTTTCTGAATTTAGAGTACATTGAGGAGAATTTTGAAAACTTAGTTACAGCATGAGACAAATATTTAAAGATTTGCCAACAGATTATCTGCTGTAATTTAGAAAATAGGTCTTCTACAAGTTTGGTGTGTTCCCTTGGATTCATCTGATTCAAACACACATACCTGTTGCCAACTCACGTGGAGATAGTGTTCCATGAGCACAGGCTGTGAGAGCAGCATCAACTACAAAGGGAATGGCTTCCAGAATATCCCAAGCAGGCAATTTTGGCCTTATAGAGCTATCTTCATTTCCAGGTCCAGAAGAGCTACTGCTTCCAGACGTAACAGTAGTCTGGCTTCCTCTATTAATCTTTCTGAACATCATGTTGAGAAGCCCCTCAACAATCTGATGAAAAGGAGTTCCATGAACAAGACCAGAGAGTGTTGAAGCTATACATGCTTGATGCTGCCGATACCAGACTTTTAATTTTGGAAAGGAGTCAACAAATACAGAATCTCGTGATGATAAACTCGCAATTGTTGAGAGTCTCCTCCGGTTTCGATCTTTGTGGATGTTACCAGCTGACATTAAGTGGGAGTTTCGTACTAATAGAAGGTATTCAGGAGTTAATTGAGAACCAACGGTAGGTACATCTCCAATTCCATGTTCAAGAGGAGGACGATTAAACCTCCACAGCTTTAATAGAAGAATAAATGCATTTGAAAACACAGCATGGGCAGATATTTCTTCCCCTGATGTTAGTGTCCATGAGACATTGGGCACACATGACCCGAAAACTTCACAGATTGGCATCAATGAACATGCAAGCTGCGGAACCTGGTGGGAGATTTGGGAATTGCATTAATTCAAACCAACATAAAGAGTACCTAAGACCCACCCCTCCCATGGATGATAGACAAGAAAAGAGATGAAAAAAAAAAAAGGAAAGGATGCATTTAATAATATTATTAAAGGGAGAGTACATTCTTCATTTTTTTTCACCTGCTTTACCTGCTTAAAGCCAAAATTTTCAATTCAGATTCAGCTCTTGACTAGATATATAATGTGTACTTACTATAAGAAATATGAGATATTATATACAACTATATGGATCATAAATAGGCTGGGGCTGGTAGATTTGAAAAATTATTGACTGTATTAGAAAAATCTGGGATATCATATACAACTATACACTTACTATCTGCTTTCACTTTCAATTTACAATCATGAAACTGAACTTGAACAAATCATGATACCAACTTCCTAGTCCAGAAACCAGGACATTGCCAAATCAACCACAGACTCTTATTTAAAGCTCTGGTCTACCTAATGTATGCACAACAATTTCAACTTGAGAAATATCATTTATATTGAAGAACTATTCTTCTCCTAGTTGAAGTTAAGCTAAGTCTTGACATTTCATAGAAACTCAAACTACGGAAGGAAAAATTCTAGTTCATGCAACATTGTCTATATGCATTTGGACAGAAGAATCGTAATATCATACTTTTAATTGGGGAATTTAAATGCGACATACCAAGCCATGGAGCGAAAATATTTGAACACAATCAACAGATGAGATTCCAACGATGAGTACATTAAGCATCAGAGCATAATTAACCAAATGGCTGTATCCTTCAGTGTTCTCTTTGGGAATTGATGGAGATAATAACCTAATAATGAATTGAACAGTGTGCTCCTGCATGAAATAGAGATCTAAATGCAATTAGAAAGGGAAGGTGGTTAAGAAGAAGGACTACAAGATACATTATGAGTTTGTAGAAAATGCTTTATACTATTGCTCAAGCGATTAGAGTTTCCATATGCTAGTGTCCAACTTCATTACCTGCACATTCCATCCCCGAATTAGGGATGCCCCACAAAGAATGGCAGCAGCAGATAGTTTTTCATCTTCTGATCCTCTGGTTGCAATTTCAAAAATTTTCTCCAACTCTGCTAAGCTTCCATCAAATCCAGGAGCGTAAATTCAGTTGCTTTACCTTTTGGTAAATTTACAAAAAAGAGCATCTGACATACCTGGCTTCAGGAAAGAAAAAGAACAACTGAAGACCAGGCCATAGAATATAAAAAATGTAATTTAGAAGCTAACCACTTATAGTCAACCTAGATTCTGTTATTTTTGAGCTATTAAGTGCACGAATTTAATTTTAGCTTATGAAGTAAAGACATTCTTGTTACATTAATTAATTATCTCAGGCTTCAAAATGTCAATTCATCCTGACAGTGACAGATGCATTAAACATGATATTAAAGTACAGAAAACCTTTGATTCACCCATTTGATAGATAGCCCTGAAACAAATTCCTGAGGTTGGCTATATTAAAAGGTTTAACTTTTTCAAACCCCAGGCTTCTTTGATGGGCTGATCAGGACTGAGGATCAAATTATAAGAAGCTTCCAAAATATATTGTTTGATTAAGGTCATAATAACACAGAGATTATAGGCCTACACATAAGTAAAATAAATACTCTACACACAGTAATGTCTTTGCCTAGAGTTAGAACAATGCAATTTGCAAGCACTTCTCTGATGTACACCCATATAGTTATATGAACCAATAAACTAAATAAAGAAAAAATAGATCATACCTTGAAGCAGGGCATGAAACCAGAGCATTTACCATCACTGAAGTAAGCGGTGCTCCCTTCATAAATGATGACCAGCTAGGTACTTGAGCTGGCATACACTGAGGCATTTGGTTGATACATCCATTCACATAACCTGGCCATAAATATGCGGACATGTCGAGTAGATTTCGGGCAATACAAGCCTCAACTATCAGATTACGCATGTTTCCAGCTGAAAAAGAACACATAATTAAGAGGTTTAACATTTAAGGAACAGCCCCAGTAACAAATGGAAGCCCCAATAACATCGAAGAAAATTTCCATAGAGAATAACAAATGGAAATCAATAGCCCCAATAACAAATTGCTAAGATTGATGGAAATTCCTCTTGTTGCTGAAGATCCCTACACAATTTCTGATTGACACTGAAAGCAAATATTACTTACAACAGTCAATCGGCATCTCCTTCATGCTGAGGCACTCAAAATATGCACTTCCTGTTGTGATGCCAGAAATAAAGAGCATTGCTTTTGCAGCAGCCTGATTTGCATCAGAAACAACAGATTGAGGTGGAGTGAGCAAGCTCTGATAATCACCCAATACCTGTAGACTCGATACTAAATCATTGCGACACTTTCCTGGAACCCTTTTCTCTTTCCAGTGATCTGTAGGACCACCGTCAGTTTCATCAGCTGGTGTCCTTTCCTCCTCCTCGATAAGATCAGCAACAACGAGAGGTATAATACACAAGAGCATGCATAAGCGAGTATCAAGATGAGGCATTGGGCCCTCGATAGGATCTCTTTCCTAGAAGCATATTAAAAACTAAAAATTAAATTAAAGGAATAGACCACTCATGCAAATTTCCTAATTCCAAATTGTATGGTAATGTTAGCTCGCTCTTCCTTTTTAGCTGAATCCATTGACCCAGTGAAACTAATTATCTCAATAATCAACAACTTAAATGGGAGTACATTGTAAAGTGAAATATAGACCCACGAGAACAAATCAGACCAATCAACTTTCCCCAAACCTTCTAATTTAGACAATTGTAGACAAATGAAAAAACAGAAATTGGGCAAAGTTATCAAAAGATCAAACTGATGCTAAGATTCAAAAAATATGCTCAGAGTCTGATCTAAGGACAACAACCTTAAAATGAATTCTGGAAGTACTTGATGCACAAGAAATGTTTAAAACCAAAAATCACAGGAAAACAAACTGATTCACAGAGAAAGAGTTTTACCCTCTGAACAAGACGAAGAGCTGCCAACCAAAGACCTATAAATGTGTCATGCCAAGACGTGCCATTTATTGCTCGAAGGGTCTTTACCAAACCTACAGAGAAATTTTTTTTTTTCATGTCATAAGTACCTATAGTTAAAGTTAAAAAGATAACATCTACCAATTCAGTTGGATTTCAATAGTTATTCTCGATCTTACCGCTAATTATTTCAATAGCACTTGTTGCACTAACTTGATAGCCATACATGGCATCTTCCAGTACCAGATCAAGAGGAATCCAAAGAGCAGAATGACTAGCACCATGGCAGAGCGACGCAGAAGAAGAAAGATATTCAAAAGCCATAACTGCATGGAACTTCTTCTGTGAACTTGTTTTGCATTCTTGAGACAAGACAATATGAGTATCTGAAGATAATTGCAGAAGTGCCTCGGGAGTCAAAGTTCTTGAATTTCTCAATGCTGATGAATTTGTTGCCAGAAGCTGCAGCTGACGAACAAAATTTAGCCAATGTGCAGGCCTGATAAAACAGAAGAAAGGTGCTGAGCTAATACGATTTATTCAAAAAAAATGCCACATGGAAACACCAATACAATGATTGCAGAAGATTATATAATTCCATGATTTCATTGAAATTGTTAGATTAACCTAAAAAAAGCAGGAATTGCATGGAAAATCAAATATATAGGATACTTCAGAATGAAAAGAAAGATTCTGATTGACTTTGTAATTATTAATAAAATTAGACTGCAAATGTTGAGAAGAAATATAATGAGAACAAATACTTACAAATTTTGGCGAGCCAGGTAAAGAATCCTTGAAGATATTTTATCCTGCAGAAATTGGCCAATCATCTCAACAGCCATAAGGGTATTTGCATTTTGCAATTGTTCATGATATTCAGTCTTTTTATTATTATAATTATAATTATCATGCCTATCCAGTTCCATTTCTTGATATAGCGTTGTCCATCTGGACTTCTTTTCAGGAGTAAGTTCCAGCAACCCTTCATCACACAATGATGCATCAAGTAACTGCCAGATAATTGAAAAAATAAATTCAACCACCAGAATGCCAGGCTCACTTTGTGACATGCCAAATATGTGGGACAGATGAAGAACAGCATCAATAGATTTCATGACCCTGTTCAAAGCAAAAGCAGAAGAGTTAACAAAGAAACAAAGCATATTACTAAGCACAACAACCTATTAATATTAACAGTTCATATCTATTTCAACCATTAATCTTTACCATAAAGCAAATAGGGAAGTAAGAATGACAATTTCTCTCATACTTGAAACTGTCGTCTAGAATATATTATCAAACAACCAAAACATTCCAACGGCATATTCATATAAAAGGGGAGCTAATTAGCTAAGTGTAATGTCATGGTAAAGCAAAATGAAATGAGCTATTGCATCCAGTGATAATAGAAGGAATCGAAGAGGTCCATAATTTATTGTTGGATCACAAGCTCATATCATGTAGATCATGTCAAGTTTTACATCAGTGTCAACAGATCCTAACTTTGTATACATACATACATATACACTTGACATACACTTGGGTCGATCCTATGCCTACCCAGAAAGCACCATGAGAGATGAAAATAAGGTGTTTGTCATGATGGTTCGGTACCTCTTTGACAGCCTAACATGTAGTCCTAGCCTTTGCTGAGCATAAAGACATCATTCACAAAGGCAAGAGCAGTCAAAACATCCATGGAAGGTATATACTATATCACAAATAAAATTAAGGGTTTATCCATGAAAGGGTTGAGCAGTGACTTAAGTTAATTGCTTTGGAGACACTTTTAGGTATAAGACACATAAATCTTCATATATATAAAATCAAATTACAGTTTGAACAGTTTTCAACTATCAATCATTAATGTTCTTGAGCAAATGACATGGACTGTCAAAGAAGAACATGTGCTTGCAGATGTTAAGACCCCAAAGTATATGTAACTTGAAAAGACAAAAACAAGATGAAGCAAGAATATATATATATATATATAAGTACTATATAAAATTGAAGCTTACTTTTGATAATTTGGTCCATTTATCTGAGATTTAAGTTCAAAAGCATGTCTTTTGAGGAGTTCCATGTATAGCCTATATGCCACAGGTTGTAAATACCTACATGGAATAACCCTGCCAAAAGAATAAGGATATCAATACGACATATTAACACACCAAAACAGCTATACATCAAGAGACACAGGCATATAGACTTTGTTCCAAACTGGGCAAATCAACTTGCCTCTTTTCAGCACCAAAATGTAATAACTGGTCGAAACATAAAACTATCAAAAGTGGAGTGGCCTACTATGACTCACACTGTAGTGCCAATTAAACAACCTAACACTGTTTGAAAATTTTCCAATGCTTAAGAGAAATTACACCGTGAAAATCATCAGATTGATGCTATTTGATTACCCAGAGGTCATAAAGTGGAAAAACAATTCACGGTGGCTAGATTTCCTTTATAAATGCAATTTAATTTCATGAACAATAGCATTACTCATAATAGCTAATAACAAATTGCAAGCTCGTCCATATGGCAAATTATACAATCCATAAATTTCAGGATTTTAGTAGAAATTGAAGTTTTACAATTACATGCGTTAATAGAATAATATTTCAGATCAATATAAGATCAGGCAAATGCATAAAAGCTCTTCTAAAATAAACAAATGCTCTCTGAGTTTGAAATCTGGAAAGAAGGAAAAAAGTAAGACATGGAATAATGCAAAATAATGAATATTTTGTAACTCCCCAAGTCCCACATTGGAAGGACAACTGACTAGTATATGGTTACACAAGACACGAACTCGTCCCTCTCCACTTTCTCATTAAACTCAACGAATTGGACTTGTTCTCTTAGAAACATCACGTTAGCTATGCTAGACTCAAGTTAAGTTCACAAAAAATAAGAAAAATAGAGTTATCAGGATAGAACTAAACGTTAAAAGAGTATGGAATTTGAATAAACTAAAGAAAACAAAAAGACGAACAAAATTCCATCAACAGTACTAGAATTACAACAAAATGACAATTGTTAAAAAGGGAAGCGATGATGTTCTAGTAAAAGACAAAAAGAAAAGCTAAATCCTTATCCTCTAACAAGAATTTCAAGAAAGCCAATCACCCAAAAGAAAGAAAACAAATTTTCATCGCCTTTCTTCTACCCGCATCATCAGAGAGGCAGCAAGAACAGTAGTGGAACATCCGATCCAATATCTCAAAGGAGGGAACTTCGGAAATCAACATGAGCGAGAGAATCAAACAAACCTGACAGAAAGCAGAGCAAGAACAAGCATGGGTGACACGATTTTCAACATCAAGGCCTTCTCGAGAAACTTCCAGAGAATGGGGACATTGTTATCCCAGCATATGTAAGAGACCAACACGTTGGCGAGGTCCACCGAGGGTAGGGACACTCCCGCCGAGTTCAAATTTGAATATATCTGTATGGCCCAAACCAGAGGATCACTATCCTTCTCCTGAGCAGCCTTGGTGAGCTCCACGACGCCGTCCCACGGGCTGATTCCGGCGGGGTCCTCCATGGCGGAGCCAAATCGTCGCCGGAGCTTTGGGTAGTGTTGCGGCGGTGCGTGGCTGAGAATGCCACTGCTGCAGTGAAATAAAGAGGTTCCCACTTCAAAAAAGGTTTTTCCTTTCCGGACCAAGAGACACGGATTTAGATTCTTTTCCCATATAATAAAAGTTGGATCAGTGGCATATTTGGTATTTCCTGTGTCTCCTTATCACCATCATTAGTTTAATTTAGTGGAACTACTATTTGGCCACTCTAATCATTTTCTTCTGGCTTGAAAGATGATGTTAATATACTTTCTTTTTTTTGTTTTAAATATCGGTATCTTCAGTAAACTATTAAGTATTTATTATTTTTTAATTTTTAAATAAATATTTAAAATATAATAAATACTTAATAATTAATTAATGTATGATTATATCTTAAATAAATAATACTAGAGAAATTTTTTAGCTTGAAATATGTAATATATTAAAATAGACTCCTCGTAGTTTTGTAACGTTATATTATTTTATGTGTTAAACGTGATCAAGTCATGTAATCTCATATCATATTATGTGTTATATAATTTCTTTTAAAATTTTTTACAAGTCATATAATATCATACGATGACATGACATTATTTAAAAATTCTTACAAATCATCTAACGTCACTTAATATTAAAGATTAATAATTTTATTTAAGAATAAATATTTTTTATATTTTAATTATAAGTAATGTTACACAATCAACAAATAATTAAAATTTTTAACATAATTTAATCATAATAAAATAAAATTATTTGATAAAATTAAGAAATAAAGATTACTCATTAATTTAAAGGTTAAAAAAATATGTTAAATTATTTTGATAAAATTTTTGACAAAAAAAACTCTAACTCTATAATATTTTCCTTTAATTATAAATGCTGATACACAGACATGTTAAATTTAGCGAACTAATAAACTTGTTATCATTTAAAAGAGCACATGGCAGGGAGCTGGACCGTGATTTCGGAGGTTGGCAATGGCATGGTATGCCATATTGCCAATCCTTTTCTGCAAAATTTGGAAGTCGGGATGGGGATGGGCCACTTGTACATAGGCTATGGACCACGGATGAATCAGTAAGTGAGTAAACCCCAAGACTCTGATGAGATGAAGACAACGCAAAAACTTACAAACACTGCTCGCCAGTCGCCAGTCGAATTTGGAACTTGCACTGTTCCATACTTGTTTTCTTATTTATTTAATGTTAAATTTTTCAGTGATGGATGCTTGCAAACTAAAGTGGTTGGGTTAGGTGGAGATGATGACTGGGTGGGTGTGTTATCTCCACCACTCCGCAAAGGTGGGTCCAAAATAGCAACGAGGATTGCTTTAGGTACATGGGATTGAAAAGGATGCTTCTTTATTCCACTGAGATAGAGGCAAATTTTGCAGTTCCTCAATGTCCACTTAATATTTTATGAGTAGAAAACGTGCACTCTCGGTCCTTCTTCTCTCTTACTTCTTTAGCTTATGAATGAGATGTGTTGGTAGGTAAGGACTAGTTCCTTGATCGGTTAACAGCTTCATCGGTCCTTTGGAATAAGAGTTATGGGACCACCACATCGATTCCAACCCCATGTGGTTCAACTCCCATCCAAACAATGTCTTAAGATAATTGAACTGTGGGGCAATTTGAGATAAAGTTGTGCTATACAAAGTAAGAAAGCTGTGAAGCACATAAGGCTATTAATAATTACACTGCAATTATTTTGAGGTAATAATGTAAGATTAGTCTCATGTCTTTGTCAATTTCATTCCTCTACTTGAAACTAATCACTTTTACTTAGAAAGTTTTAATGTATATTCAATTTGTTTTCTTAAAGTTAACTTTGTTCCAAAAAATGAAATAATTATTTGGTACTTTTATTTTTTAGATTTTTATGATGTGTAATTTCGTTCAGCTCCACAAAATATTTTTTAAGAAGAACTTGTTCATTATTGAATGTACTATTATGATGTCTATTGATTTAATTATTATTATTCTATGACGTCAAAAAAAAGATAATATAATCTTTACTATTCAATCCTATTATTAATCAATATAACGTTTAATGATTTTAAATTCACCATTTTTATTTTTAAAGTTTAAAATGTTTTTCATCTTGCTCTTATTTTTTTCTCCAACTTTCTCTCTCCTTAATTGTTTTTTTAAATTTGTTCCATGTTTTTCATGTTATTCCTATTTTTCTCTAACGATTTTTCTATTCTTAATTTTTTTTTAATTTGCATAAAGATAGTGTGTGCTTTGTCTATTATATTTTTTTTTTAATCTAACTGGGTGCATTGAACAACAAGAGAGATAATTCTCTCTATTCCTTAAAACACTCCTTTTCTTGGTGAAGTCAAAATTCAATCATAACTTTTCACACTCACTGTAAAAAAAATATAATAATGGACTTGAGTCATCTGATATATTCAATAAAAAATAGAAAGAATGAATATCTTTTCTCATATGCCGAGACCTTATCTAGAGTTTAAAACACAGAATCAATCATGAGGACAAACTTGGGTATAAAAATAAAAGGTTAAGAGTCATATTAATCAACTCTAAAAATTGAATAATGAAATTGAGTCAATAGTCAAGAACCGCATTTATAATTTTTTTTTTGTTCAAGCTGCGACGTGTGCCATCATGGGGTTAAACCATGATTTTCAAGACAACGCCATTGAAAGTGCAGTATCATAAATAGATTTTTTTTTTTCGGGGGGTGCTGGAATCATATATAGATTTAAATGCACTAAGATAAAAGTTTGGTGAAATGGTTCATTTCATACATAACTGTACCATCTGAGGCCTGAGCATCACAGTTGATATGATCTGACTTGAAGGTGATAAAGTTACGATTAGATACAGTATATGAAAAAGGACATGGACCATAAATTGATCTTTCATTATTCATAGTCCTAGCTTTATTAGAAAGGTCATGAAATAAGAGCCTTATCTATTAATTTAATAAGCTCCCTATTTATTATTTTGTGTATGTTTAGTAACAGATTAATTTTTTAAAAAAATTATTTTTTTTAAGTTTTTTTAATAATATTTTAATTATAAATTATTTTAACAATAAAATAAATTAATTTAGACATATATTCATGGATGACTTTTTCAAATGAGTCGGTAAATGCAAGCAAGCAAGCATAATTGAACTGATGTGGATAGAAACCAATTTAAAATGTAAAGAATCTGTTGTAAGTTACAATTACAGTGAATTTCTGTGGGGTGGTCGGGATCACGGTGGCCAAAGTCAACCAAAAAAGGAAGTGGGAAGGATGTGCAGGGCCAGGGAGGCTATATATGATGATTAAGGAGTGGATTGTGGCTTCATATTAGAAGAAGGAATCTTAGGACAAACTGTTATTTTATACAGTAACTTTTGGCATGAGATTAACTTTAAGTGATGTTCTTTGACTTCTTTCTGTTTCTTCTATGATTAGGAATAAAATTGGCTATCTTTGCTATAATTAAAAACTCAGAGCTGTGAATGAGGAGTTATAAAGGGCAACATTGACAGACACAGTATATAACATAGACACAACAACACGACAAACTCTAAAACATAAAAACACAACATTATATATTATATATTTCATGCTTAAGAACATTGTTTAGAGGTGTTAGGATATTGGATTAAGGTCAGTGTTTAATACATATCAGAACATGATTCCTCTCTTGAGAGTACTTATATCTAATACAGAAGAGGCTTTTTGGGTTAAATATCAGTCATAACCTAAAGACAATGAATTCAGATGTGCTGATGACCTTGCTGAGCAAGCTGCATTCATGCAGTAGATGTTTGCTGATCTTAGGCATGTCAGCTTTTCAAAGTTCTGTATAGTAGGGCTTTGATGTAGTTGGGTTAATAATGATTTTTCTTATGTGAAAATTTGAACTGATGTTCCAATGTACTTGTTTATAGTTTCCAAACTAATTATCCCTTTTAGGTTTATACCCACAAATGAAAAAGGTGAGGCTGCCATTGCTATAAGCATTAAATTTTTATCAACTCACATATCACTGGTACAAGCGCAAATATTGACTGAGTGGCTTAGAAAAAAAAATTAAATAAAATGTAATTGTTATTCAGTAATTGAGAAAAATATGAAGAATGTATAGAAAAAAATTCATTTACGTCAATATGAATCAAGGGGTCAGATTCTAAATCTGTGTAGAGTGACTTGGTGGAATTTTACCTGAAGTAGGATAGCAAGCACTTAATTTGTGTTATAGGATTCAATATTGTGGTATGACTCAGTAATGCAACTCCTAACAAAGGCGTAGACTTGGAGGGTCCATTGTTCAGAGAAAGCCACACGATTGGCAAATGGTTTCTTTGTTGGTTGTCATCTTCACATTCGTTTTGAGTAATGCCAAAATATCTACCTTCGTCCTTTTTTTTAGAAATGATGAGTCGAAAGAATTGACAAATATGTTACATTTAAAGAAAAGTAATTAACAACAAATAAATAAATAAGCGATATAACTATAAGTAGTTAACTGCTAATTAGGTAAGCAATTAATTATTTATGGTTGATCACTTTCTTCCATGTGATACGGCTCAATCCTTAGCTGCTGAAATTTGGTCTCTGGAAGTAAGCTAGAAAGTATACATGACAATTAATGTATCGTGGACTTTCATTATGGATTTGGTCAATGGCGTAGTCGGCTGGTGTAAGTGTGCATTAAACAGAAAGAATGTAGTCTTTGCTCTAGGTGAACTGCTAAAGAAAGCAGTGAATAGATAGAAGAGCCACTGGCACATGGCTTTGTTTTGGTTCTGAAGTCATCACTGAGATGGGATGATGCAGCGTTCAACACTTTTTAACCCTTCAGTTGAATGGATTGAAAGATGGAAGAACTGTACCTGGGAGATGAAGTTCTCTCACATTTATGGGGAGGGTAGTCATATGTATTGACATTAACATTCAACACTCTGCATGCCAAAACCATACTACCAAACACACTTCAGGTACATTTCTATATACTTACTCATGTTTATCCACTTTAGAAATGATAGTCTGACGAAGTTATATGCTTTTATGGGTATAAAATCATTTGATATGATTATTTATAAATTTGAAAGTAAATATAATAATAATTATAATAATAATTATCTATTACTATTATAATGGCGATAGTTAGATTTTGTCTCCAATTTTTGCTCTTTCCAAATTTGCCATTCATTTTATTTTATTTTTTCAAATTTATAGAAGGAGAAATATGTAAAAGTATAACTCTCAACTGTGGTGTTCTAGTCAGTTTCTCATTTCTAACCCATCTTTCCACTATTTTCTTCTTCAGCTATATAGCATTCACAAGGCTAAATATTATTACATTTAGTATTGTATAATTATTTAATATCATTAAAACAATAAATTTTCTAAATTATTAAAATAAAAATATATATTATGTACAAAAATTTGCTAGTATAAAATAAAGTGAATTTTATAAGAAGAAAACAACTATGTGGGAACAGAATAATAAATGGAACGAACCACATCTGAATCAACTTTGTGGCACCCAGCTTCAGTTTATCATGTTTGAAGCAAACCCTCAATACCATTCCATAAAATTTTTTTCTTCAGGAAACGTATCCAGACGCGTAGCTTCAGCCCTTTTCCACCTTTATAATTGATGACATAATTGAATGCTAATAATTGAAACCAACAAATAAAGTGCTAAGTACAATCTCCCTATAAAAATTATATTTACATTTGTGGCTCCACATGAAGGGAGTCCTTTTAAGATAGAAATAGGGTAAGCCGTTTTGGCAACCATTAAAAATATTTCATGCCATTGAACAATAGAATGAACAATAAAATACAAGTGACCTGATTATAGGTACCAGCTAGGAATCACTTACATGTCCACACAAAACAAGTTACTGACAAGAATAATGAACAACAATTTTGATGCCCAATTCAACATCTCTATAATACCTGAATCAAGATTAGAAGTCCTCATCAAGCTTGAATACAAAGTTTTTCCCAGCATCTTGGAGGCTTGACATCACAGATGCCTTCTGATAATCACCCACCCTTCTCTCAAAAAAGTTAGCCTTTCCTCTGCTCAATCATGCAGAAGATTAAGATCAACATCTCAAACTAAGTAACAAGGTATAAGCCATTGCATTTAACACTAAAAAACCAAGAAAAGCTGGGAAGCTTATGCTTATGCACACTTTTTTCCAAAGATGTGTTAGCTCAGCAAAAATATGCAGCAAAATAAGAAAGAATTCTTATATGCCAACATGTCCCCAGAAAAAAAAAGGGACCTACAAGCATACCAAACACTCACTCATATCCACACTACTGTTTTAATCAGACAAAGCAACAATAGAAAAAAGATTCAAATTCAATTTATGGTTCTACTGTTCCAGGCATCCCTGCATTCAGTAAGGAAAATTTTCTGAAACATAGAAGAAATTTGGAAATGTTGGAAACTTTTCCAGATTGAATGCACCCCTAATTTTTCATGCACCAATGTCTTTTTTACCCCACTGGTACAGCTGCTATAAATATGTACACAGCAAGGTTTCAAACCCATTATCTCACCTTCCACTTTGTTCTTAAAAGGGCACCACAATTTATCCTATGGTCATGGGCACGCTTGTATAAAAAGAATGTGCTAATAGAAAGTAGGAACAGATAATTTAAATGAATCACCCTAAAGGTATGTTTGGCATTCAGTAAATGAGAACACAACCTAATAAGTGGCACCATAGGTATGTTCAGGGATTATCAAATGAGAACACATCCTAAAATGCTATAAACAACATAGAATACATTGAATACAGGTCAAGACCTCAAAAGCTGAAGTTCATTAGTCATTTCCAATCAATCATTATCCAAGAAAAAGAAATAATAGCATAAACCATATCTACAAAATACTCACTGTAAAGAAATAAACTCCATCCAATCAAAGGGATTTTCCACATTGTACTTCCTTTGGTACCCCAAGGCAACCTGGAAGGGCATTAAGAAAAGCGGTTAACTAACCTTGGGAGAAGGGGGAAGGGGAGAGGATTAACTTCCCTTCCCATCTTACCCAGGTAAAAAGAATATTTTAGTGTCATACCAATAGCCTGTCAGCAACAAATTTTATGTACTGTCTCATGAGTGTTGAGTTCATGCCAATCAAGTCACAACAAAGGGCCTCACAGACAAACTCAGTTTCAATTTCAACAGCTTCATGTACAAGGCTATGAACCTGCTCAGAATCTAGTGGCCTCCTTAACAAACTGCAGGCAATTGCAATGCATTGACTAATCATTTTCCCCTCAATATCTATTTTCATGGCATGAAGAGGACCCAAAATCTTATCCATCCTCCAAAACAAATATGCGAATGTAACAACTTCCAGTACATTCATATCTTCAGTCTATTTAGAATAATGCATGAACAAGTCAACATTACCTATACAGAAGGCAAGCAAAATCACAGTGAAGGCCCTCATCTCTAGATATTAACTCATTTGAGAATGTCAAACCTGGCATCAATCCTCTTTTTTTAAGCCAGAATATGGCACAGAAGCTGAAAACAAACCCCGATAAAAACTTAAAAGGTTAGGCAGAAAGTAGGACAAGACTTGTTACAAATTTACAACTCATATTAACAAACAAGGAAAAACCTATAAGCTGTTCTTTCTTGAGACAACTACCTTCCTGAGAAAAAGATCCCTTCAACACATGCAAAAGCAATAAGTCTCTCCGCAAATGAAGTGGAACTGTACCCCATACATTACAAGAAGTTATTAGAAAGCCATTATAAGTTCCCTTTAAAGCAAAGTTAAAGTAACAGTGTAACACAATCAAAAAGACCAGATAACCATGCAAAACATCACAGAAGCTACAAAGTAAATACTTAGAAGTTTTATGATTGCCAAAAGATGGAGTAAATAGATATTACACATATAAAAACCAAAAAGTCATTCACATGATGAACTATGTATTTCCCTATTTAGTACCAAATTGAATAGATCCACACAAAAGCCTCCATCCAGAAGTATCTAGTGAAAATTTAAGTTAATGTATCCGAATACACACATATAGACTTCAACTTCTATGCTTTTGCAGAAAAATACCTCTCAGGTATATCAGTACACATTGCTCATCCACATATGTATTAGTTCTGTGCTTAATTTCTAGACAAGGACATGCATAAAAGACTACATAATGTACCTAATGCTTATGAATCGATAATACTCACAGCATCAGGAAATTAAAATATTATTTAAAAATTTTCTTTTCATTGACAAGTTAAGCATCCACATAGTGTGTTTGAAGTCTGAATCAATGGTCTCACTTTGATTCTTAATGGTAAAGTGGATGACATAAACCCAAAGGTCATTGGC
The DNA here is from genome assembly GCA_019955255.1 of Castanospermum australe. Taxonomy (NCBI): domain Eukaryota; kingdom Viridiplantae; phylum Streptophyta; class Magnoliopsida; order Fabales; family Fabaceae; genus Castanospermum; species Castanospermum australe. The sequence goes on along the minus strand of NSJW01000247.1, from coordinate 185,844 downwards.
AGTATGTTTCTCCAATATCAATATTCCATGACATTAATGCTTGACTTTCAAAGGACTTTTATGTTGCTTACACTTGACACATGCCATTTACATCACAGGAAACAACTCTATTGGTTACAAAGCATATACACAACAAGTATTATCTTCCTTGCTTTCCTTTTTTTTGTTTCTTTCCTAGTTTTTCTTGATAGTTAACAAAAAAAAAAAAAAAACAAATAGCAGATTAATTGTCTAAATACAAGAGTAATATTGTTACAAATCACTATAATTTTCATAGAGGGATTCATATGTGAATTCTACAATACTATAACTGATCTGACACATGCATGCAGAACTGCCAACGGTTATAACAGAACAATTTAGAGAACATTCAAAGCATAAACAAACATCCATACAAATATGCCAAAATCAGCCAACAAGACATGAAGTCTGCATGTGCTTGCATGTGTGCACATGCACCTGCAGACTTGAGTATACTGCATATATCCAGTCACAACAAAATCCTCATGAATGCATGCTGGGCCTCCTCATGCAAGATGATTGCAAGTGAATCAAAGTGCACTTAGGATGAACTGTCACCTGTGAATCCAACTCAATGCCCACTCAGCCTTCCTTGCAACACAAGGCAGGTTTTCAATTGCATTGAATAATCTATGCTTCTCTCTTGAATCTTTAATGTAGGTCTCCAGCAGCAAGCTGTACATCTCTGTCAAAAATAAAACCTCAAATCAAGCAGCAAGTAGAGGTCATGCTAAGGAAGAGAAGACATCAACTCCAAACCTATACCAGAATGAATATTCTCCATTGCTATCTGAAACCCATAGAATGCCCGAGCCTGCCAAGGATTACAGTCTAATGGTTAAATTCTAAACTATAAGTAAACACGTGAAATGCCAGCCTGTGATTAGGTACTGTGCGTGTGTGTGTGTGTGTGTCTGAGAGAGAGAGAGAAAGAGAGAGAGAGAGTTACTATTCTATATTCATATACAAGATGCATTTTGAATGGGTACAAGAACTGTTAGAATATATTTAGAATATCTTTAGAAGATCTTTAGAATATATTGTGGAATCAATTAGTGCTCTAATTAATAAAGCAATTTAGGAGTTATATCATAATTTTATTATATTTCCTGATTTATTTCCTTATTTGATTAGGGTTACTAAAATATAAATAGAAGTTAATGCTTTGTCTTTTGCAATTCATCAAACAGATCTAATATATTTATCAATCACATTATTCTCTATTCTCCTTTCTTCTTTCTTCCCTACTTAAACCCTATAATTTCAACATGGTATCAGAGCGGTACCATCCGCCTTGAGGGTGTTCATGCTTTTCGCTGTGTCGATCGAGTTCTATAGAACTCCTTTGTAAATTCTCCTTTATTATTTTCTCAACTCATTTTCTCATCTATTTTCTCTTTTTTTTTTACTATTTATCTCTTTTTCAAAGCTAACATAGCACTGAGGGGAGTGATAATGATAGTAGTGACTTTTCAATACTAGTGTTCGTGATATTATCTTCTCATCGATGATCATTCCGATAGTGATTTCTTTCCCACTGATGAGTCATATCAATGGTGTCTGTTCAATACTAGTGTTCGTGATGTTATTTTCCCATCGACGATCATTCCGATGGTGATTTTTTTTTCCGTTGATGAATCATACCGGTGGTGACATCTTTTCAATACTAGTGTTTGTCATGTTATTCTCTTCCCATCGACGATCATTCCGATGATGATTTCTTTCCCACTGATGAGTCATATCAGTGATGACTTTTCAATACTAGTGTTTGTGATGTTATCTTCCTATCGACGATCATTCCGATGGTAATTTCTTTCCAATAATGTTCATCTCTCCGGCATCTCCAGCATCCTGAGTTGTGTTTCAGCCATGGAGTCCATTTTATATTTATGTTATTTAATTAAAGTATTTATTTGTAACAAGTTTAAAGCTTAGTAAGCTTTAACTTGAGGGGGAGTGTTAGAATATGTTTAGAATATCTTTAGAAGATCTTTGGAATATATTGTGAAATCAATTAGTGCTCTAATTGATAAAGCAATTTAGGAGTTATATCATTATTTTATTATATTTCCTGATTTATTTCCTTATTTGATTAGGGTTACTAAAATATAAATAGAGATTAATGCTTTGTCTTTTGTAATACATCAAACACATCTAATATATCAATCACATTATTCTCTATTCTCCTTTCTTCTTTCTCCCTACTTAAACCCTATAATTTCAATAAGAACCATAAAAAAAGGTGATTCCGCAGATAATAGTGACAAGTGAGTCCCAATTAACATACTAATAAAATGTAGAAAAATATTTCCCCTAATTATCTGCAAATGAATTACAACCAAAAAGAAATAATATAAAGGTTACAATAACTATGAGGATTAAAACCTCCCTCTCCCCAGAAAACAAGAAGAATAAACAGAAGTACAGAACTTATAAGCGTAAAGCAGATTCCACTACAGACACAGCAATCTAACAAGAAAACAGAATAAAGCAGTCACAAATATAAAAATTGAATCAACAATACAAGAACTACTTGATAACTTAAAGGCAGAGTTAATGCAACAAATATTAGCAGATTGAGTAGAGCACAGGCTTAAACATTTGAGTTACCTCAGGAATTTGAATATCATTCAGAAACCTTGCAGCCAAATTCTCCAAAACGATTCCATCAGATGCAGCGAAAAAAGCTAGGACATGCGTTATGAAGTGCTTCTCAGCGTCAGACAAGGTTTCCCAATGCTGTACGTCATAGGAGAGATCAACCTCTTCAGCTGTAAACCGATTAACAAGTTATTAAAATAGTGATCAAGATAAAGGTGCAGTGGTGCACTATGCTTAATCCAATTAAGCAAGTGAAAACAATATGGCTCAGTGATGGCTTCAGAAACTGATTTAACTTTGCCAGAAAAGTGACCATATTCTTCAAATGGGTCATCACTAGAATCTTACATCCATAAGCAAAAACATTGTTTTCCAGTGCTATTTCTGTATTATAAAACATAAATTGAATGCTCAATATTATTTCAAACTGTTCAATAGGCGAGACCCAATAATGCTGCTACCCACTTTGTGAATGCCTGAAACTAAAGAAAAACCTCAGTAAATGTTATATGCATCTTGATCACCTCTCCCCTCAATCCGAAGCCTCTGATGAGTTCACACTCAAATTTATTTTTGATTTTATCAGAACAATAGCCAGTAATTTTGCTAAGAAAATCCCAATTTTATCAGATACCAGCATAGAAAAAGGTTGAATATGATTTAATTGCTAATAGATCTTAAACTGTTCAAATTAATCATCAGTAATTCTTTATCATCTCTATACAGTATATGCATCCCGATTCAAATCAAGAAACTAAAACTTTTCTTTCTCTTCTCCCAATCAACTGTGAGTAGCTATCATCCAACTTGGACATGAAACTATTTATGACGGCCAAACCAAGACACACACCACCAACAATAATTGAGACACTAAAATAATATAGTTAAATCTTAGGAGGTTGTGGGAAAAAAATATTAGCAGTCCACATGAATATAAATTCATTGGTTGTGGCCCATTCTCCTCTCCACTCTCCCCAAAGATAAAGAAAAGAAAAAGAAAGAAAAGAGAAAAAATCTCACAAAACTCTGTAAAAACCTTCAGAGACTGCCCAAAAAAAAAAAAAGCAAATACAATCTAGAAAGGAACAGAAGTCTCCTTTAAAGTGAAAAAGATGCGACGACATATGTGAAGTGAAACAAAGTACTCATCTAACAGCCAAAAAAAAAAAAGAACCCAATTTTTTTTTATTGGAACAGCAATTTATCTAATCAGATAACGCTCGAAACCCAATATCCCCACTTTCCCTTCCCACAGCGTGCCAAAAGAAAATCACGAAGAATTAAAAAGATAAAGGACAAAAAGATACTGATTGAGGGTGTCGTGCAACATGCCAAATCCAATCTTCGCCCAAAGGTAAATCGAGAATGAAATAAGCCGAGAGATTACTCAGATTTTCAATAATATCAATTATTGCCTTGAATTTCCATGCATAAGTCAAACAGTGCAAGAGATGGGGGAAAAAAAATACGCATTCAATTAAACACACAGTTTCGCGAGAAAATTCTCGAAAAGCAGAGGCCTTTGAAACAAATTTAGCATTAAAGATTTGCACTTTATTGTCCAATTGGGAAAACCAAGACCAAAACAACAGGATGAAGTACCCGTCCAGAAACTGGCTTCAGCCTTCTTGTACATCTCCCAGAGTTGCTTGTACCTAATGGGGAACATACAAAACCTCTGGTTTTGCTCCATTAGTATAGGTTCCTGTTGTGCAAGTTCTTCTCCGCCATGACTGGCTTTGTCTGCTCCATTTTCCAAAGACCCCATGTATCTGGGGTGGTTGAATAGACTGATAGAATAAACCCTACAGAAACCCCTTTCCCCCAATAGGAAACACGTTGCTTGAAATTGCTGACAGGGAAACGCACGATAACGAATGAATGAATGATTGATTACCGACTTTCGTTTCTTGTTTGTTTTCATTGGTGCATGTCATTGCTTCGTTTTCATGGAAAGAATAGAATGATGAACGATCTCTTTACGACGACGTCTTACAAGTTTTGTGCGGCTATCATTTTTTAGTTTTTTTTTGAAGAAAATAAAATAAGGAAAAATAAATGTTCCGCACACCGAGGAGGAAAGGCACCGTATAGCAGCGTTTCATTTTTGTTTTGGGACATCTCAATGTAGCAGTGTTTCTAAGTTGGATATTAGATGGACGGGGTTTGAGAAATAGGAGGATGGAAATTAAAAAAAAAGGATGTATCTAGACAAAATGTGTCTAAATACGTTGTTCATTTTTTACAATAATATTTTTGTTATCTAAAATTCAACTTTGTATCTCTGTCATTAAAAAGTTGAATTCTAGATAAAAAAAAATTGATTTACTAATTAAAATATAAAATTAAAGAAAAAATAGTAGACAACGGGAGAAAATTGTATAATTTCATAACATGTATAGTGTTTGGTTTTGTTTTTTCTTTCGTCGCCGTAGGCATGGTCCATTCATTTTGATTTTTTTATTAAATTTCCTTTAAAAATAAAAAACTAGTTTTCTGCTGTACGTCAGGGCTAACGCAAATTTGAAGTAGCACTGGTTTTGCTTAGGGTAGGATCGAATCTCCTATTTCTTGTCGTTTCTGGTTCTCCATTCAAGAATCGAAACCTTTGAGCTAAAAAGGTCCCGGAACCAAAAGTCACATCCTTTTTATTATAAATAGCACCCCAGTGGCGCGGAAGCTGCGCCCTGATACCACCAGAGACTGGAGAGAGATAATAAACACAAAAAAAATGTCAGGTCCAGAATGCTGCTCAAACCCACCAACCCTCAACCCCACTGGGGGAGTAGGCCATGTTGAAAAGCTGGGCGGTCTTGATTCCTACATCACTGGCTCCTCTGACTCCAAGCTCGCCGTTCTTCTCATCTCCGATGTTTTTGGTACGTAAAAAATCCCATCTTTACTGTTTCTCTCTCACTTGCTCTTTGACTTTTGTGTTCCTTCTTTGTTGATGTGGTTTGGTTTATCATCTGTGCTTATTCTTGCGTGCTTTTATGTTTAATTAAGTGGGTACTTGAGTTTGTCGGTGGGGATGGTGTACACTGCTCAGCTTTGATTTTGGTGCTGATTACAATTTTGGGTTTTGTTATCAGTTGCCCCCTTGTTGATTTGCTATTTTTCTTTGCATTTGTGCTTTGACCGCATAATTATTCGACTGAGAACTCTTTGATCGATGAAAGGAAGCTTTTTTTATTTCTTTTCTCAGGATTTCAGATTTTTTGCTTTGACATCTGAGGCTAATCGGCATATACTATTTTAAATATAAGATAATAAATGTTATATACTGTTTTGTAAATTAATAAGAATATGGGTAATTTCCCCTAGATTTTGTGGAATACAAAATGGATTCCAGATTATCTTTTCCTCATACAGATTTTGTGGACACGCTAAAAGAATAGCTTTTTTGTTGGGGGACGGGTGGAGGTGTAGAGGAAGTTTTCTTTGACAGTATATTATACATTTATACTGCTTTGATATTCTGGATTGTTTATACTTTGTGTCGATATAGATTTCTTGCTGGAGTTATGCCTTTCTTTTAATTCAATCTCTTCAATATTTATTTGCATCTGTCTACCGTTTATGTTTGTTTATTTCTGTCCCTTATGTATGTATATAATTTTTTACCCAGCTGAGGATTACAAAAATCAGTATTTTGAGCGGGATGTGGTTTATATATTGAGTTGATTATATTGATTGTTGACACGTCATCTTTTAACAGTGATTGCCTGTAACCAATATCATCTTTTAACTTCACATGCTCGATTTGTCTTGCAGGATATGAAGCACCAAATTTAAGGTATGGCTAATTCTTATCTCTTTTCTATGTCTAATTTAGTAATTCTCAGTAGTTTGGTTATCTATAAGAGCAAGTTATTTTGGCTTCATTCTATCCAATTTCAAAGTAATTTCCCTTATAATTGCAATTTGCAAGTAATAAATAGTTGATTGGATTGCCTTTCATTTTATTCAATTCTTACTCCTCATTATTTTTTGGGTGATTGACACCCAGTGCCTGCTGGTAGTAACTCCTGTGTTTTCTTGGATTCAATTGCCCTCATATAGATTAATGAGAATCGATAAAGTTTGTGAAAAAGATTTTCTGCATTATATTCTGATGAACCTACTTGTCCTCTTTAGTCCAGTAACTCATGTTCTTCAGGTGGCACCGATAGGTTTCAATTTTGGTAGGGAAATGATATAATGACCATCTATTTTTAACAATACTAAAGACTTACAGGGACATGTAAGGGTAATTTAGTGAGTTGTGGTTCATGAAAGTAATGCTGTAGGCTGTCTATAATATTCAGATTATGTCTAGATTGTTACGTAGATGATGCATTTGTGATTACACGTTTGACTTCTATTTGGTATAAAGCACATGGTCTTTTTAAGGGGGTTTCACTAACATATATGCAAATTGGTTGGGCAGCTTGGATCCATCAATATTTTCTCTTTTTTATTGTTGTTTTATTTTCCTTTTTTTCCCCATGGAGGATCCATTATCCTTTAAATTCTTTGTACTTTTCTTCTCTTCATAATGAGTTCCTTCTTTTACAAAAAATAAAATAGAATCTGGCCGTTTCATTGTACTCTCTTTATCAATTCTCTCTTTCTCCATCTCTTTCTCTTTCAATGATTCAAACCATAATTTGTTCCCCTGGGAATTATTACTGTTTGTTCTCTGTTGTGAAGGAAGCTTGCAGACAAGGTTGCAGCTGCTGGGTATTATGTGGTTGTTCCTGACTTCTTCTATGGTGAACCCCATAATTCTGAGAATGCTGACAGGCCTTTACCTGTTTGGTTAAAAGATCATGGACCGGTTAGTTCTTATGTTATGATACCAGGTTGTTTACAATTGCTTCTTTATTATTCTAAAAAACAATATTTCTGACCTTATTAGAAATTTGATAACTCTGATTTTGGAAGATGTATGACTGGATTAGCATGCTACTGTTTACATGGTTTGGATTTCTAGATCAAACATTATGAATTGTCTCAAATCAAATTTATAAAAATTGTGCCTTATTTGTAAATTGTATTACATCATTTTCTGATGTTTACATATTATATCAATAGGACAAGGGTTTTGCAGATGCAAAAGCAATAATTGAAGCCTTAAAGAGTAAAGGTGTTTCCGCTGTCGGGGCTGCTGGTTTTTGTTGGGGTGGTGAGTGACTCTCATTCCACTTACTCGGTGTACTTACTTTCCCCCTTCTTTTTGTGTATATAGAATTTTCAGCTCCCCTTAGGTGTACTTATTGGTTTGATTTAAAAGTTTTAAACACAAATAAATTAATAATTGAACTAATGGAATGTTCTATTTTTGTTTTCTTTTTCTCTCAGCTAAGGTTGTGGTTGAACTTGCAAAACCCAGACTTATCCAAGCTGCAGTGCTATTACATCCATCATTTGTCGCTCTGGATGACATCAAGGGTATGAATTTTCAACAATTAGATTTCTTTCTAATTTGCATATACTTTCTTTAGGGAAATTTCCATAACATCTTCTAAGGAAAAAATACTACCAGAACTATGTTGCATATTATTGTCATACCATCAATTTAAGCATGTTTGCATGTAAGAGGCCTTATATCACTTCCTAAATAATCATATTTGTCTTCATGTTGACATGCAATGTGTTTTACATACTGCTAATTTGGGAAAAAAAATCATCAGTATTAAGTTATATAGAATATATTATTTCTCAGTTACTGTATATTAACTATTAAGGGACTAGTTGGCTGTGTCTTTCTCCTTTTCCTTTTTGTAAAATTATATTGGCATATACTGTTATGGGATTGTCATTATCATTTCATTTAATGTTTAATTGTAGGATAGAAATAGATTTGGTAAATATTTTGGACTAGACAATGAAATACCTTGCCCCAACTGTCATACCCCACTTTATGGATGACTTAAGGTTTCGGGATCATTGATGACATTTTGTCTGGAAGATGAGCAAAACCTGCAATGGCATGGAGTGTTTTTGAAATGCCAGCATTATATTTATACTTGACAACCTCATGATTGGTTATTTTTAATTATGTGTTATATTTAATATATAAGAAATTTATATTAGTGCCAAAAATTAGGAATTGAGATTGTTTGTGGAAAGAAGTATAGGATGCCGTTTTTTATGGACTATGCATTCAATCTATGTTTTGGGAGGACAATTATTTGTTACATAGGGGCAATTTACATTTACTTTTTTGTTTACATCTCTTCTCCGGTTGTCTTCGCTTCTTTTGGAACAATATTTTGAACTTCTGTTGGTATAATTGATTTGTGCAATTGCTCTATTTTATTAGGAGCTTCTTCCATACCAACTCACTCGTCATTTATAAATGATTGAAAAATAACACAGAAGAAGCAATCAGAAGCAGATTTCTTAAAGCAGTGACTAAGATGTTCATAGTCTAATAGTCAATAATTGGTCTTACTTTCAGGTGTTGATATTCCAATTGCTATACTTGGAGCAGAGATTGACCAGATGTCTCCTCCAGAGCTTTTAAAACAGTTTGAACAAGTCCTAGCTGCTAAACCTGGGGTCAGATGATTTTTTCTTTCTATTGTGGATAACTACCATCATTTTATATTACCTTGATAGTTTACTACTGTACTATCTATGATAACTATTGATTTTTTTTTCAATTACAAGATGTTGAGTTTTTTCTTTTTCCTTTCTTTCTTTTTTGTTTTGGGTGAGTCTGGACAAGTCGGAATTGATGCATCTATCTGTAGCTTAGCTCTTTTCAAATTTCATTTATAGCATCCCATTCTTCTTAGTATCCTGTTTTTGGCTACTGAAAAACATTCATCTTCCTCTTTTCATTTCATACCATTCTTGAGGTAATGTTAACTTCATGTTTTATTCTGAGCTTCTACAGTTGACCCTTAACTGATTCTAATTTTTGTATAGAATAATAATATGGATTTTGAATTGATGATAAAATTGTGTCTACTTTCTCTTGAGCTTAGCATGCATCTTAAGAATCTGAGACACATGCACTCAAACAGAGTATATATTTAATACTGTCATGGCCATGAAGTTGTGGAGAAGAAAATCGCTCACACAGTTGTGCATGTACAAGCATGCAAGTGTGTGCTCACTGCTTACCCACAGACTCACAGAGTCTTGTGTTGGATGCTATTATGGCTTTGAAATGTTGGAAGAACTAGTGAATGTTAGATGTGGCTTTTCATTTCCAGAGAAAAGGTCTTCATCTCTTATTAATCTGTCTCCACCTCATTAGAATGAACATACTGCATGCATATGCATTGTAGTAGATTCAGGATCAAAATTAAAAGTTACCCTGCGACGTGTGAACTGTACTGTAGTTGTTGCCACTAACTTAGATTTGTCATTGAGCATAGTTGAATCTGGTAAATTGGGTTAAATTGTGCATGTAAACATCCCATTCTGGCAAAGATCAACTACTTGCAAGGGTGTCACCAACTCACTAGTATCCTACTATACTTAATTAAACACCGTTATTGGTGCCATTATTTGCTGTAATCAGTCAAACCAGTTTGGTTAGCTTTTTCACATTTTGTTGCTGCTATCTGTATTTGCATAATTTTGTGCATATAATTTGTCAAATAATTGTTTGTTTTTATTGGTCCAGTATACAAACTGAATGTGCCACACCACACGAGAATCTCTCCCGTATTTAAGATATCATTGATGAACTGAATTTTGCTTTGTGCAGGTTCAAAATTATGTTAAAATATTTCCTAAAGTCTCACATGGTTGGAGTGTGAGATACAGCAACGAAGATGCAGAAGCTGTGAAGGCTGCAGAGGAGGCCCATCTGAACTTGTTGGACTGGTTTGCTAACCATCTTTAAGTGAGAAATCTTCGTTCTGTGAAGAACTTACAATGTGGATTATATCATTGTGTACTAGTGATAGATATTCTACGTAGCTGTCCTCTTATGATACCGCCGATTTGTTCCTTCTGGCTGGTCTCTTGCAGTCTCTATAGACAGACAGTTGTAGTTTTCACGAAAATAAATGCTGTATTGTTGCTTGTTGGACATGGATCATATTGCTAGATTCATCGTAATAATGTTGCTTTCGGTGATTTGAGTGTGTGTGACATTTGTGATTTGAGATCCTGGGAAATCATATTTTAAGACTTTTGTGTCAATTGACGTGTGTTCTTTGAGATGCTGAATGATTTGCTAAAGCAAAATTCGTTCTTTCCCCCAAGCAATAGCTTGGACACTGTTTCACTAAGATGGAGCAGTTAAGGAAATTGCGTTAGTTTGAAGTGACCAAGCAAGTCACGATTCACAAAGCCAACTAGGGGATCCTAGTCCTAGTTTGTGTTTTCAAGTTAAATAATTAGGTACCACACTCTTCCAGAGGCAAAAGCTATCGCAAATCTTTAATTACATCGAAAGCAGTTATCTATTTTCTTGTACGATTGATCATGAAGACGTTAGGAGAAAGCATGTTGGATTCATTTCAGGATGTCACTGATTTCTGATTGAGATGTTTTGACAATATTAAGTATGGCAGCAGGTTGGTGACCTGCTCACTTTGCCAGTCCAATTAACAGCTTTGACCGCTTTTCGATTAAATCCAATCTTAAATCTTATTCAGGCCTGCAGAAATGAAGCTTCATTTTGGCAAATTCAGGGCATTATTCAAGACATGTGACTTCTCAGATCCCAGTGCAGCAGCTGTGGTTTCTTATGGACCGCTAATGGAGTCGCTCATGGAGTTGCACAACTGGCCTTGAGGAATCAGCTTCCCTCCAACTGGGTGGCTCTTCCTCCTAGCTCTGTTCAGGCTCTCCTTAGAGCTGAGAGATGTTTCTGCCTCAATTCTATTTGAGTAGTTTTATAGGCGAGCTTAGCTGTTTCATCTTTCTTATGTTTTCGCCTAAGCTGTATCGTCTGTACTGCATTTGCTCCTTGTTGTGAGCCTTGGATCTTAGTAAATTTCGACAAAAAACAAAAACTTTTCAACTCAGAGACAGCACCCGTTCCGTTTCTCTGTTCTATCTTGGTAAGATCTGCTTCGCATCCCTCGCGTTTGGTTTCCTAGAAAAATGTAGCAAAACTAAGTTCATGATCTTGCGCTCCCAACGTCCTAGTATTACCATTGCTCGGAAAACGTGCGCCCGTTGGGAAAAATTAGTGCTTTATATTTAGATGCTATTTTCCGTGTAGCGGCGGAAGAACGTTCCCAGGATGAAATTGGGTTCTGGGGTTGTAACAGGGAGTCTCCTAAGACTCCGAGAATTTCCCTACTAATACTCGCGGGGTGAAGCCAATGAGAAGTTCTCCCCGATGAATACTAAAAATGCATGTAAATTTTTCACAGAATGAGATGAGATTAAGAGAAGTATATTTTCATTGATTCAATATATATCCATACAGTCTGCTTACTCTCCCTATATAAAGCAGTTGCCTGTGCAAATAATAAAATTACCAAAAAACCAAAAAACATGGTGAACCTCCTGACTGAATTCATCAATCCATAAAAGTTGTTAGCAACATGTATTATTTTCCTACAACAGGGGTTTCCTATCTTTGATTTATATTTGTCATCTTCCATTTTTTTTTTATTGTCTCTAGATTGGTGTTATATTCTTTGGGTGCTAATACTATATTGTATGTTGTTGTAGCCACTAGCCAGTTATAGGAAACGCTGTTTAAAAATTGTCTTCCACAGGAATTTTTTGGCTGTGTGTATGTCTGTTCTTATTCAATAATCATGAGAATATATACACTACGTCACTACAATTGTTTGACTTGGTTCGAAAGCTAGGGTCACTTATGGTTATTTAGTATCAATTGGTAAGATGTACCTGCCGCTTCCATTCAAATTATCAGTATTGATTACATGATGTTTCTCCTTCAAAATTGTATATAAGAGATGATAAAAATGGTTGAATTCTTGGACTATATGGTGGGAAACAGTTTCCAACGTTTGAATATGGAAACCGTTTTACTTCTTGTTTCTTTCGGCTTACTGATTGATATTTGCGACATTGCTTTATGTCAGCTATGGTTCATTCTTACTGAAATTTGTCAGTGACGAGGGTTAGTGCCTTCAATGATGCTCTCAAGAGCATGTACAATGCTGAGAAACGGGGGAAGCGACAGGTCATGATTAGGCCGTCCTCGAAAGTGGTTATAAAATTCCTTTTGGTGATGCAGAAACATGGTATTTCTCAATCCTTTTTCCATTTCAATGTACCTTAATTTAATTACTGTTGGCCTCCTAATTATTTAGTTTTTTTCTTGATTTGGTATACTCTGGTGCTTTCTGGGGTACATTTGAGAGTTTGAGTATGTTGATGACCACAGGGCTGGCAAAAATTTTGTGGTTGAATTGAATGGTAGACTGAATAAGTGCGGGGTTATTAGTCCCCGTTTTGATGTGGGTGTCTAAGAGATAGAAGGTTGGACTGCAAGGCTGCTTCCCTCAAGACAGGTCAGCTAAAAAGCCTTCCTTGCTTCTTTTTCATTACTTTTATGAGATCTCCTGGTCCTTTGACTCTGCTATAAAAGACCTTGAACTAGTTAAAAAAATAGTAAGTTCTCTGAATTCTATGTTCCCAACTAACGTCTCTCGTTTTTCAGTTTTCCACATAAGACTCTAATGTTAAGAATTTCATAATATAATTGACATAATTATTTTAGTTATACAAATTCTGCATTTATGAAAAATTGTCAGAGTGGTTGAGCTCAATCTATTCAATATTGTTATTACCAACTTTATTTTTCCGTCAAATTTATACTTAATGTACACTTCACCTTTGAAGCATGGGTACTTGAAAATCATGTTGTATCTGTATCCAATATGTATCAGCTACCGTTACGAGTTGGGTACTTAGGGGTACAGCTTGGATATGGGCATGGCACAAGTCACAATTTTTTTTCCATAAAAATTGTGTGTTTTACTGCAAAATTTCCCAAACCACAAAAAAGAGTCTGTGTAGGGTCCTAAATCAAGATTCCCCCGCATTTGTTTTGCCTCTATAGTTTGGTGATGCCCTCTCTCATGTTCCTGTCTCAAATTTGTCTTTACCATGCTGGCAGTTCGCCATAGATTTGCATTACAATTTACAATACAATATCTGATATAATGTTTCTTCTGTTTTAAACTTCTCTCTCTCTCATACACACACACACACCATGCTGTTCCTGTATCCTAAAATTTTTAAAGAATTAGTGCATCCCTTACCTGTATCAATCATGCTGGTACAGATACCTGTACCCATATCTGTGTGCAACATAGCATACCACTTGCCTTGTGCCCATCCTAAATCTCTGCATGTGTCCAAATGCATCTTTCTAAGAACCTTTCCAGGTCTTTCTGGTTCTATAATTATAATGGATTTGTAGAGTGTCATGGAAACAGGTCATTCTTAATCTCAAATATGAGCTTATTTCAGTACTTTCATGTTTTATCATTGTTTTGTCAAGATTAGTAAATTGGTTTAAAATTATGGTCCTTCTTATAAGAGGGTTGAGTTATTTCTTATATTCCTTATTTGTATGTTGTGAAATTTTTATGTACGGGTTCAGCAGATTGGTCAAAACTTTGGTTGCTTAGATAGTAGGGTTGATTTATTTCTTATGTTGCTGTGAAGTTAACTCACTGTCATCAGATCAACCAGTAAACTTTATCTCATCAGTTGCTCTGTTCTGTTGTATACATATGGTTTCTCCTGTTACTCTTTGACCTTTAATTACACAAATGATGCAGTTTGGGTATATTGTGTTGACTACCTCTGCCGGCATCATGGATCATGAAGAGGCTAGGAGAAAGAATGTTGGTGGTGAAGTGCTGGGTTTCTTCTACTAGGCTAGTTTTCGGTTGAGGATTGCACTGGTTCAGTTTTTGAGACTCTCACCGGATGTAACTTGTAATGGACGATGTGCTACTGCTAGTCCTCTGGTAATATCGAGTATAGCAGGAGCTGTCGTGTTGTGCTTTATTTTGTCTGCAAAACCAAGTTTGTCACTCTAATTTATCTGATTTCTTTATCAATATTTTTTTTTAATATCAAAATGTACTGGCAAAATTGTTTTAACGGATAAGGACTTGATTAGAATGCGGGGGGAGCATTAGCGATGTTTGAATTGGTGTGGTCCAATGAAATGTTCGATACTGCATTTTCTGGATTGAATTCTCAAATTACGTCATAACTATAGGAATTACGGCAATAGGGATTCGGTCTCATACATCACTTTGACCCTGATTCAGGTGCTAATTTAACTTAAAAAATGCGTATCTAAATTTTTTCATATATATATATATATATAGAAAAAAATATATACACACTCTTTTAATTTTTAGTGATATGTACATAGTTATTATAAATTATGAAATCTTTTTATTAAATTTTTAAACTTAATGATTTAATATAATAAATATTTCTATTTAATATAACAGTAGTCTTTCATAGGACTAGTATGTGTTTAAAAATTCAAATTAATAGTTTTAAAATTATTTTTAATTTTTATTTTTAAATATTTTAGACATAATCTTTAGTTTTATTGAAATGTTTTAAAATAAAAATTAAAAAATTAAAAATAATTTTAAATTATTAATTTGGAATTAAAGATATATAAAAAGGTTGTTGCTATAAATTTAACTGAAATTAAATAAAATAATCTATTATAATAAATTATTAAGTTTAGAAATTTAATAAGAAGAGATTTCATAGTTTATAATTACTATTTGTAAATTATTTAAAGTTGAGGATGTCTAAAAACACTTTTATCATATATATATATATATATATATATATATATATATATAATATATATTGCTAACATTCTCTCACACTTTGTTACATGGTAATTGTTATCAAGTTTCATCACTTTCATTTAAACAGTAATATCTTATTTTTTACTTTTAAAAATAAAAAATTTTAAAAAATTTAAAATATTTTATTAATCTCTCATTCTCTTTTTTTTCAATTATTATCTTCTTTCTCTTCTGTTTTTTAACTCATTATTTTTTGTTTTTGTAAACTCACTTTTTCTTTTTTTAATAAGTTAAAAAAATATAATAATTGAAAAAAAAATTAATAAAATATTTTAAATTTTTTATTTTAAAAAAATAAGACATTATTATTTAAATAAAAAAAAAGTAAAACTTACGAATATCTATCAATATAAAAAATAGTGTATATTTGTGTGTGAAAATATAATAAAAGATAGGTATCTCACAGTTTTGTATCTCTATCTTTGGAAGTTGTGGCGCACAAGCAGCTGACAGCCCAAATGTCCATAGTTGCAACGTGCAAGTTTCTGGTCCGCCGATCCACACGACCAAGCAATAATTTAAGTAGGGGTCATGTAAGAAATAAGCATCTTTTATTGGGTCGAAAAGCAGTATTTTCCTACTACCAGTCGTAGCATTTTTATTTATTTATTTATTTATTTATTTATTTTTGGTTATGGCTGATTATGGTCAAATTTCGACTCGAAATCGAATCAGCGGATATAACGGAGGATGGGTGGAAAGAGAGTGTTGGTTCTGGAGTTGAAGGCACCCTACTGCTACTGCATCTGCAACTGCAGAAAGGAGAGGGATACAAATTAGGTCTGGCTTCTTATTCTCATCTTAATCTTAAAAAAGAAAGAAGGATAGGATAGTTGGAAAGCGTCACATGAGGACTAGTCCACTGCTGTTTGTCTCTTTGAAAATGTGGTGTGGTGGGTTTTCTTCTCTACCCATTGCTCACTCTCACAGCTCAAACATGCTGGAAAGGAACACCTGGCCCTCTGTTTTTTCTAGTTTGGCTTCTACAAAAGAACAAACATACGAAACAAATCTTGAGCTTTGAAGGTTCGAAGCTTTCATGTTTTTTCTCTTCTTTTTTTCCTTCTGGCCTTACGTGAAAGTTGGAGATATAAAATCTCCTGCAAGTTGGGAACTAAAAAGAAATATAGTTTGAATTGTGCACGGGAACAGGGATCATGAGTGTTCGGCCAAAAAAGGGTTTGGATGGGTGAGGGTGTCATCATCAAAAGAGGAAAATAACAATAATAGTAAAAGAATTTTTGGATTTCAACTAGTATTGTGGGGACTTGATCGATCATCATAATGATCTACTACATAAATAAATCCCAATCTTGTTTGGCATAACTCCAGGAATGCTGCTATGATAAGGCTTCTTTGGGTATGAGATATTTTATATATAATTTTGTATGAAATTTAATCACATTAAATGAAGACGGTATGGTCATCACAGAGTGACTGTTTTCAATTTGGATTTGATGCTTCCATGAGCGAAGATTCGTTTCAAAAAAGATAAAGTATAAAATTTAATTATAAAAAAAATTTAAAAATTAAATTATAATAATTTTATAATTTATTATATATATATATATATATATTATTATAATTTTAACTATTAATTTTTATATTAATAATTAATATTCATCACTTTACCTATAAATCACTAATATTAGAGAAGTTAAATATTTTCTTTTAAGTATTATAACTCTGACTTTTTCTCATAATTTCTTTCACATTCAACTATTTAAAACAAAAATTATTCTTTTTTCCCCGCAAAGATTAAAAAAATTTACTTTGAATAAATTCATAATACAAGACAAAATACGTCCATCAAGGGAAAGAAGTTCTCATGATAAAGATTACATCCTACTTAATAAAAAAATGAATTAAGCTCCTACGATAATAACAGTTTTAAATAAGAATATCGTACAATTTATTGATAAGGAGCTCTTGTCATCAAATCAGACAAAAAAATATCACAGTTTGATGTCATTTTTTTTTTCAAAAAAGGTCTGCAACTTGATATAAGAATAGAGAAAATAAATGTGAAGACAAAACTACTGTATTACAATTTGAATCCGTGATTAAACATTTAAAAAAAACTTAATCTCATTTAAATTATGACTTTTAGACAACATCAGTAATGTATTTTGAGGAACCATGAAAAAGAAGTGCCTCCTTAATTTTAGAAGGCAACTTTTAACACCAACTAAATTTTCTTAGACATCATGTACTCAAATTGTCAATCCTTAAAAAGTTTATCGCCATTGACAATCACTATTAGCTTTGAAATTCACATTCTTCAAAGAAGATGAAGAAAGGCCCAAGAGAATGATTGAAGATTTAATCTGCACACTTGTAGGCTGTAGCATCACATTAGTTTTGGTTTCAAAATGATATAACAATATATAAAGATCCACCTTGGAGGGAACCCATGCATGGAGAATTCAACTCTTTTCATACTAAAAAGACTAAACTTCGTATCCCTCATAACTGAACAAATCCAAAGGAAAAAAAAGAGAAAAATCAACTATGAATTAGAAAAAAAAAAAAGATAAGATTAGTTCCACTAAAAAAAAATACCGACTGAAAGATGCCAAACAAGAGAAGCAACCTCTAATTAAACCATAACCAATCACACACGATCATAAGAGACAAGCGCCTTTTTTTTAATATAAATTAATAATTTTATTTTTAATGAATTTATAAATTTCAATAACTATTTTTATGTTGAATAGTTTAACAAAAAAAAAATTTAATAAGTTGTGTGTTACAATATCATCCAAGACATCATTAAATCGAACAAATAACCAACACGTTATTTTTTTATTAACATTTGTGGGGCATTATTCAGGTAATCCAAAAAAAAATTGAATAACTATTAAATATTTGATAAATGAAGTAGAAATACTCAAATATGTGCAATTAGTATAATTTGTTATTAAGTGGCCAGTCTTTCTTTTCTTTTTATGTTGTTTGTTATGCCCCAAAAGAACAAGCGAGGAAAAAAAAAAAAAAGAACTGAGGATTGATGAGGCGGTAGAGTTGAATGAGACGCGTGCGTTAGACACGGTGGGGCCTTTACTCGTTTTGTAGCTGTTGTTATTCATTGGAAAGCGCGTGAATCCCAACCTCAAACAAATACTGTATTCACTTGTCTCCCTTCTTCTCTTCTCTACATTACGTCTTTTCCTTTTTTTTTTTTTTTTGGGTTAGAATTGACTATGTTATGCCCTTGTTTTTCAAAGAATATACCATCATGCCTTCGCGATAAACTGTCTATTTAAATTAATTTATTTTATATTTAAAATAATTTATAATTAAAATTTTTTTTAAAATAATTTTTTTTATTAAACATGCATTTAATTTAAAATTTTAATTATTTTATTTAAAATAATGTTATATTTTTTAAATTTATTTTTAATAATATTTTAAATATTTAATAAAAAAATTAGATAAAAATAAAAGTTAAAAACAAAAAATATATTAGCATTTTTATTTAATAATTAAAAAAATTTAAAAATATATGTTATAAGAATATAAAATTATTTTTTTACTAACATTATGATCTATTCTCTACCTCTCTCTACCTAACAAATCTTTAGTTTATTTTATTACTTTCTTTTTTTTATTTTTCATTTTAAATTATTACACAGTTGCAGAAGAATTAAAAAAAAAGACATTAAATAATTTTATTTAAAAATAATAATAATTATACTTAACTTATTATCTTTTTATTAAAATATTTAAAACTATTTAATTTGTTTTGTATTTTATTAATATCAAAAATAAAATTAAAAAACAAATAATTAATGATTTTTTAAAATTTCAAAATAATAAATGAAATAAAATTAAAAAAATTTCATATATAATAAGAAACAATAAAGTAAAATACATGTGCGTGTCTGTCTGCAAAAGGATCACTGAGATTTTATATAACTAACAACGACACCGATTCCCAATCAGATAAGTCTTCAACCCATATGACGCACATGCGTTTTGAAATGAGTAAATACTGGTCATTTGTTTGGCATTCACTATTTTTAAATTAACCGTCTAATCAAATGGATAAATTCTTGCCTTGCTCACCCAAACAAACAAACAAAGGTCTTTCCTCGTTACTTGTCCCCATTCATTTTCTTTTGGGAACATTCTTGTTCCTATTCTTTTTATTCTCTCTTCTTGCTTTAACTTTTTAATCACCATACCGCCTTATGTATGTTCTTCACATATCTGTTGCCAAAACAAGGTTCCAACAAGCAAAAAGGTTAAAATCTTCTTCTAAGTTGCGGTTTCTTAAATTTTTTAAAATTTCGGTGAGTTAACCATAACAACTAATCATTTGTAGATATTTCTCTTTAATTTTAAATGAATAAATGAAGGAAAAAAAATAAAAACTATAGATGATTTTAACACTAACAAAATTTTTTCAAGATTTAACAAACATTAGTAGAATTGATTGATGTAAGTACATCAGGTTTTACAGACTAATGAAGGCAAACACAATATTGCACATGCCAAAACTGTGCTAATACAAGCAGTACGTAGGAAAACACATGTTGGTAGTTTTTCTAATGAATTCATGCAACTACTTGCATGTAATTGGTTTTTGTATACAAATAAAAAAAATATTATTATCATGATTTGAACTTGTTATTCTTATCTAAATTTTCAACTATCTCAATTACTTATAGTAAGTTCAAATAAAAAAGAAACTTAAAGTAAATTATTAATACTATTGGACAAGATATATTTAACATTAATCTAATTTAGATAACATTATTATTATTATTATCTAATTTTGCTCTCTTAAATTTTCTTTTATAATTTTGCTGCTAAAAAGCTTTCGCTTTGACAGGGAGAATATGCATAAATCAAATAGAACAAATAGCATAATAAATTAGGCCATTCTTAAAAAAAAAAAAGACTCAAATTTAATATATATATGAGTGGATGAAAGAAATGAGTAAGCCTATGATTAGATTTTAGTTATGTGATACTGTCTCCAAGTATTAGTTTTAATATAAAAATTTTAAACTAGTTTAACTTTGTTTAAAGACTTAAAATTTCAGTTTTTGTTTTACTGAATTAGATTTATGAATACGGGAATATATCAAGTGAAAAAAGTTATTTATTATGATAGTGAGAGTAATAAATTTTGATTATTAGATTTTGCATAGATGGTTAAAATTAAAATATAAAGTCATATAACTTTTTAAGTAATTATGTGACTTTTAAATAAAATCTAATCTTAACTATTTATGTATAGTTTAATAATTAAGATTTACTCTTCTCACATCTCATAATAATAAATGTTTTCACTTAATATATTTCGAATGCTTTTTTGATTTTAAGATTAAATATATGATTGCGCCAAAGGTTTTGATTAAAAAGCTCTCATACTTTCTAATATATTTAGTGGAATTATTACTTTTTTTTTAAAATTTTGAACAAGGTTAGTATTATCTTTTATTCTAATATACATAGATATAATAAAATTGACTTAAATTCAATAAATACTATTAGATAAAATATATTAAATATTAATATCATTCAAATGAAATTAATTTAAGTTTAATAAATATTATTAAATAAAGAACATTAAATATTAATATAATTTAGATAAAATTATTATTATCAAATTTTTCTCTCCAAAATTTTCATTTTGAAATAAGTATATATGAAGAATACTTTATTATTTTTTTTGATCTTTGATTGATGTATCATCACAGGAATTTCTGTAAAATTGAGATTAATTCCTGTTTTGATTATAAATCTCTCCCAATAAATATTTATTTTAATATTTAAATTTTAATCTTATTCTAAAAATACAACTAACTTATTATTACATTTAATCTTTATTGATAAATATATATTAATGCACACATAATAATACGAGTACAAATAAAACGGGCTAAAAAAAAATAAAGATAATTTCAAAATCTAATAAGGAGGACGTGACTTAAAAAAAAGATAGATTAAAATATAAAATTATAAATAACATAATTTAAGTGAGATTTAATATCTGGATCAAATCATCAAATAACCCAATCTTGATGCCAATTTGTTTTTGGATTACCTTCTCCTTTGCTTCCTCTATTAATTAATTAATCATTAACGATTTAAGAATCAATTATTAACTACACAATTCCGAGCTACAGTACTCTCTTCCACGTGACGCCCTATCCATTATCAGTTTTAAAGGGAAAAAAAATCAAACAAAAATTGAAATAAGGAGAAATTTTGAGTGGCAAAGATGTCCTTTTGTAATACCTCTCATTTTAATCACACTCATTTTTCGAATTATTTTATATATATATATATATATACTTATATATATATATATATATACACATACATACACGAATTATTTATTTTTCCCCACTTTTGGCCTCTTTATGTGTGCATCTTTCTTTCTCTTTCCGAGCTCTACACCACACCCTTCCTCAACTTGAAGTACTCGGTCTCTCTGGGATTCTCTCTCTGGGATCCGAAAGTTTTTGTTTTTTCACTCAGAATTTTCCATTTCAATCTGCAGAGGCTGCTTCCTCAATTCCCCACTTTCTGCTCAACAACAAAAGAATCTTATTATGCTCTAGAGCCCAAGCATTTACCTTTTCTGTGCCTGTATTTATTTTTTATTCATTTCCTTTAGCCGCGTTTGTGATTGTCGCCATACTAAATCCTTCAAGATTTGTTTTTTCCGCTGATTCTTAGCTCCATCACTTACAACAATTTCATTCTCCAACGTGATCTGTAACCTGGACCTTTCCAGCTACATTTTGAGACTTCCGCCAAATTGTCTTGGTTATGTTGCTTTTGCTTTCTCTTTCGAATTTTCTGATTCTAATATAGCGTTATTCTAGTATATATCCCTTTATTTCAATCGCAGTTCCTAGTTCAGCCGCCAAACTGTACTGGGTCTTTCTTCTTATTGAGCTCTGTTCAAGTTTGAATTGAAAGTTTTCTTCTTTTTCCTTTTTCCTTTCCTTCTTTATCTTATTGCGTATTTGGGTTTTTAGTTGCATTGTGATCACCCCCTCGTGATCCGGTCGTTCTCGTCCTCGTTTATCTTTTGGGGTTTTCGCTTTTCTGGGTTTTTGAACTGGAAGTAGGAGTTTGGTGATCTGGATTTGAGTTGAGATTCGGGGTTTGTTGGATGCAGCTTTTAGCTTAAATCATTGACGGGTTTTATGCTTAGTTGCCAAGATGCTTCCTGATCAGAGAAAAAAGGTGAAGTTACTCAATTGATATACATGCACGCTTATGTGTAGATGTATATGCATAATTTGTATTGGGTTGTTGGCTGATTTTGTTGGGGAGAAATTGGGTGGGTACTGAGGAGAATGAATGCTCCTTGTTTTGTGAGTTCTGCATCTATATGATATGGATAGGATTTTGGTTCTCAGTTTTGTTCTTTCATACCATCTAGTATGGTGCTCTACCTCTTGCCTGTTCCCTGGCACTGATTATTTTTTATCTTTCTATTTTGGTTGTATTGTGGATATGGGACCCTGTCTAATTCAGAAGAAACAACTTTTCGTGTAAATGTCCATACTTCCTGGCCATATGCTTACGTCTGTTGTGTTGGTTTGTGAGAGGTCCTGCAGAAAATTTTCCATCATTTAAGATGTATTGTCTGCACACTGCTATTTTGGTTCCCATCGTATGATTCGTATCTTCAGACCTTTGCAATGGATTCTTTTATCACTATTTTTTGTTTCATTGTTAATTTCAATATTATAAAATCACTGACCACAAATTCTCATTATTTGCTTCATTATCTTTTTATCCTTCTAAATTTAATTATAAATAGTAAATTTCAATATTGGATTTAAAAGCTCGTTGTCTATAGTAATACTCTTTGTCTAAATGTTTGGAGCTAGTTTTACTCTTCTTTGTTCATGGATGGACACAAACTTTAGACACTGACCTTGCAACTTTATTCCATTTTCCTTCCTCACAATATGGATGTTGCAGATCATGAAAAACACATGCATGGCTTGGGCTTTGCTTGGTATCTTCACTAAGTTTGGTTTGTTGTGTTTATGCAGTCCTCTGTAGATGTAGACTTCTTTACAGAATATGGTGAAGGGAGCAGATACAGAATAGAGGAAGTGATTGGTAAAGGAAGCTATGGTGTTGTTTGCTCTGCTTATGATACACACACGGGAGAAAAGGTTGCAATAAAGAAAATCAATGACATATTTGAGCATGTTTCTGATGCCACCCGCATTCTTCGCGAGATTAAGCTTCTCAGACTCTTACGTCATCCAGATATTGTGGAGATCAAGCATATTTTGTTACCTCCTTCTAGAAGGGAATTCAAAGATATATATGTTGTTTTTGAACTCATGGAATCTGATTTACATCAGGTCATCAAAGCAAATGATGATTTGACTCCAGAGCATTACCAGTTTTTCCTCTATCAGCTTCTTCGAGGCTTGAAGTATATACACACAGGTTATGATCTTTAAATTTAGTGGGGTTTGTTTTTTTAGATTGCTTGCTGTAGCATTTTTACCTTTCTTGTTGCGTAGTTAAGGTTTTATTATAATAAACTAGTTGCTAAATTATGACCATTGTGGCTGATTTAAAAACTTTTTAATGGTCTTGTAGCAAATGTTTTTTCACCGAGATTTAAAACCAAAAAACATTTTTAGCAAAAATGCTGACTGCAAACTGAAGATTTGTGACTTTGGTCTTGCTAGAGTGGCTTTTAACGATACCCCCACTGCTATATTCTGGACGGTAAGAATCCTTTTTCCCTGAAACTATCACCTTGAACATAGCTCTCTTTCTTGTTGCGTAGTTAAGGTTTTATTATAATAAACTAGTTGCTAAATTATGACCATTGTGGCTGATTTAAAACTTTTTAATGGTCTTGTAGCAAATGTTTTTCACCGAGATTTAAAACCAAAAAACATTTTAGCAAATGCTGACTGCAAACTGAAGATTTGTGACTTTGGTCTTGCTAGAGTGGCTTTTAACGATACCCCCACTGCTATATTCTGGACGGTAAAGAATCCTTTTTCCCTGAAACTATCACCTTGAACATAGCTCTCCTTCTCAGGTCATCATACCTATGCCCATTGGTTTGCTCACAGGATTATGTTGCAACAAGGTGGTATAGAGCTCCTGAGTTGTGTGGATCCTTTTTCTCCAAGGTGTAATATCTGTTACCACTTTTATCTAAGATCATTGATCTCTTTATCTGATATTTACCCTGCTTGGAATCTGAAAGTTTGGGCACATCCCTTTCCTGCCCCCTCCCCTTTTTGTCCCTCTTGTCTCTTTCCTTCAAACAAATATGACAGGAATCTCTTGGAATTTTGTGTTTTCTACAATATTTCTTATGCTTTTTTGGTAATATTGACACCAAACTATGGATCTTACTCCTATAAAATTAGACTTCAGAAATTTTTTCTTTAAAATGCTGTTACAAACTTACGTGGAGCAGTAGTATCTATTATATCAGTGTATGTGAACTTGTACAGGCATGCAAGATTTGCTGATAAGCACTAATTGTTGTACTCAAGCTGTTGGGCCAGTGATCTTTGCAGATTAATAATGGCACTTGCTATCCTTTAAGAGTAAAGGACTCATTTAATTGGATGTATGTCAATTAGGTGCCTGCGACATTGACCAGCATCAATATTTTAGTATGTTAATCCATTGTGTGCTTCTAGGTTTTGTTTTTTGTAGCTTCTTAGCTAACAAGGAAATGTAATTGTGGCCACTAATATTATCATCCTTCAAATCTATCGTTATGTGTCAAAATCAGGCAAGAAATTTTGCTTAGTCACCCAAAGCCTGCTCTCCCCTCCCCCCGACCCTACCACAGATGTTCAGAATTGGGCCTCACACATCACACAATAGGTTCACTGGAGCTGGCCTGTGAGGGTGCACGTTACCTGTAACTTCTTTCAACTGACCATTTAACAATATTTATACATGTGACACACAATCAGAGATTAGGAAAAGTTTTCTTTGTTTAATAATTACCAAATCATTAAAGTTATTTTCTTCCATATGCAACAGATTGTGATAAAAATTTGAAAAGAAAATGTAACAGATTGATACCATATTCTTAATATTTATTTTATACTCCATATATCAACTCTACACTCTCTCCAGCGGTTGTTAATTTTTTCCGTCAAGTAGTTTTATTTTTAATGATGAATTGGTCAAATAGTAGTCTAAGTGTACTAAAGAATAAATATGTTGCTCCAAAATTTCCAATTCATGTTGAATATTATTAATTTGTTTAGCTAGAAGTTTTGTAAAACAAAATAAAAGTCCAGATCTAATATCTCAAATCTGATTTGCTCAAGACATCTGCATGTGTATAGTAAAAGTACTCATTGCATCTTCTGAATAATTGGCTATCTTTGTCAAATATGGTTTGGCATCTAACTGTAGTCAGCTCTCACTGGTCTATTTATTTATACTGTCGCTAGTTTTCACATGATACGCGTGTAGGAGGTTAATACTTTCATCAAATTAATATTAAATTCATTGAGGATGCTTTGGTCCTATACTACTTGGTTTAAGGTCCTATTTTTATTATACTATAAATTTCAGTCTATTCTACTTACTTAAAGGAACTTTGTCTAGCCTACAAGTTATTATATCCCTCTAACAATGCCGATTATTGTTTGTTTTATATGCTAATATGTTTCATGAAAAGTGTTTGGTAACATACTAATGCATATTGCTTTCTTACAGTTTACTTTGTGGTCAAATCAAATAATAGGTCACTCATGTTCGTGAAATGAAGATGGATAATGTTTCTGTGCTTCTTTGTATCTTACTCATTTATTATCCTGCATTTAGTAAATATATATGGTCATAAATTTTTTTTCCAGTATACACCAGCTATAGACATATGGAGCATTGGCTGCATTTTCGCGGAACTTTTAACCGGAAAACCTCTTTTCCCGGGGAAGAATGTTGTCCATCAATTAGACCTTATGACTGATCTTCTTGGAACACCATCTCATGAAGCCATTGCTAGGGTTTGTTATTCAGTTGCCCTTCCTTTTAGCAATTTTGTGTGTTTTTATGTTATTACTTAATGGAACCTTGGTAGTATATTAACAGGTAAGAAATGAGAAAGCTCGGAGATACTTGAGCAGCATGCGTAAGAAGAAGCCTGTTCCTTTCTCCCAGAAGTTTCCTAATGCAGACCCCCTTGCACTTCGTTTGTTAGAAAGAATGCTGGCATTTGAGCCTAAGGATCGACCTACTGCTGAAGAGGTTGAATATCCATCCACCTACATTTCACTTTCTATGTTATATCTGGCTTTGACAGGGATTGTTGTGTATAATATTGTTAGGCTCTAGCGGATCCATATTTTAAAGGCTTGGGCAAGGTTGAGAGAGAGCCTTCTGCTCAGCCAGTTACCAAGATGGAATTTGAATTTGAGAGACGCAGGATAACAAAGGAAGATGTGCGAGAGCTTATATACCGAGAGATTTTGGAGTACCATCCGAAGATGTTAAAGGAACATCTAGAGGGAGCAGAGCCAACAGGTTTCATGTATCCAAGGTATTGTTGTCCAAACCTGTGCCCAAATTTATGTTTCACCTTTCATTCTTTTGCATTGGTTTAAACACTTGACTGCAATCTAGAAATTTATAAACGATATAGTTGGGTATTTCTTTCACCTGATAATGATATTGTTACTTAATAATAACATCTCATCAATTCAAATATCTTTTTGTTGTTACACTTCTACTCACTATGAAGTCTATATCTCCAGTACCTTGTTTATTTACATTTTTAACTTTGATATTAGAGTGAGTTATGGCTAAAACAACTTATTTGTTGGAGAAAGTGCCAAAAAAAAAAAGTTATTACGAGCCCCGACACATATGAAGGAAACAATATCTGTAGCCTGCTTTTCTCTTAAGGTAAAAAGTCATGTGGTTTTCAAATCACATATCAAGTTCTTAGATATGCATGTACAAATTTAAGCATCTATTGCAGAGATAGACATGCATATGTTGTGATTGTTAATTGTCTGATATGCACAGGGACTGGAAAACTCTTATAAGCTGACGTTTTTGTTCTGTTCACTGTTTGTCTATTTTCGTGCTTGTTCCAGGAATATTTCTTATTCCCCATTTTTGCATTTCCTTTCTTTCTAATGAATTCTTCTTTTATCAAAAAATAAGATTTCGATTGTTACTTATAAGCCATCCAACACCATCTGGTACTCCGACTATATTTTAATGCTCCATCCATGTGGAACTTGAAACTGAAAATTCTGCTCTAGACCCTCAAACAACTCGAGTATTTCTTTTGAATACTTACTGTTTGACGTGTGTTGCTAAATCCTTTTCAAACTTTACCTGGACTATGTATTTGTTGGAACAAAAGTTTAACTGCAACTTCATGTTTTATGGGCTTGTAAATTTGTGGTTTTCAAGAATTTTTAATTTGGATATATGTAGTTTAGCTTTTGCATGTTTTGTCACCCTAATTTATGTAGTATGTCAGGTCAGCGTTTGATATTTTCCCCCTTCTTTTTCCGAACACTTATTTTGAATAGTGCTGTGGACCACTTCAAGAAGCAATTTGCCTATCTTGAGGAGCATTATGGAAAAGGGGGAACTGTTACTCCTCCTGAGAGGCAACATGCATCATTGCCCAGGTATACTAATTTCTTAAATATGTTTATGGAAAATGTGGCTTTCTTCTTTGGTTATTGCTCCATTTATCTGCTCTGGAATTGCCAACTCTGCTTATTTGAGGCTGCACATGCAGGCCATGTGTGTTGTATTCAGATAACTCAGCGCAGAATACAACTGAGGTTGCAGATGATCTCTCCAAGTGTTGCATCAAAGAAGTTGAGAAGCCACCCATAGATAGGAGTGGTGGTATCCCTGTGACTAGGCTTCCTTTACAAGCTCCTCAAAATATTCAAGGTCTGATGACTGATTTTAGCATGCTTTTTGCCCCTTCTTCACAGTCTCCCTCTTTTGCTTTCTTCTTTCCTGCCTCTCAAATGTTCATGGGAGGCATTATCCTACAAGAGTGTTGTGCTCTATTGAAGCTTGTTTCATTTTCATTCATCATTTTATGAACCAATCAGAATTCAGTTTCAGCATGTGTGCACAACTGCACATCTGTACTTCCGCCACATGATAGGAATTATGTGTGAATGGCTGATAGCAGCAGGATTTGCATTATTAAAGAAATAGAGCTGCAGATTTTTTTTTCTCTTTTGATGACTTACTTCCTGTCATCATATTCTTTGTGCTAGATGCACATTGACACATCTACAGGCACACACAAGAATTGGCCGTAAAATGGCTTATAGAAGATGGTGATACTACAAATTTTAGATTTCATAGAGATTTAAGGTGTTATTATTCTCAACCTTTATACAATTGTTCTCCTTTACGGCTCTCTCATGTGTACATCTTTGAGTGTGAAACTTATGAATAGATGATTGGATTGAGTTTATTTTAATCTGCTTCTTTCTGTTGCGGCTCACTTGCTTCAGGCGTTGCTGCAAGGCCAGGAAAAGTTGTTGGTTCAGTATTGCGTTACAACTGTGGGGTTGCAGTGACAGCAGAGGCTGAGCAGCGGAGGATGGTTAGAAATCCATCTGTTTCGGCCCAGTATGCTGCTTCAAGCTGTTCATATCCTAGAAGAAACCCAAGCTGTAAAAATGAAAGGGCAGAAGATGACGGGATTGAAGGTTCAAATGGGCTTCAGCCAAAGCCTCAATACATGGCAAGAAAAGTTGCTGCTGCTCAAGGTGGAGCTGGTGGTCATTGGTATTGATTTTGGATATGTTGAATATGTGGCCAACAACTGCCTTGTGCCATGCAACTCTGATGTCTGGGTTCATGTCCCACATCTCATTCAGATTGATCCATCTGAATTGAACAAAAAATTTTGAAGTGGCATAACCTTGATTACCATCAAATAGCGGGAGAGCTTAGAGAATGAAGTCTAAGTTTCTAGCTGAAGTTTTATTAGATCTTGCAATTTGCATCACTAATTTGAAGCTTGGGAGGGTCTGCATGGTCCGATTATGATTTTCTTGCACTCTAACTCCTTTATAACAGAGAATATGAAAGATCCGAAAAGCCATGAAATGAAGGCAGAGCAGTTGCTGCTTACAAATTTGTGCTGTTCTCTTCATTGCAGAATAGAAGTCATTACTTTGCCCTAGTATTTTGGGCACCATAACAATGATATCGTAGTTTTTTAACCTACTTGCTTCTAGTCAAAATAATCGTCTCGTTCTTTATAATGTCTATAAAGTGTAATCTCGTCTTTTAGGTACTGGATTTGGTCTTAAAAAAAGAAACAGACTTTATACCTACATATTTTTATTTCTTTCAAGTTGCTTCACATGTATGCTTAGTGAATATCTTTTTTTTTTTTTTTTTGTCTTCATGCTTACTGAATATCTACATGTGCACAATCTCATGGCAGTTGTTACGGATCTTGCTCTTGTCAGTTAACACTCTGATAGCCTTTTTTTTCTCAACCCTCTGAATGTCTTTTCTTTGGCCCATGGTTTGTAACTGCTTTTTTGGTCAAGTGGTGGTCAGCTCAGCTGGCTCTTTCCAAACCTGCCTATCCTTTATGTGTGGGATGCGGCTGTCTTTGTTATTTTGCCGTAAGATGTGGATTCTGGGCTTCTTGCAGGAAAGATATATTTAACAACAAAGGTAGAGTGCCACATGCTACTTTCCCATTGGATTGAAGCCGGTTAAGAAAATGTGAAATGAGCCAATAATATCCTTGTACGTTAGCTGAAAATCCTGGGTGGATGTTCATCTTACATAACAGATGATCGTCTTACTGTTTTTCATAGGTCTAAATCGACGAGACTCAAAATCCAACGACAGTAATTAACTAAGCCTACACTGGAAAGAATTGAAAGCATTTTTCTAAATGAACTTGCATTTGCAGCACAAATGGCACCCGCATTGGTTGTACTAATGGCACATTTGCTGCCTGTGTAATTATACCGTTTGAAATCATTATGTGCACACCGAAAATGGTAAGAGATTTCTGTTAGGTGCGAATCTGATGAAATCTCCACAAGTCCCAACTGTTTTTTTTTTTTTATGCCATATGCATCAGATCACAGTAACTTATTGAATGTAAGATGAACAAACGAGTAACTCGAAAGCCCCTGTGGATGTCTCCCTTTGCGGTGAAGACATTCAGTAAACCCTTTTGCACACATACTAAACAATACTGATTCATGGTGCCTTTTGCTGGCCGTACATGGTTTTTTTTTCAAGCCCCCCTTTTCCTAAGACACTAGGGTCCAATGAAAATGAAAGAATGTAACGGCTATTCCTTTATTTAGTGAAAAAATCAGATAATAAATATTCAATTATTAAGGAATACCCAAATTAGATAGTTAAAAAAAGAAAGGTATTTGATTTATTTTTTATTTTCATTTTCAGTTGATATATTTTTACTTATAATTACAAAATTACTATTTTATTTTTATTTTGTTTCTTGTTTTTAAAATTTTGTAAAAAAAAAATTCATCATTTTCTTCACAAATTTTTTTAAACATGAAACAAAATAAAAATAAAATAACATTTTTATAATTATTAGTAAAAGCATATCAACTACGAATGAAAATAAAAAACAAACCAAACACCCTCTAATCTTTTAATTTTCGTAATGGTCATTTCACACTCCATTCTTACTTCTACTCTCATTTCTATTGCCATTACATCTCCTTCGTTTCCATGATAGGAAACATGCACTAATAGTCAACTTGGTAGAGGAGATAAAAATTTAAAAAGAGTTAGAGTAAGAAAGGCTTTGATCTTACTCATCGTTACTAGAAAGAGTGAAAAATTACTTTCAACTCACCTCATACTATAAGAATGGCCAAATTTTATAAAGTAAGAAGCAAAAAAAAAAAAACCGACACTTTAATTTCAATCATCGCACATTTTAGTAAGTGCGAAGTATTAGAGTATACTCTTCAATTGTAGGGATGGCCAATCTTGCCACAAGTCAACTTAACAAAACTATATACAGCATGAAATAATACAAGTTGTATGGCAATTAAATTAAACATTAGTATCAAATTTTTCATAGGAATTACTTGCTGTTTATACGCATTAATCCAAAATATTCTAAATCCTATTCTGGAGTCAATTGATATTCTGTGCTTTTTCCTAACTCAATATATTCTTGGTTTTACCCGCCTCCCATTCATGTCACTCCCATCCAAGCAGGAGACATTAGTGTAGACTAAATCCTTCAAGGAATGCTCACCAATCATAGCCGTGTATTGAAGCAGTTCAGTGATAACAGAGGGGCAGCTTTCTTTTACATGTTCAAATCCATCCGTTTGCATCACAGCTAAAAACAATTGTAACTTAAGTTTCTTGTCCCTCTTTGAAAATAAAAGAAAAAATATACAGAATAGAGTACTGCAAGAACGCATATTGATCAAACATCAAACAAACTTCATCAGTGGAATTTCACCAATAACATATAGCCCAATTTTTTCCACCTAGCAAAGTAGCGGCACTTGTAAACTCCACTATCCAGAAACAGAAGCATTAAGTAGCAAACGTTCAGATATGTAGAACATTAAAAAAAAAAAAATTTTTTTTCCAACTCAACATGGAAGAGCAATTACAAGATGTGTAAATATATAATTTATTATGAACAAATTTTATGAGGCATTGTCATGCATGTACAGTTTTCAGATTCTAAAGTCAAGTTGCTCACAGTAAGAGAGAGAAGAAAAGGGCATAAAGGAATCCAAGCCGCTTGTGCATATACATAAGTCAAAAGATAGATACTGTCTCTAACAATAATATGAACCAGATATAAAAGATGCATTGAGGAAAAAGAAATTACCTCTTAAATTTTCAGGCAATGCAATGAATTTGATACAAACAGCCTTCAGTTGGAAACAGTGGTGCTGCTCTGCCAAGGCTAACGTTGTTGCAGCAGTGTTGATGCTAACACCCTCACAAAGTTTAGCCTCACAGAGCAATCTGAGCCTTTCCATCGCATATCTGTCTGCTGCTGCAAGCAGATGCTGCGCCATCAGGGTACATGCCAATTTAGAATTTGGACCCATGAGCTCCTGCACGTCGGGTAGGGTATCCCAGTATATGAAATGAAGTAGGGCCTACAGAACTCCAAACCACAGATAAAGAGAACAAATTATTGCCATGCAAAGTAAATAGGTTACAGGCTGTAAGGTAAAAACAACTGACACATTAAATTTGCTGAAAGCAAGAACTAATGAACAAAAAAGATTATTGTTAGTAATAGAAAAGACGAAAGCAGTGTTGTCAACGGCGTATGGCAGCCCATGGTGGCAAGCCAAAAACCCTCCATAGATATATGGTGGATGGCGTTGCAGCCAAAGTGGAAGCATGGCAGCCAGTTAAAAACATGTAAATATACCAAAAAGACCTGCATAATATAAATAAATAAAAAATCTAAAACCTTATATCAAGAAAATAAACATAAATTTAAAAAATTTCTAGCAATTCAAACTTAACAAAAGTATCACAAATTTAAACATAAATGCATTAGAAAAAAAGAAAAAACAAAGCATAAAATAATTAATAATAATGTCATAATGTAATAATGTCCCTAGAAAGTAGAAACTAACAAGTAACAACAATTCCTAAAAGAAAGAGACTTATGGCTGGGTGGGTGGAGGTGAGGGTGGGTTAAAGACTTACGGCTGATCAGCTGGGTTGGTTTAGGACTTAAGGGTGGGTGGGTTAATTAAAATAAAAATAAAGATGAGTGAAGGGAGTTGGTACTTGGTAGGTCATTCGGTTGGGACTGATAACAAGAGAAGCAGGAGACAGAGGGTGGCATTGCAGAGAGAAGCTGGACAAAGAGAGAATATGATGTTTCTTTCGCAGAGGATGCCAAAAGCACAGAGAGATCAAATGATGATTTTCTTCAATATTTTTGAGACAGACTAGCCAAAAACTCCAAAATACCCTCTAAAGGTACCCATATGATGGAGATGATGGCAAATGAGAATTTCCTCATCTCCCATCACAATTTCAACTGAGGCGGCGCCCATAAGAAAGCCACCAGGCCATGGCATTTTGGTGGCAGTTTTCTAAAAACCCGCCACTGCTAGCCTCCATGGCCGCCATTTGACAACACTGGATGAAAGAGCACTTATTACATAGACAAAGAGAAAAATGATTATGTGAAAGAAAAAAAATGTAGGCAAGGTCTCTTGGGTTAGTAAGTTTCCTTATTTTAAAGACTCGTTTGATGCTATTTTAAAGATATGGAAATTTGACTCTAGCTAAGCAAGAGGATACTTATAGGAAACATTATAGCAAACCTATACAATACAAATTAACAATTTTGTTGAGATGTTATTAAAGATTAAATTTAATTGGAGAAGAAAAAAGGTCTTACAATGCCAATGGAGATTAAACTCAACAAATTAGCAGCGGCAATCAAAAGCCAATCAGTAATTTTGGTTGGGCATATGCATAAGGATCATCCTAGAAGACTTGGGATGTACAACAATAGGATCAAAATTATCCTGTATTGCACTATTTAATCATCTACAAACTACTAACTGAATGCCATAGATATCATCTAAATTAAATTACATGTGCCCCCCCACTAGTGGCAGCAGGAGGAGTTTCTCTTCTGGTACATAAATAAGGTATTAACAAGTATGAATTAGGAAGTCCATTGTGGCTATGACCAAGTATGCCACATGTTGGTTAAACGATTTAGATTTTTCTTTATAATAAAATTAAAAAGAACAATTCATTAAAAGATGATAAGAGTACCAAGACAGTGGATAAGATATCTTCCTAACGGCCCATTTAGCTAGATATATAATATTATAGTAGAAAAGAATGGAAAGGCAATTAATGGAAGCAACTGTTTGATCCCTTTTAATGCATTATAATAAAAGAAAGAAAGAAAGACAGGAAAAAAAAAAGAATTGAGGTGTTCCTTGGGAAATTATTTTTCCTAAACTTTTAATTCCATTAAAGACGGGTGGAATAAAGGGAGTGGAATGAAGTCCCAATTTTATCCACTAACAATTTTATGAATCAGATGTTTAAGACACATGCAAGAAAGAGATCTAAATGCTGTAGGGAGGACAAATGAGAAAATTATAGCATTAAAATCCGAGAAAATAGATGCAAACCAAGAATAAATTTGGACAACACAATAACGAAAGATATAATCACAGAAGGTCTAACAGAGAAATGTAACAAGTTTGGCAGACACAACAAAAAAATAACTAATTGAGGAATGTCCAATACAGAAATTAATGTCATCCTAGGCAGGACAGAAAAGAGGAAGAGAATCCGTGTGAGAGATTTTAATTAATTTTGACTAAGGATTAATCAGTCAAACCCAAACGCTTAAGAGTAAGGTATTTTGCTATAGGAAATCCATGGTTGAGTCTTTAATTAAACAGAAAACATAACTAATTAATACTTTCATTCCTAGGATGACAACTGAAAAATGCTTCCACCAGTTACATGTTATCAGCTAAATGGCTGACATGTAATATAACCACAGGACAATAATATATAGTATGCCATTGAAGCAAAATATCAAGCAGGACAATGTTGCCCAGGACAAAGGAAAAGAAACAAACACAAAAAGAGCTATAGACCTTGAAAACTGGAGCCATAATGTCTTCCACTTTTATGCATTGAGTATTCTGGTCCCTCATCGGACCAAAAAGTTGAGCTCTGAACACAGGAGAGCGAGCTGCAAGAACCAACTTGTGGGTAGCAAATATTTCCCCATCAACTTCAAAATTCACATCAGTTCCTTTCCCACTTTCTAGAAGCTTCCCAAAATGCTCACCAATATTAGAAGGTGGTACTGCTATGGAGTAGATCCTAGGTGCTTCAGTGTGTGACCTTACAACTCCGACACAACAATGAATTGATAGACAATCATTTTTAAGGTAGTCTGATGCTTCTAGAAGATTTCTTTTAAAAAAACGTTTATAACCCCTGCAATATCCAACAGAAGCCCTCTTAAGTAAATCTATCACCCACAATAGGCACGACAGTTTAGATCACAGTTGTCGTAAGGCATAATGATAAGATAAAGAACAAGAACTCAATTTGAGACTGTGTCTCACAGGAAATATATGTTGTTCTCAATTGATAACCCATTTAATATTGTGAATAGGTCATTACATGACAGCATAGCCTGGTTAAAGTGCGTCACAAAAGTCATATGGCTTGTGCTCATTCTTAAAGACACACAGATACAGAACTGTAGCATTTAGTGAACTAATGAGGGAAACAGCACAGCAACTCTCTTTGACTTTGATAAAGATAAAATGTACAATTTCATTATATGTAGAGAAGAGGACCAAGAATCAAGCTATGCTAGGGCCATGGTTGTCACAGTTCTATTTCAAGGAAACCAAAAGAAATTGAAAGGAAATAAAAACAGGGCTGCTTATGCTTATACAGGCAGCAGAGTTAAAAGGTAAAATAGTTCAGACAATAAAGAGGTAGGCGTGTCCACTAAAGCTACATGGTCATGTGGGTTTAAGGTTTCAAAAGTAAAGGTCAGTAAGAGAAACTCATGACTAAATCTCACATTCATCAACATAAGCTGAAATTTCAATATATAAATCGCATGACTCAGTAAAAATCTACAAACCAAATGCTAATAAATATTCCCTAGCACCCTTTCAGTAGAAAGTATGACTTGGTAGAGGTAGTAAGTAAAGAATGCGCAAGACTTAATGAAGAGCCTAGGCCCTACAAAATGAACGACAGAGTGTTGTCAGAAATTTCTTATCAAGGATTATCCTTGGTTTTGTCCTAGGATTATTTAGTGTACCTGAAACATTTGAGATAAAGGTTGGTTGCTCTTGATATTGCCAGCACTACACATCTCTTCAACCCATACTAAATCATTCTTGTTCTTAGACAGAAGACAGAAAACATAAGCTTACCCACATAAAATTTGACATGTTTCTGATAATATTGCTTCAATATTGGATTTATACTGATTCCAAAAGAAAAAAAAAATAATGAATGATGACATTGCTGTCTCACCACATGCTCCCACGATACTTAAGCGTGTAGGGACCACTATCAAGCACTCTCCCGAAATGGCTATGCACCTTGTGCCGCTCTTTCCCAGTCTGGTCCAAAAGCGTCAAAGCAAATAACGCCCTTACGTCCGTGCCTTCACTTGCCAATGCTATGAACAGCGAGACGTAAGCCGCGTTATCCTCAACGCTCTTTCCATCTGGGTAGAAGTATACGGCCCAATCGTGCCCACCAACCTTAAAGGTATCGGATGCAATGTACTTGCCAATTCCGATACCCGTCGAAAGGGAGTAACCGGAAATCTTGAAGTGGTGCGAACCATTTACAGTTTCTGTGCGAGAGGTGGAGTTGGTGAGGGGCGCTGACGACGACGAAGAAGTTGAAGCCTTGACGCAACAGTCTTTGCAAAACTCGATTGTGCCCATCAAATGTGGATATGGATATGGTGGCAAACCCCAATTCAAAGTTTCTGCTTCTTTACGGCGGTGAGGAAGAAAATCAAATAGGTTTAACCCAATTTGATGGCCTGGAGCGGAATTTGAATTGGGCAAGTTGAGAATTAGGGTTTCTCTGGATACTCGGAGTAGGTATCAGAGGGCTGGGAAAGTGGCGGTCTTGAAGCCTCGAAATCGATCCTTTAGAATTGGGTTCTCATGATTGGTGACGATGATTCAGATTTGAAGTGTGTACACGGGCATAACAGATGGGAAGGGGAACTTTGGAGTTTTAAGGCCAACGCAAAGGGCTCTCGAGTAGAGAGGCTTTAGAGCACAACAGAACAGAAGCATGAAATGCTAATTCAATTCAAAGAATTGAAAGGTGGATGAATCGAGGTGAAAAAACAAAGAAAGGTGTGTATTATATACTGTTTTGCTTTTTGGTCTTATGTATCATATGCTGTTTGATGTGCATATATGCTGGCAAGTATAAGGTGAATGAGTTTAAAGCTCAAACTCTTATATTTTTAAGTTTTAAAATTATAATTTAATTTATAAAAAATTAAAAATTATATTTTAAAAAAATTCATATTATTATTATTTTTAATTAAAAAAAATAATTTTATAAAATAATTTAAATAAAGACCTCATAATTCAAAAAAAGAAACTCTAACCGAGCCTTTTTTTATTTTGTGTCTTAATTGAGCCCTCTTCTGTTTCACATGTATACCCAATTTGAATTACTCAGGACTCCGGCCCAATTTCAAGAAAAGTCACATAAAAAAGCAAAGACCACACTGTTGTTCCTGCTATTCAACGTTGTTATTGCTATTCAAAATTTCAAATGCCAAGACCAAAAAACAAAAAATTTTAAATGCCATACACACTGTTGGTGATCTTTCTTTTAGGGTTAATAAGGTATGCTTATACATAAAATTGGTTAAGAAGAATTAGTGACAGTGATAGGCATGATTACTGTGAATTGAGGTTTAGTTAACTTACAATTTTATATCCTCTTAATCCATCCTAATTCAAGAATAATTTTATATTCTGATAATTCATTTTTTAAAAAATTTTCTTAATTACTAAATTAAGTAATTTTTAAATATTTTTTATATTTTTAAGATACTAAATACTTGACCTTTTTATTTAACACTTACTATAGCAAAACTCAAACTCTAAATAAGACTTTTATATTGAATAACAAGTTGTTTGGTCACTCTATGGTTAAACACGTAAAGATGAACTCGTTTAAGGCTTGCAACGTAGGACAAATTGGAAAGCACATGGGAGAACGGAAAATAATAGAACAGAACAACACTCAGGCCTAGCTACCTCCGTATTCATCCCCCGCTCCAGCCACAATAAAAAACATACTATGTTAAATTGAGCTCGTAAGCTGACTACAACGTAGTTCTGTTTTCCGTGTACGCGTAAAATAAAAGCGAAATATATAATCCCGCAAGCAAATAAATTGTATCATAATCCATATGTGATTATTATAAGGTCCTTGCCTATTTCTTCTTTTTGCCTTTTTTTTTTCTGGTCTCCTCGTTTGTTAACAGCAGAAGAATGTTGCTCTCAGGGAATACATGTGCGCTAAATTAATCAAAACTAAAATGTACTCAATTGATTTGTAAGATTATTGAAGTGCACGTACTAGTAGATGTTTGGAAATGATTACATTTTAAGAAAAAATTACTTTGTTTTTTAAAAAAAAATTTCAGTAAAATTTTGATTATAAATTATTTTGAATGTAAAATAAATAAATTTAAATACACGCTAAGTTAATAATTTTGTTTATTGATCCGTTGAGCTTTTTTTTGACATTCATAATGTGGCTATGAACCAGATAAATACAATTCTCATATTTTGAGAGAGGCC
Organism: Castanospermum australe; assembly: GCA_019955255.1. NCBI lineage: Eukaryota > Viridiplantae > Streptophyta > Magnoliopsida > Fabales > Fabaceae > Castanospermum > Castanospermum australe. The sequence continues at coordinate 147,065 of NSJW01000247.1, read as the reverse complement.
AAGCATAGGCTTCGTCTTGGTTGATATATATATATTTTTTGGTCTTCAATAATTTATAAAGAGAAAAAAATATTCTATTCTAAAGTCAAAGCATATTACAAGTGTCAATAGTACTTATAAATAGATTTTAACATGAATCAACATCAATCTTTAGAAATATATAATTTGATCATGTCAACTGAATCAACATAACAAAAAACTTTCTAGAAAGAGAAAGCAACCTTTGTAAGAAATAGAAACAAGAAAGTTAACACTTTAGGGTTAATTGACACAAGTAACATTGTCACTAGAATTAGATAATTTCGTGAGAGATTTTTTTTATATAAATAAGTCATTCTTTATTGTGATAAAATCACCTTCAAAGTAACCCTTTAGTGTTAATTGACACAAGTAACATTGTCACTAGAATAAGATTAGTTCAAGAGAGATTTTTTTTTAATATAAATAAGTCATTCTTTATTGTGATAAAATCACCTTCAAAGAAACTAGCGTAGAACTACTTTACGTTACTCTTTCCCCTGCATGCCAAAGAAAAAGCGTGCCACCTAAGCTCGACATTCTTATTGTATTTTACCAGTCTTTCAATTCTTCATTCTCTTCAACACTCACCCATTGCCATCAACCTATAGATACAGACATCTGCTTTCAAGTTGCAGTTAATTAAGACATAGCATTACCATGAGTCATAGGCTTTCTGTGGAAGGGGAGGGAAGCATTCATCTACGTGTTGGTGAACTCCAAATGCTCAGCGAGACCTGCACCACAGGCACCAGAGTGTTTGAGCCTCGTGGCGTCAGAAACTTTGAAAATATTGGCTCAACAAAGGTTCATAGTTACGTAGGCACCAACTGTTATGGCGCAACAGTTGAGGCAGCAAATGAAGCTATTCGAACAACAATACACCAGACAAGAAAAAATGAAACACAGATCTCGGAAAACTTTGCATTATCAACTGATCTAAAAAATTCTTTACCCATTTTCCCTCCTCCCATGAAAAAAGAAACATTCAAATGGAACCAACATACCAAATGTCAACAATTATCACATCATAGAAGCCTCCAAGAATGCTGCTCTCGGTCCTATTCACAACTTAATTACAAATCAGTGCACAAGAAAATTTGTAAACTCTGGACCATTATCCTAGGCAATAACTTTGGAGACCACTCAAGCACCAACTGTTCTGCCTCCTCTCTCAAAGCAAATCTTTGCCCTGTTTGTAAATAAAATGATGACTGTCAAATCATATTTTTGAATGAAGTCACCAGATAGTAGCATATATGAAATTAAAGTAAATAATAATTTGTTCTTAAAAAAGTAAAGGACAACTTAGATACAGAGACAATGCATCAGACTATCACAGATCTTGATTTTTATTAAAATCTAGATCCTCCAAACTCACTAAAAATTACATGCTACAGACATGAATTTTGAGGGGGCATATATAACCTATTACACAAAGTATAGGGAGAACGTAAAGACTGCTTAAATCTGTAGATTATGATCTGAATCCAGTTAGACTACCTACCCCTGTAATTAGTACTCTAGTTAGAAGCTGCTTAATCACTTTAGAGATACATAAGAATGGCTAGAAATGACAGACCGAAAATACATTCTGAAGTAGTTACGCTATGCTTTCTTGTTGAAATTGAGTTCTAGCAACCTTCGGAGATTAATATAGGAGCAAGAATATCAAGGCTTACTGTTCTACTGCAATTAGGTAAGACTTAGTCTTAGTCTGTGTCTGTGTGTCTTGCTCCCTTGTTTTACAATGCTTACAACAAATAACCAAAAAATTCATGTGACCAGCATATAATTCTGTTTAACTTTAATTGTGTATATTTTCATCAGATTAAGAAATCAAGAGCTATATTTTCAAAGCTGCTATAGAGTGTCTTTGTGAATGGAGACATCTTCATATTTCAAATGCACTGGGTTCACTCCAAAATGACCTGTAGATTTGGTTTCTTGCTGTCCTGTACTTTCTGCTATAATGGAAGATTCAATTCCTACCATGACATCAATATGCATTAGATTGATTGAAAGATTTTTGACAAAATATAATGATCAACTTGGATCATTATAGCTAGTACTAGACAGAACCAATCAGGCCAAGAAAAGATTATTATCTCAAGTTGTCAAGCAAAGCATATATCTGGAATGCAGTTTAGATTATACAGTAATTATCATTGTAGTGGTTAATGAGTTTAGTTAGTACTCAGTAATTAATTCATTCAAAGAAAGCTACAGATGATTGGAAAAAATAATATTTATGTGACCTATCATAAATAATGCAACATCTTTATCTTCTTTGTCTCATCTAGGATTCGACCTACCTGCTTCAAGAGGAACAGGTGATATCAGCTCAAACCTTGCAGTCACGTTATCACCAGGCATAACCATCTTAACATTTTCAGGTAATTCCACCTTTCCGGTAACATCTGCAGTCCTCATGTAAAACTGAGGCCTATAATTAGAGAAAAAAACAGTATGACGACCACCTTCATCTTTTGTCAGGACATAAATCTCTGCTTCAAATTTCTTATACGCTTTCACTGCACCAGGCTTGGCAACAACCTATAACTTTCACCAATATAAGGCTTTAAGACAGGAAAAATAAATTGGTTAATCTTCATAAATGAATGACCACGCAACCTAAATGAAATGGTGAAATTGCAGTACTTTCTTTCTTACTTTTCCTCCTGTTTCTTTTTTCTTTAGCATGTGTATGTGTATCTTTGAGTTTAGAGGAAGCAGACTTGAAATCTACAATGTTTTCAAATTATCCCTTCTATTCCCTAGATTTCTTATCTGCAATGCTTGAGTACTATTAATTACAAATCCAGTAAGAACTCACCTTTTCACGACAAGAGTGAGTCAATTACCGGATTTCCACTTCCATACATTGTTTTAGATCAGTGCTAAACAAGAGCTACATTTATTACTTTACACATCAGTTTCACTCACCATTCCCCGTTGTACATCTTCACACTTCAGACCACGTAGAAGAAGACCCACATTATCACCAGCCTAGAAATGGACATAAATTAGGATATCCATCAATCCAAATTCCAGGGTAAAGGAAAGGGAGGGTTTAAATTATTTTACTCACTTGCCCACGATCCAAAATTTTCTTGAACATTTCCACCCCAGTTACAGTAGTCTTCAAAGGCACACCCTGTAGACAAAGACTGATAAGTACAAAAGCATATATCACGAACCAAAACACTCATGAACATGATAACACATATTTAACTTCCGTGCATGCCTGTATTAGTCCCAATACTTCAACCTCCTCACCAACTTTAACGGTGCCTTGTTCAACACGACCAGTCACAACAGTTCCACGTCCCTTCACATAAACCGAAGACAGAAAAAGGCACAGAACAGGCAGTTAAGGGAAGATTTGAGGACAGAACAAAATACAGTGAACAAAGCTCATTTTATTAGATTATTGTAATTAGGACTAGCATGAACTGAGTAAATGTAATGCCAGGAAAAATATATATATACAAGGGCTATTAACCTTGGTTATCATTTTTGCACTAAGTCAACAGCTACAACCTCATGCAAGAAACACTTAAAGAGAAGATAGAAATAGATATGATAATAATGACATTTTTGGGGCAGTTATATTGTCTTTCTCCCCCTCACTTTTCCTCTTGCCCCCTCTTCAGGAAGGGGAAATACGGACATCAATAATAATCTTATAATCATGTGACATCTCTGCTTACCTGAATTGAGAAAGTATCTTCTACTGGCATCAAGAAAGGCTTGTCAAGCTGCCTCACAGGATCAGAAATGTATTCATCCACAGCATCCATTAGTTTTAAGATAGCTTTCTTTCCAAGTTCTTCATTTGTCCCCTGCAAGGCAGACAAGGCTGAACCTCGTACAATTGGGATTTCCTCCCCAGGAAATTTGTAGAAGTTAAGTAGCTCTGCAAACAAGTTGTTTGTCAAAGGATGCTCATCCATTTAGTAGAAGAATTCAAAAATAAGTGTTAGATTCTTTTTCTTCTCATCAAATACTACACTGTAACTCTTCATACCACGAAGCTCCATTTCCACAAGTTCAAGTAACTCTGGGTCATCAACAGCATCAACCTTATTTAGAAAGCAGACCAGTGATGGCACACCAACCTGACACAGGAAACAAACAAAACACCTGGTTATAAGTTATGGTCTTATGGCTTTTATATGTAATTAGATTTTCCAAAAACTGGGTTTCACTTTTAGATATTAACAAAGTAAAGTACCAAGTTACCAACCTGACGAGCAAGCAGTATATGTTCCTTTGTTTGAGGCATTGGTCCATCTGGAGCAGAAACCACAAGAATTCCACCATCCATTGTGCAGCTCCAGTTATCATGTTCTGTAATTTCTCCAAATTCATTAAGTAAATTCGTAGTCCATACAGACATGAACTTGGACAAAGGCACTAATTAAGCATAAATAAGATCATCCATTCTTTTAACTAAGGAAATGCCTATTTATTCAATACAAAGAAGGAAAAACACCAGAGTCATAACTTACACCCAGAAAAACCCAGGAAAAAAAAATCTTAATCTTCCAGTTCATGGGGATACTTTAACACAGTATGTCTCTACCTATGCCTGATCATCAAGCTTACCTTAACATAATCTGCATGTCCTGGACAATCAACATGGGCATAGTGCCTCTTTGCTGTCTCATACTCTACATGAGCCTACAAGGTCAAGACAACACCTATGGTAAACTCAAGTGATATTTACAAACGTATAATATTAGAACATTTGCTCTGAATCATTCACAAGATGATTACAAAACAGGGAATGTTGAAAAACAACAGAGAAACTAAATTCTCACTGTAGCAATAGCAATTCCTCTTTTCTTCTCCTCAGGAGCCTTGTCTATTTCATCAAAGGCGATGGCCATGGCTTTACCTTCTTCGGCTAGCACCTGCTCCAGAAAATAAATCCACTCGTTTAAGCAGTGTCCAGTATAAGCCCTGAATCACGCAAAGTTTATACCACAAATCAAATTGAAACACTAAAATTCCTCTCGACTATTGAAGTATTAGGACATGGAAATCAACCCAAACCTTTGTAATTGCAGCAGTTAATGTGGTTTTCCCATGATCAACATGCCCAATGGTGCCCACATTAAGATGGGGTTTTCTGTAAAGAGAACAACAATAAAAAGGAAACACAATTTAAAAAACCCTCAAAACAATAGAATGAAACGATCTTTCTTCACGTGGGACGGACAACAGACATCTCTATCTGCTATTTGCATTTCCCAAAAAAAAAAAAGGAACCATTGATAAAGATATCTACCATGAAGGAAAAAAACTACTCTGAGTGGTTATTTAACCAATTTAAGCCAATATAATACATAACAACCACTTCAAGATGTTTTTTTTCCAGTAGTTCCTTATTTGGAATTCTCCCAAGGATTAAAGAATGCACTTTTCTTCATGTGTATGCATGTAAGTTAATCACCACATACAATGATAGGATACAATCAACTAAGCAAGACACGATAACACAAAAACCACTGGCCCAGAACCAGAAAACCTACAACAATTGACATAAATAGCATTAAAAAGAAAAAAAAATAATCTTGTTCGTGGAAAAAGGTGGTCTTACGTTCGAGTAAAAGTGGCCATGCATCTCCATATAGAAAGGAGACCGAAACCAGGTGCATGACTGTGGAGGGAATTGGAGAGGGGGAAATATTGGGATATGGAAATTCCACAAGAAAATGGATTGAAGGAAAGGAGACGCTTAGAATTAGGGTTTCTGATAGCAGCAGAAGCCATGGGCTTGGATTGGATTAAAAACAGAGAAGGAGAAGGGAGGGAGTGAGGAGTGAGGAGTGAGGAGTGAGGAAGAGTGAAAAGAGAGTGCTGAGCGTCAAGTGTCAACAGTCACATGTTGTTGGTTCCTCGTCCTCCGCTAGCGCTCCGGTTCTTGTTGGCGCCGCTTTTAACTGCCACATCAGCAGCTGAATAAAAAACGTTTTTAAATTGTGATAGATAATGATTCAAATGAATCAAATCATTTGTCCCCTGGTTAAGGGTTGGCTTAGTGATTTAAGTAGATATGCAGCTTACCATTTACTTTGGTCAGAAATTTTTTAGTAAGTATTTATTTTAAATATTTTATTTAATAGTTGATATGTATAAAAATTAATTTAAAAATATTTTTATTATAAAAAATATTTGTCATCTCTCATTATTTTTTTATAAATTAACAAATATTACTAATTCAAAAAATTATTCTTTTGGTTTGATAGTATATTTTTTAGTTGATCATTTTATTAAAAAAAATAAAATGAAGGATAAAGAAAGGAAAAATATATTTTTTTTGTTTGTACAACAAAGATATAATTTAGTTAACTTTTACATTAAATGAGGCATTCCTTCTCAAATTATATTAAGAACGTACCTCCTACATCTAGCTGGTATATTTAAAAAAAGAGGACATGATTTGAGTTAAGTTGCACACTATGTTTTTACCTGTATTCATTATTAATTTGAAAAAAAATTAAAATATAAATAACACTAAGTAATAAAATATTATATGTGAGATATTTTGTAACTATAAGAAATTAATAAAGATTGGTTTTAAATTTATGACTTTGTTTTTAAAATTACAAAAGTTATGCCATAATTTTATTAAAAGATTTTTTATCATGTATATAAAATCAATTTCAATTTAATTTTAATTCACTATCAATATAAATTTTTTTTACACTATCATCTAATCACAATAAATCAAAATTAAAACCTTCATTTTTCAGGTTTCAAAGTTTACATTATAGCAATTATTTTGAGTTACTTTAACTTTGGGATGTGACAATATGGTATCAGAAGTTAAGAACAGAGTCCAACCAGAAGTGTAAGATATTCCAGCAGTGGAGGCAAGTAGATGAAACACCAATCAGTCATGTGACCATTATGGAGGCAAACATATAAGAACGCGCAACTCGGCGCAGTGGATCTTAAAAGAGAGTCCATGGTATTCTGTGCCTCAGAGCTAAGAAAAAGAACATGCGAACCTGCACCCTGCAGTGGTTGGACACAAGTATACCAGTCCATGTTTGTTCAGAAAATGCATCCGAGGAACACACCTTGTTAGGAGCATCGTGCATAAGCTTAAGCCAATAATGGGGATGAAGGACGACAACTTCCAGAACTTTCTGTTCAAATGACATATCTACAATAGTGGAGGAAGATTGTTTCCCATTTAAATTCATAGAAACAAAAAACAAAACATGACAACTCTCTCTTACAGTCAAAGAATATTAGATGATTTGTTAGATGAGAATCTAGACATATTAAATTTACACACGAGCAACTGCAACCTATTACTTTGGTCATGCATTTTACAAACTACGATTTTTTATAGTTACAAAAAACAATGTATAGCCAACAATGGATAAAAGAGAATCTGTCTGTCATCTTATCGGTTGTGACTACTTCTGAAAAAATTGAAATCCCAACGGCGCATTAAGCCATCCATGACATGTCCTGCCGGATTCCTAACAACAGTTAATGTGGCTTTCGTACTATGTGATATGTCAGTGTCTGATGAACTTTGTTCACTAGCAGAACTATCACTACGAGCAGAAGCACTTGTATTGCTGGACTCAGTGACTGATGAAGTGTCTGGTGGTTGTGGCGGTGGTGCTCCCCCTGATGAAAGACTTGGTATTGGACTTGGCTCGGACGCCAAATTTTGGGAATGGATCACTGAACTGGAATTTGACTCAGCTTTCAACGGTACACAAACTTCAGAGGCAGTGGAAATGGTTTTGGATTTTGAATGCGTGCTGTGTTTGACTAAAGAGGATTCTGTCTCCATAGATCTAGAAATCTCCAGTGAAGAAGCAGGCGAGTCACCTTTATCTGATGGTTCTACAGGTACCGTACTAACACTGCTGGCTGGTTGGTGTTCTGCCTGTGGATTTCTGATTTCCAGGTCCTTCAGTGACTCGAGCACTGCTTCCATGAACATCTGCATAATATGGACAAATCAAACGTAAATAAAAACCAATAGTTCATCTTTGGATTGATGTCATCAGGTATATAGATTATGTGAAAGCCATAAAGTTGACTCACTCTTTCTTCCTCCTCTGCACTAGACGGAAAGCCTGCAAGGTCATCTAGTGGATATTCGACATACTGATCATCATCAAACGTGGTTGGAACATGGGGACCATAAGGATGACCATTTGATAGTTCAAAGCTAATCATTGTTGAAGACGAAGAGGAATGATCATCGCATTTCTCTTCCTGCTGTGCAAGAATATCATGCAAAAATGTGAGACTCTAGTTCGTTTCTGTGTTTGATCTCCTCTTCCCTTCAAGTTACGCCTCTGATTATACTTCTTTCTTGTTTATTTATTACTTCATTATTTTCCCCTAAAACTAGATATTTGAGCAAATTACATTCTTGACACTCAGGTAATGGCGCCTTCTAGGTACACTAGTAGTGGGCACTCATGTGCAAAGAAAATACAAAAATTGTTTTGGTACAAAACAGAAAATCATTTATATAAACATAAGTTCCCCCTTCTTTTAATTTAAAAAATTTAAAGGGAAACTTATGAATAAACTTTAATCTGCTAAAACAGTTTCTTAAAAGTAGGGAGTAGATGTGAGAGGCAGCCTATGTCTTCAAGTCAGAATAACACTTTTCTACTTTGTCTTTTTAAAGTAAAAATGAAACTTGAGTTTTCAGGAAGAGAAAAATAGATCCTGGGTGAGGGAATCCCCTTCCTATAGTTTATAAGCCCCTCGTCATTTATATTTAGCATAAGTGTTCCAATATATCATTAAAACATATTCCATGCATGCATTGCATGTGACCCATCTTGCAGAATAAAATGATTAAAATAATTTATTTTACAAAATTTTAGAAAGAGTAATGCTGGTAACACAAAAGCTTTTGATACCCAAAACACACCTCACTTTAGGCCCTTGAGTCTCTGCAGTATGTCAGATCCATGGGCCTACACTACTCATTTAGAAATGGTGTTTTCTGTCTACCAAGAAAAAAAAAAAGAAATGGTGTTTTCTACAATTTTAACAAAGACAGAAAACGAGGGGGTTCCATGTACACTACACAAACACACACACACACACATATTGTTTTTTTTTTTTTGGTAGTTTAGATTTTCATTGAGTTACCACCCATTAATGTTCCCCTCAATGCGTGACTGCTGAGAATCTTATCCTGTACTACAAATGTACCATAGCCAAACATCCCATAATGTACAGCATAAATTTACAATGCATATGAAGAAGAAAGAACAACAGAAAATTCAATATAAAGAAAAGACAAAGTGGAAAGGAGATACCTCGTGTTCACAATGTTCATCTTTTAAAGAAATATCAGATGGAACCTGAGAAAATTCATACAATATTTCTTCAAAAAATTAAAAAATAAACTAGAAAATAATGCCACTAAAATAATTTAAACAAAACTCAGGTCATCGTAGCTCAGACAGCCACATCTTCACTGGCCATGTGATAAGATTTTATAGGTATTAATACAAAGGATTTTAGCAAACCACATAAAACACGCTCCCTTAATGTTTGCAATATGTGCTTTTCTAATTCCATGACTAGTAGCCACATACTTCTAAACTGTCGAGCTGCTAGATATCATTGCTGTAGATTTCCTGGGAAGTTTGGTGAATGATCTGTCCTGCAACTTTGAAGCATTTTCAGCGAAGTACTTTCAAGGGTTTTTCAGACATAAGGAAGGCAATGTTCTACAGCAATGAGAGGTGTTTGCAGTTACTTACTGATTATTATTGGAGAGAAATGCTGGGATTTTCAAGGAAAACATTCTGCTGCAGCCACTTTTATGAAAAAAAGTTGTCTACATAATGGATTTTCTTTAGGAATGTATCTTTCAGATATGACACGAGATGGCAAGTGAACAAAGGAAACCAAAACCAAAAAAAGGAACGGAAAGGTGCCTCAACTAAGCAAACCTCTGGGAATAAAAAGAAGGAAATAAGATCGGATCTTCAGGGGTATTAATTTTCCCTATTTCTAGGAGTAACTGGTATTAAAGGAAGAACCTACATACATTTAATATTCATCACATAAGCACTCTTGAGCAAGAATATTTTAAAAAATACACGGTACATTTGCTCAGCCAACCAACAGTAAACTAACAGCTAATAAATACAAACCTCCATCCTACTCATTGGTCTTCTTGAACGGACTTGCTTAATGGCATCTATCGTACTGCTTGTTGATGGTTCTGCAGCTAACAAAGAAACAACTAAGATTTGCATAGAGGTTACCAAATGCAGATCCTCAGAGAAACCAGTGCAGAAGGAATGGTTAAGATAAACTAGGTACTTGATTCATACCTTTGTTTTCAGATGATGATTCGTTGCCGTAGCCTAATTCATGCACAGATCTCCAAACATCCTGAGTAAAAGCAATCAACTTTTCATAGATGTACAAGAATGGAATGTTGCAATTTGATCAAAATGGAACCAATGAGACGCATTGCTGATTTTACCTTACCAAAGTAATCATTCACAGGGTCAAAAAATGATTCCCCAACCTCATCCTCAGGAGGTTGCAAAACATTGTGAAAAAATATGTTTATGGAATCAAAGTAAAACTGAGGACGGGGAGAATTGTGATCTCCCTCAAATTTAATTATATTTTTGTCTCCCTGCAAAGCACAGACAGCCATATTGAATAAGTAAAAGGTAAGGCATACAAAAAAATCTGCAAGAGATAAAAAAAAAAAGAGCAAATGAAATTGCATATAACAATGATAATTAGAAGATAGGAGACCCAAAATGCATCATGTCCAAGCGATTCTAAATGTCTAGAAGACATATTTTATAATTCTGAAAGCATCAAGCATTCCCTAAAGTAACTGAAAGGCCTACAAAATGACGAGGACCTAGCCTAACCCGACAGAACAGGAAGTTCAGTTATGTAAATCAGTTTCTAATATAAAATAAAAAAGAATTCTTAGAGACAAACTTACCATGTAAGCCTCAAATACACGATCTGAGTGATGGGGCTGTATAAAATCATCATCAATGGCATGCCCTAGTAGAGCAGGAACAAAACAAGATTTTGCCACCTGCAATGCAAACATATAATGAATGAATACGATGGAGAATATAATAATGAATGAATACGATGGAGAATATAAAAAAGAGCAAATCTCCCCAAATATTTCCTATAAAATTTTGCAATGGGTTTAGAATATTTGTTTTCTATAAGATTTCTATGTTTTTGAATGCCCACAAAGCCATATACGTTCAAGAGGACAACAAAATAATTGTACACATTATTTTCTTTTTAATTGTTTGTTTTGCCTCATTCCTTGTAGCTTCCTGTACAATTTGTACTCTAAGCAGCAGATTGATCCCTTATCAAAATGCAACGCTTATGCATGCCCACAAGCAACACAATGTAGAAAGAAGCTATAAACAATAAATCACCCTAGCATTTAATCAAGTTAAAGAAAATTCGCAGGGCCCACAAAGAGTTACATCATCTCTTTCAATGAGCAAACTGTTGTCCAGGTTATCAGAAAGTTTGACAAAATTAGACCTAGCCAACACTTACACATTCATGAGGCCCAAGAGAGTGTAAGGGAACAAAATCAGTAGTCCTTAGCAAGTACTCAATCAACTGTACTGTGTTCCATGGGATTAGCATCCAAAAATTTTAAAATACACACCTTAAAGCTGATTCTGATTACAATTCTACAAATCTCAGGTGTAGCAATGAAGAAGCAAGAAGGACAAAGCAGAAGAGGCAAGACCCCTTCCCCATGCTAGAAAAACAACTTCAAGTTTCATATTTTCTTCTGCGCTTCTAACTAGTTGAAACTTTGTAGTTTACCATTTGAATCAAACCAGCACATCTAGTTTCTTAACTAGGAAAGGTTCCTCCAACTTATTGGTAATACATTTATGAATTGCTGAATAAATTACACAATAAACCTGGAGATTCATATGACTGACTAACAAATAAATGTATACTATTTCCAGCAAAAAGGAAACAAGATGTGTATTAATATAATTTCTTCAAGTTGAAGCTAAAAAAAAAAACATTTATCAACTAAGCTCAGGTACAGATGGAGGATTTCACTTTTAAGTTATATTGAACAAATAATGAGGAAAAACAACAGGGTAAAAGCTCACAAGTTTTTCTGTCAAACTAATCGATCATTGCATACAACCAGGCAAGTAAATTCTTTCATTAAACATCCTTCTATCACCCAAAAAAAAGAAAAAATAATAATAATAATAATAGTTAAAGGAATATTAACCTTAATGGCGTTCAGGTCCATTATGTCAAATTTTGCCTTCTTCTGGATTGCTCTTCGCATGTATTGGATTGCAAACTTCACCTGTAATGAGAAACAAATATTAAAATCAGCATTACAGTAATGCCACAAATCTATGGTCCTCAATAAAAGTTTAGGCAATTATGCTTCACTAGTTGTACATATAAATGATTTATCAGTAAATGGGGAGTCCTTAGGGCACTGACTATTTATTCTTCTGATAAGAACAAAACAAGGGATGGTGTGAAATCCGTTGTCAGCCAGGTACATAAGTATTTAAACTATTCACAAGATTTACACATACTCATACGTTGTGAATAGAAGATATTTGCTACCCTCTAGCAAAAATAATAATCATTTGTGGCAGCAGCTACCATAATAAATTGAAGGTTTATATACGTGTCTTAAAGTAGGTAAAAGAACCTCTCCCCTAGAAGCTTCGAGGACCCTAAGCCTGTTATAAAGTTATCTAGAATTTGCCAGAAGTCCTAGGTTTGTGCATGAGAAATTAACAGCTTGTTTGACCAAACTGTTGCACAGGGCAAGCTTTAAAAGCTTTCGGGTTTTCGCCAAGCTGTTGCACGGCTTAAAAGCTTTCTGATGTTTAAAAGGTGCTTATCCAGTAACAAGAAATGGTTGTGGCATATATATATATATATATATATATATATATAGAAACAGAAATTAGCAAAATTGCTTACATCTCAGATGTGATTCTCAAAGAAGTATTTTTGCCAGGGCAATTTCACTGACAGCAGAAGTTTCACAGCAAGTCCAAACAGGCCACAGAGGGTGGTATACAACCCATCTATACCTATCAAAAACCAGGCACTTTACCAACTGTCTAATGATTTCTATTTTCAATCCATAATGAGTCTTATATGGCTCTTGTAATTAGCGTTTGCTTGATTGAAAACATCTAACAATTAGATCTATCCTTTCAAACCAAAAATTGCATTACAATTGGGATAATAAAATTTGAAGTCACAGTCCATTAAAGGTACGGATTCAACAAAAAAATGGTTCTGCATCTCAAACATTTTGTTTACAAATTTTCTTTTATACATCTAAAATAGCAGTCCTGGCCAACTCCTTTTCAAAATATAGCCTCTAAAAGCATTTCTATAACTGCCACTCATCATCAAACATGCATATAAGAGACTACTTTGTCCAACAAATTTCTAAGAAAATGTAAATGCCTAGAACCTATGATGCACAGATAAGCCAAAATATCCAACAATCCGTATATCACGTGTATCTGATACTGATATGCATATGATACAGCTTCCTATGAATTTTTGGCACATTCTCTTTTTTTGGCAGATAAGGCAGCCTGCATTTTGGCATAATTTCTTATCCAGCCTGCACATTTTTTGGTCTTGCCTCTTAATTATTCCACTGATAGTAGTAACTTAGCTACTTCCTTTGAAGAGGATAAGTCTCCCATTTGAGTATATGTCACCAATTTGATCAAAGAAATTAATGCAAAAGGAGGAGGCAGGAATAAGTATTGAAGATGTAACTAACTGTAATAATGAATACAATGGGCCATAATCAAGGGTTAAGCAGCTTTAGAGATTGATAGACCCCCAATATCACGGGTATATTATAGGAAGAGGTACAGAATACCACCTCACCATGCAGAATAAACTATTCTGTTATGCATGCTGAGCTGGCAATTCTGTTAGGATACCCAGCCCTCCCATGCTGTGGAGCTGAAGAGGCTATTCGGTGGTAATTCTGTTATGCATGCTGAGCTGGCCAGTGGTTACGTAGTTTGTTAGAAGTAGTGGGGAGCAGACGGTGTAGGGGGAACGTGTGGTTAAATAGGAGGAGGAAAGGAGAGGAAATCAGGCATTTGGATAGGAATCATTTGGGAGAGACCAGCCCTCTCGAAAGGCCTCGGTTATCTTTTCGTTTCTGTTCTGTTTTCATTTTACAGTTTGTTATCAATTCTCTGGGTGTAATCTGAAGCTGAATCTTTCTGGTCTCAGCTTGAATCAATATATTTTTCATTATAGTTCACATTTCCGTTTCCTACTCTGTTGAAACTATCAACTGGTATCAGAGCTCCCGATCCGGGAGCCCTGTATGGTTACCACCAGAAACATGGAGGCACGTTTTGAAGCTATGGAGGAGAGGCTTCGAGGAGCGGAAGAAAGGTCCCGTCGGACGGAAGAGACCATGGCTGAATTAGTAAGGAGTAATGCCAAGATTACCAGGCTACTTCAAAACAGAGGACGGCGCAACTCCAGGAGCAGGTCGGACTGGAGGCGGACGTCAAGGGAGAACTCAATCTCCGATGAATCTGATGAAGGATATGAAAGACGGACGCAGCGCAATGAAGTCCTGGGACGCCGGTTAGAACTACCCCTGTTTTCAGGCGAGAACACACATGGGTGGCTTAACCGTGTAGAGCGTTATTTCCGGGTGAACGGCATTACCAATGCCGAAAAAGTGCAGACAGTCATGCTGGTGCTGGAGAGTGAGGCGCTCAGCTGGTTCCAATGGTGGGAACGGCATAACCCACGAGCAACTTGGGCGGAATTTCGGAGAGAGGTAATTCAGCGATTCCAGCCAGAGTTAGATGACAACCCATATGATGAATTACTCAGTCTGAAGCAGACAGATTCGGTGGCTGTTTACCGACGAGAATTCGAGAACGTGGTTGGTACACACTTCGTTATGAGGATGAAGAAATGCTGAGAGGAATCTGGCTGAGTGGCCTACGTGAAGATATCCGATACGAACTACTGATGTATCGGCATCTAACGTTGGCTGACATGATGAACATGTCAAGGAAGATTGAAAGGAAAAACAGCGCGCTATTGTTGGAAAAAAAAGGAATGAGGCATGACCGCACAGGTGGAACTATGAGTGGGGGCCAAGGTGAAAGCCACGGGTCAGGATATTACAGCTCACGTGGATTCTTGGGTCTAACAGGATACTACTGACGGTTTGTTAGAGATTATGGTAAAATAGCACAACCCCTAACCAACTTGCTGAAGAAAGATAGTTTCACATGGGGGACTGAACCACAAAAGGCTTTTGAAGCTCTAAAGCAGGCTATGATAACAGTCCCAGTCTTGGCATTGCCTGATTTTAACAAACCTTTCACTGTCACCACAGATGCCTCAGGGAAAGGGAATTGGTGCAGTGCTAATGCAAGACAATCGGCCACTTGCCTACATTAGCCAGAGTTTCTCACCAAGATCGCTAACAAAATCGGTCTATGAGAAGGAACTTATGGCAATTGTGCTTGCTGTGCAGAAATGGAGACACTACTTACTGGGTAGGCATTTTATTGTCAAAAACTAACCAGAAGAGTTTGAAGTTTTTAACAGATCAAAGGATTTTGGGGGAAGAGCAACAGAAATGGACATCCAAGCTCCTAGGATTTGACTTCGAAGTGCAATATCAACCTGGGAAGGAGAACAAAGTTGCAGATGCCCTTTCTAGACAAATGCAGTTTTCTGCTGTTACCAAAGTGGAATTTTCGAGCCTAGTAACTATTGAAGATGAGCTGCAAAATGATCCTAAACTGCGAGCAATGATGCAAGACTTGCTGTTAAACTCTCAGTCACACCAGAATTTCACCTTGCAAGGTGGAAGACTCTTCTACAAGCAGAGGATGGATGGTTATCTCTAAACAATCCAGTTTAATTCCACAAATTCCTCTATGAGTTTCATGATTCACAGGTTGGAGGACACTCTGGTTTTCTTCGGACACTCAAAAGAATTTCCGGATTATTGTACTGGGAAGGGATGAGAAGGACTATCAAGGATTATGTAGCTGGGTGTGTAGTTTGTCAGCAAAGCAAAACTCAAACATTGTCTCCAGCAGGCCTTTTACAACCCTTACCGATACCTACACAGGTCTGGACAGATATATCTATGGATTTTGTGGGTGGATTGCCTAAAGCCTTTGGACTAGATACAATATTGGTGGTGGTAGATCGGTTGACCAAATATGCGCACTTTATCCCTCTCTGCCACCCTTATACTGCAAAGGAAGTGGCGGAGTCCTTCATCAAGGAGATTGTCAAACTCCATGGGTTCCCTCTTTCAATTGTTTCTGACAGAGATAGACTTTTCTTGAGCACGTTTTGGTCTGAACTCTTCAAGAGCTCGGGTACGAAATTAAAATACAGTTCTGCTTAGTCAAAATGGTCAAACCGAGGTGGTCAATAGGTGCTTTAGAAACCTATTTAAGATGTTTCTGCAGCCCTAAACCAAAGCAATGGCCCAAATGGCTTCATTGGGCTGAGTATTGGTATAATACCACCTATAAAAGTTCCACTGGCATGACTCCCTTTAAAGCCTTATATGGCTGTGAACCACCCACTCTTTTTTAAAACAGATCAGTCATCTTCGGTAGATGCAGTTGACAAATTATTGAGGGAAAGGGATTCCATCATCCAGGAGCTTCAGAGACACCTCATCCAAGCTCAGAAACCGAATGAAAGTCCAAGCAGACCAGCATCGACGAGATCTTACTTTGGACATTGGTGAATGGGTGTATTTAAAGCTGCAGCCTTATAGATTGAAATCACTGGCTAACCGTTTCAATGAGAAACTAAGTCCCAGGTTTTATGGACCCTACAAAGTCCTAGAACGGATTGGAGAGACTGCCTATAAGCTGGAATTACCTGATTCCAGCAAAATTCATCCTGTTTTTCATGTATCTCTCCTCAAAAAAGGCTGTAGCAACCTCATGCACGCCTCAACCTTTACCACCTATGTTGAGTGAAGGAATTTGAACTGCAGGTGGAACCGGAAGAAGTCATTCAGTGGCGACAATCGTCTACAGGACAGACTGAAGTATTGATCAAGTGGAAGAATTTGCCATCCTTTGAGAATACTTGGGAGCTTGTTCCTACCATTCAGCAGCAATTCCCCAATTTTCACCTTGAGGACAAGGTGGTTGCTTTGGGGGGGGAGTATTGATAGACCCCCAATATCACGGGTATTATTATAGGAAGAGGTACAGAATACCACCTCACCATGCAGAATAAACTATTCTGTTATGCATGCTGAGCTGGCAATTCTGTTAGGATACCCAGCCCTCCCATGCTGTGGAGCTGAAGAGGCTATTCGGTGGTAATTCTGTTATGCATGCTGAGGCTGGCCAGTGGTTACGTAGTTTGTTAGAAGTAGTGGGAGCAGACGGTGTAGGGGGGACGTGTGGTTAAATAGGAGGAGGAAAGGAGAGGAAATCAGGCATTTGGATAGGAATCATTTGGGAGAGACCAGCCCTCTCGAAAGGCCTGGGTTATCTTTTCGTTTCTGTTCTGTTTTCATTTTACAGTTTGTTATCAATTCTCTGGGTGTAATCTGAAGCTGAATCTTTCTGGTCTCAGCTTGAATCAATATATTTTTCATTATAGTTCACATTTCCGTTTCCTACTCTGATGAAACTATTAGAGATGATTATGTATTATGTAATTTTTTTACATATATAAATAATTTTTAAATGTTATTTAATATACCCTGTTGCATCCGTAACCTAAATTTTTAAAAAATTGATGTCCCATATCATATCCATATACGATACTTGTACTCGTTTTTGTGTAACATAGCCTAGAACAGACATGAACAAAAGCTACTAAACTTCAGATTGGATGGACAGAGAAGTTCATTGGTATTGAAATGCCATCTCTAGTCAAACTTTTGGTCATAATATCAGGTCACACACCATAGACTGAGGGTAGTTTTAAACTTTTAAAAACCTCAATGTAAAGAACAATAAAATATGAAATGAGACTATAGATTCAAAATTTAGATAGATAATTTCTATAAAATTTATTCTAATTTTCACCAAAAAAAAAAAAAACAATATACTCACGGTGAACTTTGGCAGACGAACTTTATATGTATCTACTAGTTCCATCATCAAATCAACCAAATCAGAGAAGGGACTGTCTAAGACTATCCCTGCAATAGAAGGATCCTCAGCTCCATACATAAGGCTGCAAGGAAAAACATCATTAATGTCAAGAACAAAAGCCATGTACACTGACCAAAATAGTTTGAACTGCTATATAATCAGGGAGTTTATAAATTGAGTACACTTAACAAGGAGAATATGTTTGGTTGGCAAAGGTATGGAAAAATTCAATTCAGGAGGGTATAAAGTACATACATGAGAAAATAATTTTCACAAGTCTACACAAATTAAGAGCTACCCAATTATTTTCTTAGTTCAAACAAGCATACATGAATATATCATCAATAAGGTCCTTCATCCTCAGGTTAAAGACTAGTGCTACAGACAATCTATTATTCAAGAATGATAATGATAGATACACCTCCTTTCACAAGCATTTCGGCCACCATCCTATCGACTGTAATCCCTTCATTGTTGTTTCCTATGATCATTACCAAATAACAAGATCTTAATGAAGGAAGCCTATATATTCACCTCAAACCATGCTAGATCCCATTCTAAGAGGATCACAACAATAAGGTCAACAATGTGGTTTCTTTAACAAATTAGTGAACTTCTTAGCAGCAATTAGCTACAAAATCTGAATAATTATGGACCACATTACAATTTCTTGCTACAACTACATGTATGACTAGCAAACCTTCCCTTAACCATATTTAAAAGGCAAGCTCAAAGGAAGAAGTGAATGACGAAAACCTACCTAGTTACAGCACCCATTGAGCGGCCCCATAAGCCAATCAAAGAGACATTTCCATCATCCCGCAGATAGTTGACCACAGCCCTCAAATCATCCTTCTGAGAACAGTCAAGAATGTTAAACAACCATTTCATAATAAAGAATGGCGACATAGCAAATGGCAACAATGCATATGCAAACTCCCAGCAGAGAATAAACTCAAGCATTTCTCATTCTATCGTGATATAAGCAATTTATTAAAAAGAAATAAGGATAAGTATCCTCCCTCAGGTATATGACAAGTTTCATACTTTCCGCCGATGAATACTCAAATATAAATTTTACTACATTTAACTTGGACTAGTTGATAATACTTTTGGATTGAACTTATGAAAACACCTGTATGCAAGTTCTTGAAGTTCAACCTTTAAATATAGTTTACTGGTGTATATTGTGTCCAAAGTACACGGAAGAATACCAAAGGCACAAAAGGAATTTCAAACTTGTCAATTAGCCCTTCCACTTCATGCACCCCTCACATTAACTCATTATTATGACAAGACAAAGATGGAGAATATTACCCTTACCCACAAGAGTGGATAAATGACACAGCAATAAGACTAAGCTATATCAATGATAATGATACAGCCAGACATGATATCTTCTAAATGGTTGTTGAGCAAGAACTTACTTCATTCCAGCCTAGAGTGACATGCTCCCCTCCAGAAAGTCCAGATCCCGAGAAATCCAGAGTAAAAACTTGTAATATTTGAAGGAAGTAAAATTATAGCAGCTTCACTGGCATCAGCTCTGCATCCACTGTCATTAACATTGCACCCAGTCAGTATGACCCTATTAAATTGAAATCTATAAACTATGCAGCTTCAAACAAACAACCACCAGCAAGAACCTCATAAAAGAGATTAGAATTTATGAGCATCTAAATGTCATAATTAAAGTTGGAAATGTAAATTTTTGGTTCAGAATCTACTGTTTAAAACCCAGAAAAAAAAAAGAAAAAAAAAAGAGAGAACTGACAAGATTCTACCATATCAGAACCCAGCTAACTAGATAAGTATAATTAAATGTCATGTTTATCACTTCTTTTCTTTTTATCCTGAATCATCTATTCTATTTGTTCTTACGCACAAAGCAATGTGAGAGAATATCCTTTTTGTCAATCAAAAACATTATAAGCAAATTTATCAAACTAGCATTATTATGTTGCAGCAATTATCATAGAACACCATATCAAACCAATAACATGTATAAATCTGTACAGCTAAATACAAAACTGAAAAGAAAGAGCCTGATATACTCTGAATGGGAGTTAACCTCTAGTTATAAGTTTTATAGTAGTACCCTGGTCGAAAATATGCAAACAAATTAGCTTCTCAAATTTATGGAAGTGCAAGTACCAATCAATTGAACCCATTTTCTCATAATGAATCAAAGAAAAATGCACATATATCTATGTTAAACCATTTGTGCAAATAATAGACAAACTGATTACATAGTCCTGTTCTCTTTAGTAAAAAGTAAATAGAAAAAAAGAAAACACACAATCTTCAAAGAGGTAGAGTCCGATATGATCAGAAGAAAAACTTTTTGAAATGTCAACTTGCACACCAACCAACAAAAAAAATCCCCTAGTCACCTGTTTCCATGGCAATAAATTACACATGGCATAGGCTTTCCTTCAGGACTGACAATGGGCATGTAATGACTGCATTGAAGAACATCACCCCGACTGTTTTTCATCTGCAGAATATCAAACATTACTTGACAGAACTCAAATAGAGACAACTTAATAAAAGAATGCTTATGATGGGAAAAAAATGACATTAACAAGGAAAGAAGTTCTCGGTTGAATTGGTATTAAAAAGTAGAACATCACATACATAAACTTTATGTATGAAAATTAACTAGAAGTATTACACACAAGGAATCTCCACACTATTTAAAGATACAAGTTCAGTTGAAATTAATTTTTTCTAGAATAGAATATTAATTTTGATATTTTTTTTCTCGTCCTACTAGTTTCACCCATTGTTTCATTCAGAAATTCCTAGATAAGAAACACTTTTTGTGACAGTTTTCCAAAAGAGCAATCAAATAACTGAAGGATGAAACAAATTATGAAAGTGTGTTTCTTTCAATGTAAAAGCCAGGGCTTTATATTTATAATCATTTTCAAACATATCGTTGACATGTCTACCAAGGCATATGTCAATATCAAATTCACTCTCAAATTTAATGGCTCTCCACCAACTTTACAGGTCCATAATCCTCATCGAAGTCAATGATGGACTGCCTAATAGATCTCCCTTTTGCCACTAATTTTGTCTATTGATTGTGATCACTTAGAGGAATTTAAAGAAAAATTATTTAAAAAAAAAAAAGACAGTGATTGAAGGTTTAGATCCTAAATCCATTACTGATGAACTATGAAATAAGACAAAAGCAATCTTTAAATACATTCCCATTTCCCACAGACCCAACGATAAAAAATTTTATTCTACTCTTTTGAGCTTACCTCCACATCCTTTCGCTGATACCATTTCCCTTTCAGCATGAACTCTTGATCCAATAAATCACTTTTGGGGTCATATTCAGCTCTGCATCCCAGTAATGGATACGATCACAATATGACAATAATTTAAAGTTTAAGTTAAATTTGAAATGAAAATAGTGCAAAGAAATTAGTGAGGCATGTAGATAACACAAGTCAATTCATCTTTAGGCCATAATTGCAGAGAGATGACCTGAAGTATAAGTATGTAGCTATTCTGTGACAGGCATACTGCATACAAGTGCATAATATGCATAATTCTGCCTCAAGACCTATATTGCAACTGAGCTTCTTCTAGTATCCTCAAAATTGGAAGGATGTGCCTTTTCATTATAACGCTTGAAAATATTTTATTTTCGCAATATCTCCATTCCTTTTCTTTCTCTTTTTGGGGAAATCTATTTTATTCTCATTTGCCTAAAATATTTTTCGTAGGTGTGAAAAAAACAAAAACAAAATATTCAATATCCTACTCTAACACTCAATTATAAACCTAGAAATACCTAAAAGGTCAACAGAACAATTAAAACAGACTAGTTTTGATGTAGAGCAAAGAGTCAAGATAGGGTTCTACCAAGGAATAGAGAAGGTTTGAGAGAAGAAAGGGTAAACACAGCTAGGGGCTGGTTCTCGTGGTGCAACAAACCAAGAAAGAAGAAAGTTCTTCTTAATAATTCTGGATTTTGATTTTGATTAAAGATCTCCCATACAAAGGCTGAGGTTTAGCTTTTATGCAAGCTAAGACCTTTCACATTAGATGACCTTCCAGCTTACATCTCTAGGAATTTCCAAATTACAATTATTAAACTACAACTTCCTAGGCACAAATTACTAGAAAGCAAGTTACAAGAAAACAACTCCCAAAATGCAATCCTTGACACTTACTACTAACTCAAGCCCATTAGGAACCCTTGGGCCTTTACAAATAAGACATTATAAACACTTAATTAACATAATTTTGACCCAAAATACTACCTATAACCAGAAGCTGCGAAAATTTTAAGTAAAATATCTTGAAATTATAAAAATAACCCTGCTACAATCATTTTTTTTTCTACTGCTCCTGCATCAAGCGTTCTCAGGAGTCAGGAGATGGTTCTTACCAATTATTACTTGATTTGTATATCTCGCTTTCAGAACACAAAAAGTAATAAGAACTTGAATATTAGGTATGAACGACCCACTAATTTTCAGATGTTTGATCAGAAGGGGAAGAAGAATTGCCTGAATTGGTATGCCTATCTAAGAGTGTTTATCATCTCGGTACCACGTGAAGTAGGATTTATTACAGAAGCATCGTGATTTCAAGAAGAACCCAAAAGAAGAAAAAACCAATAAAAACATAAACTAAAAGTATTTAGATAAGAGTCATAAGACTTTGTTTTTCTTTTGCAGGGAGAATGAAAAACTATCACCAGAATATCAGGAGACTAAGAAGTTTCCCTTGTTAACATGATGTGATAGCACACCCCACCAAAATATAAAATTAATTCTCTTTTTCCGATGAAGATGCAAAAGAAACGAAATATTGAATCTACTTGTATCTGCTCTAGTTCTTCCCTTTCGAAAAAGAGGACTTGGGGTAATTCACAATTACACTAAAATTCAATTGCGCCAAGTTGAGTTGGGGATTTGCAAAGGCTAAAAATCAAAACTTTGAAATCCACCCTATTCCAAGGGAACAATACCAAGCATAAGCAGATACCCATCTGGGAATTTCGAAGATAAAAAAAGGGCATATTTTCATTCAAAAGTTATACAAAGAGAGAGAAGGTGAGAGCAGGAGGGAGAAAATCTGATACCTTGGAGGCCGGATGATGAAGTTGACAAGCTGTTCCATAGATTCAAACGATCAAGATTCAAGATGATGTCTTTCAGCTCTTCAAGCAAATATGCCTTGAACATACATCAATAATTATATATATATTTGCAGGGGAAAAAGAAGAAGAAAGAAAGAAAAGTAGCAGAGAGGGGAGGAGGGGCCTTGATGGGGTGACGACCGTTTTCTCAGACAAACGAAACAAGAAGTAAAGAAGAGGAAACAGAGAGAGAAGGAGCGGCTTTTGTTGTGTTCTGTGGGTCTGAGTGGGTTCCAATTGTGCTTCTTTTCTTGAAAAAGCAATCTTGCACGTCACATATATTTTCTATATATTAATTTATTTTCAAGTTATTAATAAGAGTAAATTATTATAATTCATCTTTTATTTATTTGATTTTTTATAAATTCTTTTCATCTGTAAAATTTATATAAATTTTTTTAATAGATTTATGTGTATTATATTTTTAAAATATAAGATATATATATATATATAAATATTTAAAAAAATATGTATAAATTTTTAAAAATATTTATAAAATATGTATAAGTTTTAAAAATAAAAAAATTTAAAAACAAGTAAATAATGATAGAGTGATTTTCTCTGTTAATAATAGATTATACACAATACTTATAAACAACTATTATCTTCTTTAAAGAAAAAAAAAACAACAACAAACCAAAAACTTAAACATGTTTTGGTTGTTGCCAACCAAGCCTCCTTCTCACCTGGCTGCCTCTTCCCTGTCCTTGTCCACTGCGGCTCGTCCGTGCGAAGCTTCCAAGTGGATAAACATGGAGGTGTCCGTGGACTGCGGTGGTGTTCGCAGCCAAAATTTTTGAAATATTTTAATGGTATTATATATAAAAATTATTTAAATTTTATTATAAATTATAATAATTTATATTATTATATAATGATAAAAATTATATATTTATTAATCTAATGTAATATTTTAAAAATATATAAGAATTTTTATCGCTCTCATATAGTCACATGTGTCGTCTTCACTCGTGTGGCCTCATCAACACGAGTAGAAAGTCTCATAGTTTCATGTGTCTAATGGGCTTTCAAATTGAATATTTGAAGACTTTGAACTTTGACCCATTTTCATTATTTCCTTCTCATCATTCCAATTTTCACTTACCAATTTCAATTTTCAAGTACACTTGTCCATCCTCTCACCACTATTGTGTTCTACTAAATATCCATAACTCAAGTCATTTTCTTTAATTATTTTCCAACAAATCATATCTACATCTATACACTTTTAGTGTTATTATTTAGGACTTTTCTTTTGTCATTAAAATATTACACCCAGTTAAGTTACATTATTACTTTTGCACGAAATATTGTGTTTTTAAGAACCTCGCAGCACCTAGATTTGGATATATTTATTTATGAATCTGAGTAAAATTGTAAATTGGCAGAGAGAGCTAATTGAGCTCAATGAATCCATGCTTGGCTTGAATATATATAAAAAATTAAAATAAGAGTAGAAGAAAATATGAAAGGCATAGGTCATATTCAAATAATATAGAAGTTAATTTGGATTTGTCTATAGTGAAACTATTAATAAATTATCTAGTATAATTAAATTTTCATCATAAATGAAATATAATTATTTCACTGCTGTAGTACCTTCCTCTATTAATAATATATCAAATTTATGATAATAATATATTATTGTTAAATTCAAAATATATTATGAAATATATAGCAAGGGTGGAGTGTAAAAAGGTACATAATTGATGATGACGGGAAACCTTTCCCATCACTGCACTCCATAATCATGATGTACAAGTGTTACCCACCATGCCACTCTGTTCTTTTCTTTTTTGGCTACTTAACTGAGATGAGATGCCCACCGTAACCACAGTACAACTTGGTTCGACTTGCATCTGGTTTTGTCACAAAGACACGATTGACGACGGATTAAATAATAAAAAATTTTAAAAAATAAAAAAATAAAAATTTTTAAATAATTTTTTAAAATATTTTTTTAAAAATTTTTATAAAATTTTAACATTCTTTTAATTTAAAAAATTTTAAATATTTAAATAAAACAAATTATTTAATTAATTTTTTATTCTCTTTTTTTTTCTTACATTTTTTTAAATTCTTTTCTTTTACATTATATCTAAATTTTTAAACATAGTCTAAGTATTCTGTCTAAGATTTAATTTTTAAATAATATAAATAGAATATATATTATTAATAAATTTTTATTTTACAAAAAATACGATTAAAAGACAAAAAATTAATTCTTTATTTTTTAAATAAAAAAATATTCTAAAAAATTAAAAAAAAAAAAAGGCTTTGGAAGTATACACAAACATGACCTGGGAACAATCATAAATTAGCTCAGCGTACCATCATTAAGCTTTGGTGTCAATCAATAATCATTATCAACTACATAATATTTTCGGTCTTAATACTTGATTTGATTTTTGAAATTTTAAAATTATAATTTAGATAAAAATTATAAAAAATAAACTTTTATTCAAATCATAATTTAAAACTTTCTAAAAACAAACTAAATACATTATAAATATGCTAAATAATATGCTTTCTATGTGATAATGAAATGTCACTTTGAAGTAAAAGGCCAAGGGAAACAATAATTTTGAGGCAAAAAGGAAAAGAAAGATGATGGATTATGGATATAGTGTTCCTCATGATCTTCTTATAGCCCCCACACATTGTCAAGGTCTTGATTCTCACGTTCTCCTAAGAGCATCACCGCTGTGCCGGATACCCCAAAACATAATTCAAACCGCATTCTACTATTGTCTGTCACTTCCAAAGAGCATAGCATCAACGCCAACCATAATTTAGTTGAAATTGACCCTCATCCGTTCAAAGAGTATAAAAGTTATCGGTATCAAATACAATGAATTGTAGTTGCAATTTTTCTTTCTACATTGGAAAATAGTTCATGCCAATTGAACTTAATACTTTGCCCTAGAATTTTTGGAATTAATTACCAATCAATTAGAAGTTAATTGCCGACTTTGATTATGTTACGTAAGATAATAAACGAGAACGTATTCATCTTCTAATTTGCGTGCTCAAAAATATAAAAGCGACGAACAGTTTGAGACGCAACGTATTTGATTTGGATATTGTCTAACAGTCTTTTGCAACTTGTCGTTCATTATTATTTCACGTGAGAACAAAAGAGAAACAATTAATAATTTTAATGATCCTGTGCAGTGCACGTGCAGGTGCAGCACGAGGCATTGGCAACATATAAAACCACAAACAATTAGTACATTATTTATTAGAATTTAATTTTAATTTATTATCTTTGTAAAATTGTTTATATTATTATATAATTAAAGGTTACTAGATTATTAATTTTTTTAAAAAAATAATAACTATATAAAAAATTAAATATTTAATAATATATAATTATATAATAATATATACATGAATAATTAATCAAAATTAAATTCAATCATATTTTAGGCCTCATCCTGTAGATATATATGATAGATGTAACGTAATTCACGAGTCTCTATTTTTTTTCGTTGGAAATAACTTTTCTGGACATTTTTTTTTGTACATTAAATTTCTTTGTTTGTTTGTATTGTTAGAAATAAATTTTACAATCAGAAAAATCCAAAATTTGACGTAAGATTATAAAGGAGAAATTATCTTAAAAAGTTAGAAGAAAACTTTTCTTTATCTTTGGTCTTTAATGGTCCAAGTTCTTTCATGATTTTTGTTAGATTTTAACATACTTATGAGTTGCACTTTAAAAATTAATGTTGTTCAATAAATATATAAATGTATCTTAAAAATTAAGACACAAAATATGAGATTTTAATCACTTCTAACTTCGTGCATTATGCTTTAATTAAACATCCATTCACCGAAGCCATTATAGCCACTAGAATTAGATGCTAGAGTCCACTATTTTCTCTTGAAGAGAACAACCTCAATTCATCACCCAGTACCCCAAATCCCAATCTCCTTACCTATTCTTTTCTTTCGTCATAGACTTTGCCCTATTATTATTCTATTCGCAATTCATGACTTGCAAAGTGTATTAAGATTTTTAATTCTTTTTAAAGCTGGTTGTTTTCTGTCACGTCAGAGGTTACTAATTTTTCATTTTGAACTCAGAGAACGACGGCACACAAGTGTCTATTTCTTGAACCAAGAATTCCAAATTCCACTTTAATTACAAAGAACAAGGGGGACAATAATTGAATTCTTAATCAAATGTTAATACCTTATCATTTATTCAACCGTCCGTTCGACAAATGGTTATTCAACCTAAATCTATTGATTGTTCAAATAATTTCATGAGCCCAAAATCGCCCCCGTTCATATTTCATAATTTTATATTCGTACGTGCAGGCTCGAACACCAGATGAGTGGACAATGAAAGCACACTTACAGAACATGTATTTGTTAGTCTCAACGGTAATTGTCAAGGAGCAGCTCCCTGCTCAATGATATTTTTAAGCCATAGAAAAATTAAAATTAAAGTGATTTCTCTATTACAAATTTGGCATCACAGGAAGATAAAAAAGTTCTTTGTGGGTTTAGAGAATGGAGACAGACAACTGATGGTAGGTAGGACAATTTGGAAGCGTAGCGTATTGGTGAGATGAATTCTGATCCATCGGGTTTAAGATCCACGCTTGAAAAGGGTATTTCAGACGCGTAATTCTCCTTAGTCACTGCTACTCAGTCCAAAACACAAGTCTTTATCTTCACCAACAGCCATTTCTGAAGCACTGTTCTGTTTGGCCAGTGCGAAGTGAATTATGTGGGAAAAAGAAACAAAAACGGCTTACTGTCAAAGCATCATGCACCTAATTATGACACCAAAAAAATCAAGTTAATTAATTTACTCTGCCTCACATGCCGGGAATCTGTGTGGTCCTGCACTTTTGCCAAACAATTATGTAGTTAGCTCTGTATGTTATTCGATTTGATTCAGTTAAAGCGATAAATTTATTTTAAAGAATAAAATAAAAGAATATTAATTATTAATAAAAAATTAAAAAAATAAATTTTAATAATTTTATAATTTATTATATATATACATATATTTTATCATTTAAAAAAAATTAAATTTGTATCCGCATAATATCTATCCAAGTCTTTAAGAATTGGTCAATGGCCACTTACTTGCACAAAAGATTTATACATAAACACATAAAAAAAATTATTGAATTACATTTTGTATTAATTATTTTATTGAGTGATCATTTCAACTATCAATTAATTATTGTTGACTTTTACATTTTTTTAAAACCATTTGATTTTTCTTAATAATTTTTTTTCAATTTTGGATTCATTGCACCAAAAGTATAAAAGTGATGACTATTGATGCACAATTAACAGTTATATATTATTTTCATAAATACAAGTATTTAGATGATAAATAATATATATATATATATATATATATATATATATATATATAAGAGCAATATTATTTGATTTTCTCTCCAACACTGTCATTTTATATTTTATTTCATTGAGTGCACCATAAAATATACACATTTATTATGCTTTAACAACACCCATATAATAACACAACTTACATAATTTTTTGTATGCACAATTGAGGATAAGTGCACAAAGGGATTTGTTCGAAATTTAAAAAAATTAAATAAGATCACCAAAATTGGAAGTGAGTCATTTGTGCTGTGCATACGTTCTCGGTTATGAAAAAGTAGCACGACTCTAGCTTATAAAACCAATGCCTGCTATTTTCGTTCATGTACCCTTTATTCCTCTAAAGAGGGAATCAGTAATTGCTTAGTTTCAACACCATTGTCCACACCTCCAATGTGTTGGCAACACCTAGGCAAAACAGACCAAAGTTTCCTTTTTTTTTTAATAACCCAAAAAATGTTCTCTTTGTTTACTTTCCTTATTATAATAATAATAATCTAACAGACTTTAATAGCAATTATAAAAGCAGGACAAATGGACAATGGAAAGAAAAAAGACATAGGTGGTTGAGTAAGATAAAAAAGAGGGTCAAAAATTAAAAAAAGAGTAATTTGCAATTAATAATAAAATGAGGTTGCTTTATTTTTATTATATTAAATAAGTTTTTTTATATATAATCGTAACAAAAATAAATTACATTCTTAAATACGAGAATTACAATTTGATTCTTCACATTACAGTTCCGCAGCTTTAGCCATTTTCCCACCTTGTTCTGGTGAGTTTCTTTGTACCATTTCATTCAAACTCTCATCCAGCATAAGTTTGTGGGTGGGGAAAGGTGACACATTAAATCAAGTACATTTCTCTTTTGGGTGTGAATTATCTGCTTATTCTTGCTAGCTTCCTGACACACTGGTAACTGGTAAGGAGTTTATGGCTCCTAACAGAGTCCCATTATGAGTAAGTGTATCTTTTTTAACTCATCCCCATCACTTCCTTGGTCATGATGATTCTTTCACTTAAAGGGAATTTTCAAGACTGCAGTTAATGAAAATGTATGATGGTTTAAATGTCAGGCTTGATGAGTTTTTGATCAGAAAATGTTTTTTATATTATAAATGAAAAAAAAAGGGTGCGGGTTACTTTTTGATGTTGATGCTTTTGGAGACCTGGTTCACGCGAGGCATGCTTCAAATATGTTATCGATGGACCAGGATCTACCCCAGGGCTTCATGATTATTAACAAGAAAGTCAAATCTTTTAGGCCTTTATTTTTCTGTCAATTTAATTTTCAGCTTATTGTAAAACATAACTCAATTTTTCATCATTATATGTCTTCAAATGATTAAAAAAAATTGCCACTGTCCAGTCAAGTATTTCAAATTTGATATTATATAGAATCAAACCGGGAAAATTTTAAATTACCACATTGTGGTTACTGTTAGATGGTTGGATATATTGAAGGAAGATCATGGTTTCTTTCTATGTGTAGTATAAATTTACCCAGACAGGTGTTAGTGTGAAGGAGGAGAAATTGAAATATGCTACCAGGACAAGCTAAAGTAGCAGTGAAAAATTGGTCACTATAGTGGTTGAGAGGAGAAAAAGGAGTTTGATCGTGTGATAAGTGATAACTAAGGATAGATGTTGATATGACTCTGAACGCTGAACTGAATCAAATTCTTAGTAAATGATACTCTCCTCCAAGTTGGTTAAACATATTTGGTTTGACTAGCCAAGCATCCTCACACATTTTCTTGGATGATTAGTTCTCTCTTAGTTTTATGCATCCAATCTGATATTGTGCAATGTGCATCTTACAGAGTGTTATAATGGCCCTGACTGGAATGTCAAGTTAGGTTTAAGGGGAAGTTTATGTTTTAGTATGGTCTTATTTGAGGCAGCACTGCCTAGTAGTCATCAATTCAACATTATTTCCTAGATCACAATCCACATCCTTCTGTGCTTAATCTCAATGATAAAATTGTATGGGTAGTCAACTCTGATTCTTTTCTACAGTATGTTGAGTAAGGATCAGAAAATGGCACAGATTTTACCATCTTTCTCACTTTAATTTTGGTTTAAGAAGGATTTGATGATTGTTTTTGGAATGATCTTACATGAGGCTTCGCTAGTCATCATTTGAGAGTGGTTTCAGGACAGCTGATAAACATTATGCATTAAATTATAGTGCTATATCATTTTTTGCATGATATTAATTATAAAATTGTATTTTCTATGTAATCTAAATTAATTCTTATTTCATTTTTCTATTGGGGGTGGGGGTGGGGCGGGGTTCTCATGGATACTTTATATTCAGTAAGGAGCAGAACATGGCACAGATTTTGGCACCCTCTACGCAATGGCAGATGAGAATCACAAAAACCTCTCCCAATGCAGGCACCATCACGTCGAAAATGTGGAGTTTTTTATTGTTGAGACAAAATAAGAAAGATGCACCTTCCAGCTCTGCTAAATTCAGAGTGCTGGCTATCAAGTCTGAAAACATTATCATCAACAGGCTAGAGAATCTACTTAATTTGGACGTCAATCCATACACTGACAAGATAATTGCTGAGTACATTTGGTATTTCATACCACTCAATCTCTGTTATATTACAGGATCCTGTTGTGGATAACTATTTCCTTTTTCCTGATTCTGTTTGTATGAGGGCACTAAGGTATTTAAAACTATCATATTACTTGAAACAGGATTGGGAGGACAGGAATTTATATGCGCAGTAAATCAAGAGTATGTCATTTATAGTCTTGCAACAGACTAGGAGAAGACATTTCTATCTTTGTTGGCATTTGATTTATCTCATGCTATTCATGATAATCCGATTTTTGAATTTTAAGACAATACCAAGACCTGTTGAACATCCTTCCGAGCTCTCTAAGTGGAACTATGACGGATCTAGCACTGGACAGGCACCAGGTGAAGGTAGTGAAGTAATCCTATAGTAAGAATTTTGCAACTAATACTGGTATTAATGTCACTCTACAGTCTACACTATTACAGTTGAATTTTAGGTTTCTTTTATTTTTCCAGTCCTCAAGCAATTCTCAAAGATCCTTTCTGTGTCGGTAACAATATTTTGGTAAGAGCTGTTATATTTGAAACGAGGTCTGATGGCATGTTAATTGAAATTGACATGCAGATATTATAAGGTTAATTTGATTTATGTTGTTTTGCAAAGGTAATTTGCGATTCGTACACACCAGCAGGAGCCTATCCCTACAAACAAGCGTCACAGAGCTGCTGAAATATTCAGTAATCCAAAGGTCATAGCTGAAGTTCCATGGTATATTATACTCCTTATCTTTGTCATTTTGAATGTTCATCAACAAAGATAAGAATACTTTTATGATGATAAGTTGTATGATTTCAGGAGGCAGAAAAAAATATTTTATTAATGTCACCAACTGTTGTTCAACGCTTGAAAACTGATATGCACAAACCTATTGCCAACTAATATTCCAACATGTATAATATTTCTTATATAGTGATGCCTAACCATATGTAGACATGAAATTTTTCTTCTTCAGTTTGATCACTTATTTGAATCTTAGACAACTGAACTTTTGGTTTTGAATCATAATATAATAACAAAAAATATGCTGATGTTGTATATCAATGGTTCTAAGGTATGGAATAGAACAAGAGTGCACCTTACTTCAAACAAATGTGAAATGGCCTCTAGGTTGGCCTGTTGGAGGCTATCCTGGTCGTCAGGTAAAGTCATTTTTTTTTTAATTTTCCTTTTGGGTATCATTCAAATTTCACAGGAATTTGTGAATTTCATGATGTGGACTTAATTAAGTCTTCCTTCATTTATTAGGGTCCTTATTACTGTGGTGCCGGGGCGGATGAGTCATTGGCCGTGATATATCAGATTCTCATTACAAGGCTTGCTTATATGCTGGAATTAACATCAGTGGCACCAATGGGGAAGTTATGCGTGGGCAGGTTCTTCTCACACATTCCTTTTCTTTTTAAGGCTTATGAATTTATGAACTCATAGTTTTTCTCATTATTTCTTCCATGAATATTGCAGTGGGAGTATCAAGTTGGTCCCAGTGTAGGCATCGAAGCCGGTGATCATATCTGGTGTTCAAGGTACATCCTTGAGGTAATTCATTGTACCTACTTTCAGTGTATACGTATACTTTTGGACCACTTTATACAGAAAGGTTCAGCTTTTAAAAGAATCAGTTATCAACATGTTCCGGCAGCTTAATTCTTTAGAGGGTTTCTGGGTTATGTGCAGGTGCATTTTAATAAGTGTCGGCTTGTACGAAGCTTGATATATTGTTATTTGTGTGTGTGTTTACCTGAGAATTTTATCCAATGCCCAGCATTTGCTTGAACTAATTACACGTCAATTTCAACGGACAATTATTGTCTACATGTCTCCTGTTTAGCTCTTTCCTCTTCCTCCAGAGGCGAATAAGTCAAAGGTGGAACATAATACATCCTAAATTACAAAGTTTTTCATTTTTTTTATATCATTCTTAAGTTTCTCTAAAGTTTTAAGATCATGAAAGGTTATTCAGCATTCTTTAAAACAAGTGTGTGGGCAGGTGGAAGGCTAGTGCATTTGCTTGTAACTGAAAATTGTTCTTGATCTTGTATAAAAATAATTGTGTTTGTTCTTCTTGTTACTTATCCAATTTCATATTTCTGTTCTGACAGAGAATCACCGAACAAGCTGGTGTTGTTCTCTCACTTGATCCAAAACCAATAGAGGTACTATAATAATGCTATAATTGACAATATTTCTTATTCAATGATAATTATACTAAATTTTTGCTTGTTGCCCTGACAGGGTGACTAGAATGGTGCAGGATGCCACACAAATTACAGGTTTTTGGACTTGCCTTTATCATAAATCATGGTAGCATGTGTCTTGGTAACTTCCTAAATTACTAAGTTGATGAACCATCATTTGCTTTTTAGCACAAAGAGCATGAGGGAAGATGGAGGTTTTGAGGTAATAAAGAAGGCAATTTTGAATCTATCACTTCGCCACAAGGAACACATTAGCGCAAATGGAGAAGGAAATGAGAGAAGGTTGACAGGAAAGCATGAGACAGCCAGCATTAACACATTTTCCTGGGTATGCTTCAGAATGCCAATACCTATCCTGATTGAAGATTAACTGTGTGACGAAGCAAGAAGTATATTTTGTTGTGTGGAACATTCTAATAAAATTGAACTTGCAGGGAGTGGCTAACCGTGGTTGCTCAATCCGTGTGGGAAGAGACACAGAGAAGAAAGGCAAAGGTAAAGTTACCAGCAATGCGTTTAGGTTGCTTAATTTGTTTTTAGCAAATTGCCATTGTATTCTGTTATTACCAATCTCATTCTTATTGTCATTCGTTTCTTTTTCTGTTCTGAACTCTTTTTTTTTTCTGCACCAGCGATTTAATACCGTTGGTATTTAATTGCTGAAAACCTACAAGTATCGCCGTATATTTGTTTACCTTGCCCAACCTCTTGATCATAGGTTACTTGGAAGACGGGCGCCCAGCTTCAAACATGGATCCATATGTCGTGACAGCATTGCTGGCAGAAACCACAATATTATGGGAACCAACTCTAGAGGCTGAAGCTCTTGCTGCTCAGAAGTTAGCACTAAAGGTCTAAATCTATTGATTGATGATATTCTGGATGGAGTCAGAAGTTTAGTTTGTGCGGCGCTGGCAAGCTCTTTCACTTGCTTTTAGATCACTTAGATTCCATAAAGCTTGTCCGGACATAAGTCAAGTATTGAGTGGTTGCCATACCCAATTATTGGTTGTAAGATGAACTGCACATTGTATATCAGAAATCTTGTTGGTTACATTGTTTCTGGACAAATTTACACCGATGCTTGGATTGAAGCTCGAGACCTCATCAATTCATCCAAATTACTGTTTTATTGGCCTTTTGCTCTGCTGTCAAATCGTCAATGTTGTTGTGGTGGTGCTCCTCCTTTATATCCTGATTCATTTGAGAATGTGTTCAGCTTTCGGTTGTGTTATCCAACAATAGTGATCAGTTTGAGCATGATAGCGAGTCATTCTCATCTTTATTTTATCCATCATTAAAAAAAAAAGAAAGAAGACGATTTTTCATGTGTACACTGTCTATAATAAACTTCCAATTATGTCTTTACTTTATTCACGTCTTTGTTAAATAAAAATAAAAGTTATAGAGTCATAAATTAAAATATAAATTTCTAATAAATATTATTTAATAATAATATTCAATTTTTTTCTCTCTAATTTTCTCATTTTTCTCTATCTATATCTCCATTTTTTCTCTGTCATCTCATTCTCTCCACCCTTTTTTTTTGGGTATTAATTCTCTCCACCTCTTTACTTCTGTGCATACAGTGCATCTATTTTTGTTTTTTTTTAAAAGAGTTGAAGACCAATCTTCCGTGTTCCTTCAGAGTTTTTCTTTCCTTAAAAAGTAACCGAGCCTATGTATCTAAGAAGTAGCTGGCATTCAAAATTCCAGCTACGACTTTTGGGCTGGGACTAGAACCTTCAGAGTTCAGACCGTATTAAGAGCATGGATTACCTTGTTCCTTTTTGTTTGATCTGACTATAAGTGGGATGATTACAGAACAAAGCAATGCTCTGATGATTAATGATGTCAACAGAAAAAGCTTTTTCCCTTCTGTGCTGCAACATTAATTCTGTTCATAGGGATATTAAATTATATGAAAATATTCCTTCCTCCTTCACGAGGCAAACCAGACAATGATGGAAAAGAATACAAGCCATTTCTTTGCATTGAAGAAAGTGTTTTTCAAAGGTGACAGCAAAGAACCACATCGCTGGACTACCTTTCCTATTAATTTTCTGGTAAAATAATGGGGAGAATAACAAGTCTTGGCTTATATATGTCGACCTTCTAAGCTCGGGAAGGATAACCAAATTCAGGCCTTGATTTTTTGGTGTTTGAGTTTCAAGGGCCATGGCTTCTGGAGGATCCAAATCAGTGGCATCCATCCTCTTGCTACTGAATCTTGTGTTGTACTTCATTGTGATTGTAATTGCTTCATGGGCAGTGAATCATGGGATTCAAAGGTCTCGCGAAGCAGGTAACTGGAGTGCATTATTAGCTGACAAAAAAATGTATTAGTTTCAACTTTGATCACATGGTTGGCTCTGTGCATTTGCAGCATCTGTTTTGTCCACTCCGGCTCGTCTATTCCCAATATACTTCCCAATAGGAAACACGGCAACTGGTTTCTTCATTATTTTCTCTCTCATTGCTGGGGTTGTGGGGTTCACCACCTCTGTCACTGGATTGCACAACATTTTCCAGTGGAATGGCCCCAACTTACATGCAGCTGCCATGTCTTCATTGACAACATGGGCACTCACTCTACTAGCCATGGGGTGAGCCTAATTATCCCCATGTCTCTTTCATATTTCTATTGTGTCAAATTTCTTAACATTCCCAGGAGATGACATGGCTGAATGAATGCTATATGGCTACTGCTTATCTTTTGCAGATTTGCATGCAAAGAGATTGAACTTGGCTGGACAGACTCAAACCTGGTAAGCTTTTGCTAGAGTTTCAGTTATAAGAAAGTAAACAACCTCGACAATAATTAATTATTCAAGTGTTATTTGACACAAACACACACACACACACACACAAAAGGTGTGTTACGTTCAAGTTCAGTTTCCTTTTACTATGTACAAAATTGTGGTTTAGCTGCATATTGGAGCATAGAAGAAATATTCATTATTTTTTTTCCCTTTTTCCAGCGTACCTTGGAAACGATCACCATAATTGTAAGCGCGACACAATTGTTATGCACGGGTGTAATCCATGTCGGGGTTTCGGAAATTATTCCACACAGAAGTGGCAGAGTCTGAGTTTCAGTGTCAGCTGGTGGCCTATATGAACGCTCTCCTTCAGGAAGATACTATTCAATGACCACAGAATTGTATTTTTTTTTTTTACATAAATCTTTGTTTGTTTTCTTGTTTTATAAATTTCGTTTGTGGATGAAAATAATCAAGGTTGCTCATATGTTTGTGTAATTTTTCTTAACCTTACCTTTCTGAAGTTGTTTGAACAGTCCTGTGAAGCGAAAATGAAGAGGTATTCTGAGAATCGAACTCGGGACCTCGCACTCGAAGCGAGAATCATACCACTAGACCAAATGTCCGCACATTTGATAACAGGGAGACAAAATTAATTATTGACGATAAACAAAAAACAAAAGCACACCCACACACACCCACGCACACGTACATGGCAGTCAAGCTTCTTTTTTATTCATGGCAGACGATCTTATTTCCTCGTTTGAAAAGTGATTAAGGTATTTGATTAATGCCTTAATGGGATGTATCTTCACGTTTATAAAATTTTGAGTAATTAAAAAAAATTAGTAATGTTTGACTAGTGAGCAGTATTCCAAAAACTGGTTATTTCAAATACAAAGCAACAATTCAACAAATCTAATTTTACGTGTTTATAAGCACATAAATTTAATAGTTAACTGTATTTCATAATGATGTGTATTTACTATTTAATAAGCTAAATAAATGAATATGAAGTAAAATTACACTATTAAGTATGTTAAGCCCACTATAATAATAATTCATAAATATAGCAGACATGTAACTACGCATTATATAAAATATTATTTATTTCCAATGAATACATCAGTATATGTTTCTAAATAATATTTAAAAAAAAATAAATATACTAACTTATATATATATACTGATATACACACACGCGATATACAATATATTAGTCTGCAGTTTCGTTTGGCCGTATCAATAATTAAGTTATTTTCTTTCATAACAGTAATAACTTTATGTCGTACAACAAAATGTTATTTTTACAGGATAATATTATATTTTTTATACATTTATTCTGAATAATAATAAAAAAAATATAATTTCTTTTTACCTTTTCCTGTTTTCTCTCCCTTTTTACCATTAATTAAAGGTATGTGTATGAAGAGGTGTAGGATTAATTAAGGGATAGAAATTATACAGTTGATTGTAAAACATAAAATAAAACAAATTTGAGCACAAAAAGTGTGAAGGCCGATAGCTAGTCAAGAAGAAAGAAAATTATGGCCCAATCCTAATCCCTTATTATACAAGATAATCATGCCCTGAAAGGAGTGTTGTTATTTACTGAAGTATAGCAGTCACAGGTGTGTATAATTAATTAATTCATTACTTATACAGTTTCTTTTAATTTTAAGCAGTTTCCCTTTTTTCTCACAAACTCAACGAAATTATGCGTATGATTGTCGCTGCAATAATTATTTGAAAAACCAGCGGAAGAGGAGTGCACTCCGCTCTTCTCAATTGCCTTGGATAAAATCACGGGGTTGAAAAAAAAAATCAGAAAATGGTGTGGTTAAGGAATAACATGAACATGTGAGGTTAAGGAAGAACCAGCTCCAACGTAAATTTCTCATTCATATAAAAAACTATAGTTGCTGGCAATACATTATTTTCACGCATGCAATAAACAAACATTTTACACTTTTCCCAATGACAAAGTGCATGCACTTGTAGCACGCTGATGCAAATCAACTTAACTGCACATGTGCTGGTTTTACTTGGGGCAGCCTGGCCATTCAACGGGCGTTGGAGAAAGTGTTTTCAGGACGGGATTCCTCTCAAAGAAATTGGTTGGCCTCAGCTCAAATCCAGTGCTCAACAATGGCATTATCGGGAAATCTTCCTGGCATGGAACATGGTGAATTCCGACTACGTACCACAGCACAATGTCCTTGTTCTTAATGTCTCTGTTCCTGAAAATCATTTTCAATTCAAAACAATGGTATAAATGGCTGAGATCAATCATATTCATAACAAGACCAAAAAGTTTTGAATCTGAAAGTCAAAAATTAACTGCACATGCCCAAAAAAGTACCATACTTTTTGGTCCAAACAGCCAATGTATCTTCTCCACGGCTCTGATCAACGTAGAGTCCACCAGCCCACTTCTCAGTCCTGTTATATGGGGTAACCCACACATTATAGTTGGTGAATGCACCGCGGATTTGTGGGTAGTCATCCTCTGTGAGAAGGGGATGAGCTGCCGGTGCCGGAATCAGACGGTATCCGACCTCATTTCCGGCGGCGGTCTTCTTGTTGGGATTCACCACTGCATACTCAGATGGGGTCAACCCAAGCTTGATCTTTGCATCAGATTCGGTCTTGGCAGTTTCAGTCTCAATTGTCCAATAGCTCTTTCTCTTTGAACTACCGTCGGTGACTCTCTGGGTCTTCAAATTGGTCTTCTCAAAGGAGTTGTCTTCACCGTCAATGTCGAGGTCAAGATGGTAAATGTAGAAGTGGTCATGGAAAACACCAATGCTGTTTGCTGACACCAAGGTTCCATGCTGCTCATCCTTAATCTCATCCTTGTGCTTAATATCCACTCCCTTAATTTCCAGTATACCTGATAACGATACCTATATATATATTGCACACAGAAAAGTTGCAATTAACAAAACAAATAGTAAGCATAGTTGCACTACAATTAAATAAAAAATAAAAAGTGAAAAGATACATACCCCAAGCTTGATTGAGCCACTTGGTTTGAACTCCCAATCGATAATATTGTCGTAGTTGCCTACAGTGACTATCATTCTTACCACCAAGTTGACTTCATTCCTAACTTCTCGTACCTGTCAGAAGTTAAAGGAAAAAAAATGAGCAAGCACGAAATAATAGAAGAAGGCTTAGACGAATCCAACTTGCAGAAATTATATTTACATCTTCATTAGGAATGCCAGTTTCTGTGTGACGCCACATGACGTTGCCATATTGTTCAAAGACACAGAATGCGTTTTCCAAGTGCCTTGGGCTCCCATCTGCCCCGGCAAAGTAGGAATCCAAGAACTGAGCATTAGGTGGGCAATCGTGGTTGGGCTCCAAAGAGACCATAGACTGACCAAACCCAAACTCTCCGGCATCGAAGAAAGTCTTGTAGTACCAATCCTCTGATGGGTCTTGGTATGGCACGAACAGCTCAGAAACGTACCCTCTGTATAATACTCGACGAAATTTGTGCTTCTCGAGATCGTAAGTGGACGCCAGTGATATCACTAGACCAGCTCGCACATCGAATCCTACATGGAACTTCCAGTTGGCCCAGCTGAACAAAAAACATAAAATATATATATTATTATATGTCAAATCTCAAACCATGGCAAATGCAACGAACGAATATAAAATGAAATCGTAAAGGTTATCCAGCTTTCTATCATGTCACTATATATCGAATGTTCGATTCTTGAATGCACGTACCATCAATAACAGAAGCATGAAAAAAATTAAGCGAACATTACCTGATACTGTGGCCGTTAATCTGGAACCCTTTACCTTCTGGTTGATGGGTGGCTAGACTATGCTGCTTTGGTCCGAATGGTGACTTCAAATGTGAAGCCCGGTATTCGGTGTTCTCTGCCGTTGGCACGGGTTCAATGGCTCTGTCATGGTACTCAGCAATTTTCATCTGCTCAAGATCAACCAGTATTATGATTCCATTGATAGGCCTCACGTAGATATTCACAGTGTTTTCTTTCATGAAGCACTCCACCCTCACGGCCCTTTTGCTCTTCTCTTCTCCATACCACCCGGTTGTGAAAGTAGAACACACCACCTCAGACAGGTTCAGCCCTCTCTTGTTCACTGACGCAATGAATGGGCCATATTTCAGCGGCAGCTCTATTGCGGCGCTTTGTTCCTCAACGGTTAGGGTAGGGAAACCATGCCCGCTGTGAAGATTGTCAGAGAGAATGCGCTTGGCCTCGAGATCAATTAAGATCTCATGGGTTTGGCTATTGATGATAACGATGACGAAGGCTCGGCGAGGGATTTTTACAGTGTTTGGTTTCGAGGATTCCCATTTGAGAATGGCGGCTTTGTCTGGGTCATCGAGGCCAACATACTGGAAGTTCAGCTTGTATCTCTTGGCGGGGTACTTCTTTAGGACTATGGTTTGGACAAGTGTGATCTCTTGTTTGGTTAGAGGGTCTAGTGGATGTTGGGATTGCAGCGGGGTAATAGAGACCACTGCTTCTAGGGAGAGGAGGGTGAGCACAGAGAAGAGCACAAGTCTCATGGTGGAAGCCATGGGTAACTCTAGCCTCTAGCTTGCTGTGGCTGTGTGGAATGGAGGCTCCCCCAAGTGCCCTTAAATAGTAGATTCACACTCTCGATCACCCTATTTGAATGAGACCATGCTTGCAACTTATTTTGTATTCATAATTTAAACAAACTACATAAAATAAAATTCCCCACGTTAACTCCACTCCATTAATAATAGCAATAGGATCACGTGACTACGTACTTTATTGACCGATCTGTTTTCTTAAATAATTCCATCTGAACAAATAGATCATTTCGGTGTGTTAAACCGGATTTTGAGCCATTAAAGTTTGTTTCCTTATGAGATCATGTGGCACGGTAAATTAATAATATGGTTAAGGTTAGTGTAAATGATATAGATGAGTTTGATTATGTTTATTATTTTTTAAAATGAGAGAAATACAAAATTTGTGTAATAACAATGATATTCGCACATCATTTTTATCATATTATTTTTATATTATTTCTTTTTTGAATAATGAAACAAAAATAATACATATTCTAATACATTTTTTTTATTTTTTTTCAAAATAAAAGAAATAGTATAAAAAAAATGATGTGTAATAAATATTTTTTTGTGTGTAAAATCTCATCCCTTACCAATAAGAAATTAGTTTTTTTAAAAAAAAGGAGTGTGCAAAAGGTGTTTTTATATGTAAATTATACATGTGCCCCTTGAATTCCATTTTATAAAATTGAAGATATATTGATGTGCCCGTCGTGATTTCCATACGTTCGTTCGCATTTTGTTTGGAGCGGGTCAAATTTATTAGATAAGGGAGATTTCTTCAATAGGGTATCAGTATTTTTTTTTTACGTATCAAAATATGATAGATTAGTCAAAATTTTTTAATTATTACAAATTTACCTATGTACTCAGGAAATAATATATATTTATTAGTAATTTTTATTTCATATTTTAAATTTATTTTATTTACAAAACAGTTCAAATTCTAAATCATATATGTCATTTTTAAAAAGAAAAATATTTTATTGAAACTATAAATTATAAAAAGTTTTTAAAAAACAACTCACAGGAAATAAGAAAGAGAAAATGTTCAAGAGAAAAACTGTTAAAAATAGTTGCCGAACGTGAGAAAAAGAAAAACTATGAATTTACTTTCCCAACAACTCCGTCAAGAGACAATGAAACAATATTAGGTTATTTTTCATTTGTTTCTTTTTGATGGGTTTTTTATTTTTAAGTTGTTTTTAAAGCTCCTCATAGTACCGATTTTTATTTTGGAAGGCGATGATTATTTAGGTTCTTTTTTGAATAAAAAATTTTTATGTATAAAATTATAAATATTGATAAAAAAGATTTAATTTATCATAT
Organism: Castanospermum australe; assembly: GCA_019955255.1. NCBI lineage: Eukaryota > Viridiplantae > Streptophyta > Magnoliopsida > Fabales > Fabaceae > Castanospermum > Castanospermum australe. The sequence goes on along the minus strand of NSJW01000247.1, from coordinate 104,827 downwards.
TGTTATCATTATTATTAAAAAATTAAATAAAAACACATTAATAATATAATGCCATACTAGAAGAATACCAATACTCATATTATAAACTTGATACCTTATAAATCTCCTATGAAGTGTTATTCAATAAAATTGAAGTTTTGATATTATAGATATAACTCATCCTATTAAAACTATTTAACAACATAATTCAAAAGTATTCTTTAGCCTAATTGTTTTTTAGAGTGCGAAAGAAAATACAGTAATAAACATGTCAAAATACAGCCCCTAGTTGCAAACTTAACAAATTAGTTTTCATTATAAATTGTTTATGGAACAACAAGAAGGAAAGCAGGGACGCATCTTGGAATACAATTTTGGGACATATAATACTTTTATCATAATTGGAAAGAGGTATGTGTAATTTTATTAAATAATCTTATGGGATTTTTAAAAGTTTTTAGGGTCGACCGTGATTTTTTCCAATTTCGAAAAGATCGTCACTGTAAAAAAAAAATGTAAAAACTCTTGTCAATTTGGCACTGAACATTGATATATCGACTCCAACTAACATTGTCTATACTCGAGTCATATAACGTGTTAATGTAATTATATTATTAATTTATATAAAAATAATGTTAAATTCTCATACATAATTAATTTAATAATATTTTTAATACTCATGAAGAAAATATATTAAATGAGAAAAACTAATATTTTAAAATTTGAAAAATATTTGCTATTTCTATTTAATAAATATTATTATTAAGTTCATTATTTAGAAGAATTTAAATTTTTGATAGCGAAATATATTGTAATTTGACCAACATTTGATCTAAGAAGTATAAAAATAACAATACAACTGTCCACTAGTTGATAATTTATCTATTTAATGAATTCTGTGATCCACGGGGGGAAAATCTATTATAATATTTTTACTGAATATATATTATATTATAATTTTTAAATAATATATTATTATTATTAAATATTTTTTTCTTTTTAAATTACTTCGTGCATAAGACGGATGTTATATTAATTTATAGATAAAGCAAGGATTATCTTGCAATTTGTGATTCGCTATCATTACATATCTTGTAATTTATTCTCTCGATAATATTGTTTCTTATTTTCATGATATAATAATTGAGAGGGAAGCCACGTTTTTGCGGAAAAGCGAGGTCTCCATCTGTGACGTCTTGTCAGATGCACGAAAAGGTTTGATATATTGATTAGATAAGATCATAAAACTATTACAAGGCTTCTGATTTTTGAATTCATTATCGGCAGAATTTCTTGCATTTCATAATTTCATCACACACAACGACAGAGAATGCCAGATCGGTGAGTATCTCCATGTGAAAAACTGTTCTATCAACTTGCAAAATATATAAAATACTCAATTATGCTTGATGCACCCACTGAATTAATAATTAATTCGTTCAGTGCTCAGAATTCGTGAATGATTCAATATGAACTGCGATTATAGACAACATAACTGGACTACATCAAGTCTTTTTCCAATCAGTTGCTCACAAGAGGCAATATAAGTACAACTAGAACCATATATAATCCTTTTTTTTTTCATTAAAATATATTGGAAGCTGCTAGATGATAGTCTAAATGCTAATAAATTAGTGTTAAAAATAATATAGGATTGAGCTTGAAATTTCATGGTTTAATTTAACCAACCGTGCTTTGTTCACTTGTGTGATTTAATTTATATATTAATGATTGACGGGCATGGCTATAAAAGGAAACTTAACAATACAAATGAGGCAAGTGTCTTGGGGATAAAAAATTTTGCGATATTATTAATATGTGAATTATTAGATATGGCCCATGCATGTGAGCCATGAATTGTCTTAAAACTTAAAGCACAATCTATGGGGAGAAAAACTCGGCAATCTTTTATTTCTGGAACCAATCAATTACTGGAGAGAAGCTGCTTACGGGGTTCAATTATGCTTTATTGTAAAGTGGCACATGTATATATGATCCACATGTTCTCTTTCTTTCGTTTAATATATCATGATATTAAAATAGATATGCTTATGGATACTATTAATTATTTATTTCACATTCTTTAATTATATTTTTTCATTCAAATTAAATATTGATTAATTATATTTTTATTTATTTAGTCACTTATGATCAGAGTAAAAGTCATTTTTTACAGATTTATTTTATTAATATAAATTTAATTTTTAAAATTTTAAGTTGTCAATAATTTTTGTTTATCAATTTATTTAGTTTTCTCTTAATTTTATATATAAAAGGACGTGATTTGTTATAAATTTAAAAATTGAGAGGTTATATTAATAAAATTAAATTATTAAAAGAGGAAATTAAGAAATAAAGATATCTGCGATGGACAAAAATATATAGACTTTGCTCTTCAATTAACGACAGTTTAAAAATTATAATTAAAAATGGTTGATAAAAATATAAATAAATAATTAATAAGAGTGCCAGATTGCTCTAAATTAAGTTAACATTTTAAATTTCTGGTAAATTTGTAATCAGTATCCTGGTCTTAAATCCATTCATGTTCGGACATAGTCACTGGTGTCTAGCAGAAGGTCCGCGCCCGCCATTAATGTTTGCTTTTTATCTTTCACTTTAATAACAAAATTTAGTATGTAACTGATGAGGTATATACGGTAAAAAAAAATTGTCTTATACCTAAGAATATAACTCCATCTTACAAACCCAACGCACATATATTGGGAATCCAAGAAAGATGCATCTCGATTGGTGCATAATTCTAATGCAAACAGTAAATTAAGTTAGTAAACAGAAAATAGCTGAGCTCCCATTGCGCGCAGTGAGAGTGTCGTGGGTTGACTGCCATGTCGGAGTGCGTCTTGCAAGTAGACATTGGGGAAACTGGGGTATCATATGACACGGCATTATTATAGTTTCATGTCTATTATTAATATTATCTATTGCCATAAGTTACTGTGTAACGCTTCCAGTGACGGGTGAGTTCAAGGTTGCAGATGCAGCGGTGATAGGGGTGCGGCGCAGAGACGTACGTGAGAGTCGGTTTGACTCTAAAGAGGGTTTCTTTTTGGTTGAGTTCGCGTAAGTGATGGGTTTTACTGACCATTTAGTTCCATCCTTTAACTGGGTTTTACTGTGTTTGGAAGTCAATAACGTATTGAAATGTGTAGATAGATTTAGAAAGCAAGAAAGTCTACATCTTTTATGATCTGATATATATATATGAAGAGTTTTGGTGTCATTGTGATGATCTGCTGGCTTCGTTGATTTGTCCACTTCACATACAGTTGTTGATGAAAAAATATGTATAACAGTACTTTTCTTCTTTTATTAATAGATTTTTTTTTAAAATATGTAATTTTACATTTAGATATAATTTTAATAAATATTTTTAACTAAAAGAATAATTTTTAAAACTATTTTGATAAGAAAAATAAAAGTATTTTTTCATAACAAAATCACTGAAAGAAAATTAAAAAATATTTTTTTAATTATAAGATGTGACGAAGTGAGCTTTCAAAGTAGGAAGAGTTTTGTTATATTATCTTAAAATTTCATCCTAATAATCTTTTTAATATTTAATAAAATAAGTATTAAATAAAAAAGTACAGTGTTCAATATCTTAAAAATATAAAAAACATTCAAAACTTGTTTTATTTAGTTATTAGGATGATTATTAGAAGAATATGTTAGGCGTATATTGAATTATTCAAGTGAGAGAGTAGTGAGATTTTTAGGTATAATGTGGTTATAGAATTGTGAAAAATGAAATATGAGATAGTTAAAATATATCTAATTATCTACTTAAGGATGTAATAATATGTTAATTTTATTATCTTTCACTTTTCCTAAATGGTATGGTTATAAAAGTTAAGTTTTGGTTTTGAGAATTATGGCACAATAATTAAAATATGAGTTGTTTAAAACATGAATCACATAAACAAAGAAGCTTATATGTATAAGGTTTGCAAGAGAAGAAAAAGAGCAAGTATGAAATATAATTTTTGATAAAAATAAAACACATTTTTATCAAAAAATATATTATCAATAATTTTTTTTCTATTTTTTTTTAAACTGAGGATCATTCTAAAAACAATGAATGAGTTTTTTCAACTTCTACATTTTTTAAAGTTACATATAAACATATTTAAAAATATATAAAAAAATATAATTTTTAAAAAATAAATACCCTTTTTAAAAAATAAGTGTATACAAAAACACTCAAAATCAAATACTATTTGGCCTATTTTTGTGATTGTCAACTTCTAGGGTCATTTAAACTTTGAAGAGTGTTCACAGAGAGTTTATAATTTTAGCTTGCCAAAATTATTCTGGAAATCGTGAACGCGCATTTGTGTTCACAAAAATTCAAAACAAACACACTGAAATTTTGAGCTACCACCGCTACAACCCGCTTCTTTAAACTTTGAAGTCATTCCCACATGATAAGAAGCTATTAAAATAGTGAAAAAGATAACTTTTTTTTTTTCAACTATATATCTCCTTAACTTAAAGCTTACTTTTTAGGATAAAATGTAAAGATATTTTTTTAATTTTAGATAAATGATATTTATATATCCATTCAACAAATATAAAAATAGTAATGAGATACTTAAATTATATAGTTTGTATTAATTAAGTTTTTTATTTAATATTTTATTAAATTTAATTGATAATTTTATCACTTGTGATATATATACAATTTATTAATATATTTTTTATTTTTATTTTTACAATATTTCGTTAAAATAATAATAAAATCAAACTTTATATTAATTCAAGATGAATATTTTTTTTATTTTATAAGTTATTTTTAAAAAAAAATAAAAAAAATATGTTGATTGATCACTTATATATCAGGTATAATTAAATTATCAATTAAATTTAACAAAATATAAGATAAAAACTTAATTATTACAAATTGTATAGTTTAAATATCTAATTTTTTTTATTAAAGGAGTTTATATACAATTCAATCAAAATTAAAAGAGTGTGTGAATATTTTATCCTACTTTTTATATGTTCCTAAAAGTTTGTTCTAAAATGTTTTTATTTTCTCTTTCGGCCTGCAGCAATCACCAGTAACGCAACACACAAATGGTTTTCAAAAGGCCAAAATGATTTAAAACTTTCAAACAGCAAATAAATAATTTAATAAAATAATTAATAATTAATAATTATTTTTTTTACTATTATCTGAGATAATTTTTTTATTTAATAATATTTATTATTTAAAAATATTTTAAAAATTAATTAATTTTTTTTAATAATTTGATAATTCGTAATTAAATAATAATATAAATTTTTTATATTAATAATAAAATTAAATTAAATTCAAAAGAAAGAAAAACATTTTAATATTGACTGTCATTTCGAACACAAATCGCAGCTTAAGACGGAAGCCAGAAGCGACCTCGTTCCCCGCAAAATCTCGTGTGGCTTTGGTCTAAATTATATTATGAAAAATGAAAAATATATTATCTCATAAGATAATCAGAATTATATTTGATTTGATTTTATCGATAAATTATTCTCTCGTGGATCGCACTATTTATTAAATAGGGAAAATATCAATGATGGATAGTTGTATTTTTAATTTTTAATATTAAATAGTATAGCATAATTAATATTATTTATATTTTGATAAAAATTATTAGATAATAATTTATTTATTTAAAATAATTTTATTTAATTTTAATTATATAAGTTTATATAAAATAAAATATTTTGATTTCTTTCTATTATATAATCAGACTAAATTATTTAGCCTAATATTATATTATCTAATATTTTATTTAAATATTATATAAATATAAATAATATTAATTATAATATATCATTCATTATCTATACAATATACCAAACAGAATCTAAGTTTACAATCCATTATAGTTTTTTGAGTAAAATTTTAGTTTAGTCTTTTAAGAATTAAGTCTATGTTATTTTTATTTTTTAAAAAATATCAACATCAATTTAATCATGAAATGTGACATCCTTAAGTATGATTCATGATTTTTTTTTGGTATAAGAGCAGCCATTTAAATCTATAATATTTTATAAATTAGTTAAATCTTTAGTGACATTTAAACTATTAATTCATTTGACTTATATATATATATATTTGCCATGCATTTGAGAAATAATTTTATTGTATATGTTGTATACATAAATTCAATCAATGTTTATGTTACCATCTTCTCGTCGATTCATGTTTTCTAGAGGCATGTAAATAAGGAGGTTTTGCGCCAGAGGGACTGGAATTTTTTTGTTTTTGGTAGATACCGTAGGGACTGGTTGAAGGCTTGAGGCTGCAGTAGAATCTCCTTTTCTTGGGCTTGCATCCAAGCACTCTCTTGCAAAACTTGCTGCGCTTGAGATGGTGTAGGGAGGAGGGAGGGATTGGAAACAAATAAATTAGGGTAGGCAAAAAGGTTTTGGACTAGGATTGGGCCAAGGTTTTAATTTCTCTAACCCAACCTATCAGCCTTTTCACCCAACTCAATGAAATGTGAGCCCAAACTTGTTTATATTTTATTATGACAAAAGAAACAATATAATTAAATCATTATTTGATACAACCGCTATACGAAAATTTTAAATTTATGATTATTTTTAAATTATTCAAATTTTTTATTACTACATACTAATCAAATTTTATTTGCTTAATATTATTGTATTACTAACACGACCAAACAAATCAAATATTAATATATTGTGTAAAATAAAAATAAGTTAGCGTATTTATTTTAAAAAAATATTTTACTGTTTAAAAATATTTATTGATATACTTATTGGAAATATTAAATATATCTATTCAGACAGTCAAAGAGTAATATCTTTTTAAATTATATTGAATATTGACTAAATTTAAATAAAATTATTATTAATATATTTAATTTTTAAATTTTTTTATAATTTTGTCATAGGTACATTAAATATTAAGTAAATTTAAATAAAATTATTATTTTTAAATTTTATTTTTTCAAATTATTTTTTAAGATATATATATCTAATATTAATATAATTTAAATAAAATTATTTTTTAATAAAAAATTAAAATTATTATAAATAATCATCAAAATAATTTAAAATATAAATAAATTCGTGTATCATACAAAATGATAACTAATCTCTACGTACAATAAAATTAATTTAAATCTAATAAATGTTATTAGATACACAATTTAAATTATTTTTGTCAAATACACTAACCTAGTCTTTATAAAATTATTACAATCAGATCTCTCTTTTTTTTAAATTTTCTCTCATCATTTTAAAAAATGTACAATGAATACTATGATTTCAATAAATGTTGTTATGAAATTATTATTATCAAATTTTATTTTTTAAAATATTATTTTATAATTTTAAAGTAAATATATTAAATATTAATTTAATTATTTTAAAATAAATAAACTAAGTATTAACATAATTTAAATAAAATTATTTCTATTAAAAAATAAAAATTATTTTAAATAATCTAAAAATATATAAATTTGAAAATAATAAGAGAATGATCATTAATATTTAATATATTGCACATTTTCTTTATTATTGGTAGCACTCGTATTAGACGAAAATTTTCGGTTATAAACTGTAGTTTACTTCTATTTTATTTTTATTTTATTTTATTTTAGAGCATAAATTTTAGTGGTTTATTACACAATGACATATGTTAATACTTCTAGATTTACAGGATTGACTTCCACAGAACATCAGACTCGGAGTACTGACGAAGCATGTATCCAAAAAAAAAAAAAAAGTACTGAAGAAGCAACCATTATCCTCATTCCTCTTTTGCTTCTCTTGTGAGTTCCCTCTGTATCTATTGATGGTACTTGACTACCTCTTACTGAATGAAGCAAGAAGGCAGAGATATAGGACTAACAAGCATGGAGAACAGGAACCTGCCTCAGGATTTGATACTTCAAATTCTGTTAAGGTTGCCAGTCAAATCTCTGCTGCGTTTCAGGTGTGTCTCTAAGTTATGGCTTTATGTGATTTCGGATCCCCAATTTACAAAATCGCATTTTGAACTAGCTGCCGCACGCACCCATAAACTCGTACACTTTGTTGCTTCTGCTTCTGAAGCTCGGACCATAGATTTAGGTGCATCGCTTTATGATGTTGCTGTTACAGTAAAGCTTGATTTTCTGTTTACAGAATCTTATATTCGTTTTAATATTATGGGTTCCTGTAGAGGGTTTCTATTTTTGAGTAAGTATTCCACTCACTTCCTATGGAATCCATCAAACGGTTTTCACAAACAACTTTCACTCTCTCCTATTGAGTCGAATGTGAATATGTTCACATTTTTATATGGTTTTGGGTACGACGCATCAAGTGATGACTACTTGGTAGTTATAGCTTCGTATGACCCTGGCGCTGCTAATTTGGCAACCCACTTTGAGTTTTTCTCATTGAGAGCCAATTCATGGGAAAACATTGAGGGTGCCCATTTGCCCTATATGAATACTGGGGACGAACCTAGAGCCGGTTCACTCTTGAATGGGGCTATTCATTGGTTGGTTTTCCGTCACGATGCATCGGTGGATGTTATTATTGCCTTTGATTTAATAGAAAGGAATTTTTCGGAGATACCTCTACCTGTAGATTTTGAGTCTGAATATGACTCTAACTTTTATGATCTGCGGGTATTGGGCGGATATCTCAGTCTATGTGTTACGGGCGATACAGCTGAGATATGGATGATGGAAGAATACAAGGTGCAGCCATCTTGGATTAAGTCCATTGTTGTGTCTTTTGATGAGATTCCTACCAAATTCTTTTCCCCAATATGCTTCACCAAAAGTGGTGATATCGTTGGAATAGATGGTAGGACAGGATTAGTGAAATATAATGGCAAAGGAGAGCTGCTGGAGCATTGCACATATTCTGATGATCCATATTGGTGCGAAGCTGATATGTATACAGAATCTCTACTTTCACTCCCTAGTGACGGTGGGCAAGCTGGAGAAGATGACCGGCAATAACAAACTGGAAGAATAAAGGTGTGAAATATTCTCCTATCCTTTTGAGGTTTGACCATTTTCTTGATACTCATCTTGCATTATGAATGATGAAAATTGGAAATATGCAGAATGGATGATTACTGAAGTTACCTAAAAGGATGAGGTTTTGGTAGTAGTTGGAATTTACCAAAGTTGAGGGAAAATAATCATTGTCTTGTTTACTCAGAATAATTAAAGGCAATTTGAGTGGTCAGTATTGGAGAAATGGATAATGTTTGGATGTAAAAAGGTATTGTGGTGAGATCTTAAAATACCACAGTTTTAAAGCTAAAGTCTTGTAGTATACCACAGTTTTAAAGCTAAATTACCAGAGTCTTGTGGAGTGTACAATCTTGGATTTTAGAAGTTAATTAGGTTTCACAGTAGGGGTTAGTAAATGGTAATCAGAGTTAGTACATGGTCGTTAGCATCTTTATCTTATTTTGTCATGATGTTATTATTATGTTGATGTTTGCAGCTTGTTTTCTTCCACTCTTTTACAGGGTTTTCAGCTGCAAGCCGTGATATTGTAATGTATTTCCTTTCCTGCAAAATCATTCCTGATTTTCAACAAGTTATGTGCTGTCTCTTATTTTCGCTTGATCTTGTGGAGATATTGTTGATGTTAGTAAATTGGGAGCCAGTACAACTGTACAAGGGATGGAGTGTTGGAGTTGAAACTAATTTCCTTTTGGACTGAAAGGAGTTGAAACTATTGAGGATGTGATACTGATATGAGTGGGTCTTGCATGTCCCTGGTTTAACCTATTCATCTTGCTCATCTGATGTTGCTAAGTGTTCTGACTGAATTTATAATATTGCTGGCATGATATCGAGTCAAAATTAAAATTGGGATAATCAGTTGACACTATTGATATGAACTGGATGCAATGTAAATATTAAAAGTGATATCTAATTTACTCTGCTGCTTCATTTTATTAAGTCAATCTCATCAATCTTGGCCTCCTTTTCAATTGAAAGTTTTAATTTTTATATGGGTGTCTTGACAAACACACAAATGATCATTTCCTCGAGTAAGGTATATCTTATCAATATAAAATCTCTCTTTTACTGCATGGATTGACTTGAATATCAAGTAGTCAAACAGTGCACCAGAAAGGCAGGAATTATTAAACCTAGCTAATGTAGTAAGCTGAAATCCTAGGTTGAACAAGAAAACTAATTAAATAATTTTTTGTAAGCATTCATTTATGTAGTTGATATTTTGCCTTTTGCAATAATTAATTTCTGGGTTAAATTCAGTTTGCTTCCTTAGATTTGGGTCAAAATGACTGTGTCACATTGCTCCGTGAAGCTAGTTTCGTTGGCACAAAACTACTGTGATTAGCAATGTGTGATTTGACAAGGGTTACAGTAATTAACTATGCTCAGAATTAGGAGTTGGCGGATGATACCGTGGCTACTGTTAAGAATTCCTGTCTTAAAGTTTTATCCTCATGTACATCATCTTGATTTGTTTGCTTAAGCTTTTCAGACATCTGAATGCTTTCTTACTTCATTTCTGTTCAGTCTTTCTATTTTGTTGATGTATCTCAGTGATCTGGTGGTTACAGAAACTTGATAAACTGGAAGAATTGATAAATTGGTACCATTGAAGGATACATATCCCCATTATTTAATAAAGGAAAAAAAATAAATAATTAATTTCAGAAAGAAAATAATAATGATGTCAAACTTTTTATTTTGGGTGTTTTCTGAGTTAAATTCCTGCCTTACTGGTTGGGGCAAATTATGATAGCTGAATTCATAATATTCCCTTAGGATGGATATGTTTATCAGACTGTCAATGTTGTCTTGATATGTTTATCAGATTTCTTAGAGCAGAGTATAGATAGTTGATCGAAATTAAACTCATTAATATAACTATAACATGAACATTTACATCCATCTATGCTGCTAGTACCTTTTGGTTAAGAGACTCCTGTGGGAGAAATTTGATATCTGCCCCCTGCCAAATATCTATGTTTAGTCTGGATGTCATGATGTATTTGATTTACCTTGGAGCTCTATCAATAGGTTTCAAGTGTATAATTTTTGCAGCAAGTCAGTATTGTGATTTGTGTTTCTGCAGTGATAGCATAGTGGCTGAGTAGCATCTACTATCTAATTTGTCACTGCTGCTTAATACAGTAGATGGCTATCTGGCAACATGTTTTTGGGTTATGGTCTTATACAGTAGCATGTTGTTTTATTCCTTAATTGCTTCAACTAAACAGAAGCTTGAATAACGACACAAACAAAAACATTGCTTGGGATTATCCTCCCGTGTGCTGCGTTGAAATTAACACAGATGCTACAGAAAAAAAAAAAAAAGAAGAAGCAATCATGCACTATTCTATTATTTGATGATTGCATTCTTAAAACAGTTTTTATTCATAGTGGAATATTCCCATTAGCACCTGTCACTGAACAGTAAAAATTGAAGTGATAGTTTTGTTAAGTCATTAAAAATAGTTTTGAGGTGGAGCTGTGATTACGTTTGACTAACAAAGTAGCAGACATCATCAGACGATGATTTCAAACCAGGAATCATCACTTCAAGTAACCATTTCATGTCCTGTCAGTAAATTAAAGGGAGAAAAACAGAGCAATAACTGAATCATAAACATTATAATAGATCAACCAATAGTTTTAAACAAGTAAACAAGCTGCAGAATTGGCAGGTACACGAGGAGCCAAGAGATTGAAAATGATGCCATATGGAGTTTTTCTGAAAGCAAATGCTTGATTGAATTTGTCTCGTTCTTGCTTTGTCGTTTCCTCAGTAAACTTTTGAGTGACTCGCAGAATCCCCAACTTGCTGTCTTCGTCTTATCCAGAGAAGAAAAGTTAAACAAATGAGTGAAAAATAAACGAAATCGGAAAGAAGAATGCTGTGGTGGCACGACTTTGTGGGGCTCAATGATAATGTTAAGATGTGTGTTAGATTAGTTTATTTTATATTTAAAATAATTTATAATTAAAATGTTAATAAAAAATAAAAAAAGAAATTTTTTTTAAAAATTAATTAAAATTAAACATGGTCACTAAAGATCATATGAGACTTTAAAATATTTAAAAAATATTAATATAATAAAAATAAATTATATTTATTAAATTTATAAAATAATTTAAATAGATTAAATTTTATAAAAATATTTTTGATTCACATCATATCAGACGAATAAGAGGCGTGATGAGAAGAGACAAAGTCATTGTAGAAATCCTCTCAAAGATGCGTGCTGCATTTGATCAGGTGCGTATGCAAATTTAGCTTGTAAAGTAATGTGAATCCTTTGTTCCATGATTCTTTACTTCATCGAGAAGCACCTTAGCACGTCTGACACATGATGAAAGTACAACAAGTTAAAAAAAAACACCTACGAGATTGAAAACGACCATTACCTTTGATTATATCTTCGGGGATGACTCGCTATCCGTATTGTCTTTACTGAAATATCAGTATTTTGATTAATTTTCAAGTTTTATTAATTTCCGATTGTATTTTATGGAAAATTTAAATATTTGTTGTGAATATTAACAAAGAATAAATGTTTACCGACTTATCAACAAAATCAATAGTTCGATACCTTCAGAACATCATAATAACTCTTATATATTATGTGAATGGAGATTTATTATTTATATTTAATGGATTCTAAACATTTATTATAAAAAATAATAATTAATAAATATTTGATAATTTATTCAAAGTATTGATAAAAACAAATCAGATTATCACAGCAATATGCTTATGACTATTTATACCTGGACTTGTAGGGTGCATATTGCTTTTGTTTCTCAAAATTAGTTACTTCACTTCTAAAATTTCACTAGAAAAGAAATTTATTATTAAAATTTATGACGTTTAACAATAATATTAGCAAAATAATAAAAATGTCATTTCAAAATGATAACAGATTTTTTAAAATAATGTTAATTAAAAGTCCCTTAGTATTCTACAAACAGAAAACTTCCCAAAGCATTCTCATTATGTTCCTAAAAGAACCCCCGTAAAGTTTAACAGTACCTTAACAAAATTCTTTTTAACTAATAATTTAACAGATTGCTAGTTGTATTATATAAGATCCCAACACAGCCATTTCATTTAAAGATCTGCACACAGCTTGTTAAATTTATTTTTGGTTAGCTTACTTATTTAATTATAATTATAATTTTATATTTTAAAATTGTTTAAAAAATCTTTATAATTTGTAAACAATACAAACTATTCTATACAGTTTCAAACTATACAAAATGATTCTTATAAATGCGCTGCAAATGGCTTTTTTATATAAATAATACATACATTTTTTTTATTTATCAATATGCTCTCTTTTGAAGATTACACACCAAAATACACTTGCTAAAGTGATTTTTCACATTCAGTTTGTAAATATTTTTTTAAAAAAATTAGTTTAGTTAAGATGACTTCCTAACTAATTTTTAAAATAAATTTTAAAAAACTCAATTAAAAAATTATTATAAACTAAGGCGACTTTCTAATTTAATAAAAAAAAATTTATGTTAAGAAATCATCTTGAATTATAGCATTTCTTAATATAAATCAAAATTTTTTTAAAATATTTTTTATTAACTTTTTAAAGTCAAATATAAGGTCTTCCTGATTTAAAATGATTTTTTATTTATATTTGTAAATTCTATTTAAGAAGATATCTATTATTATAAAAAAAATTAACGTATTTTAATAATTAATTTAAAAATAAAAAATAAAAAAATTATCTATATAAAAAAAATAGGCGCTGCATACAGAAAGTAGTACATTTGGACTTTTATTATCAGTTGCTTTATTCAATTTACCGAGCCACGACACGATAAATTCAGCACCATTGACGTGACAGCTACCCATCGTGTGATTCGAAATCAACAGATTCATCCACCACCTCGTGAGTTGAGTAATCTACAATAAGCAAGAATAAGATCACTCTTTTTTTAAAAAATAATAATAAGATCGCTTCAAACCGGTTTTAGCATGAAATCATTGAGCCAAGAAAGAAATATCTTACTGTAACTAAAAATGTCATTCTTAATTTTTTATTTTTTATTTTTTTATATTTTTATTTTAAATAATAAAAAAATAAATTTAATTTTTTTATTATAAATATATATTTAATATAAGAGTAAAAATATATGATAAATTTTTATAAATAAAATTTATATATAAAATTTTATACAAATTTTATCTATAAAAATTTATTTTTTATTTTTATCTTCTTATCAAGTATATCTTAAAAAATAAGTTTACTAAAAAAGTATATAAATAAAATATAAAAATAACATAATTATACAATAAAATACCCACATGAAAAATTCTTATGTTTCTCGAAGCCTTTAAAATTATATTAGTATTTAATTATATTTTTAATATTTAATATTAAATAATTAAAAAAATATATTTTAATATTAAAATAAAATTAAATATATTTAAAATATCAAAATATAATTAAATAAAACATAATTTTGATAACATATAATAATTTTTTCAATTATATATCAATGATATTAAAATTGAATTAGACTAGCGAGTAGACTAGTCAAATTGTAAATTAGACTCTTTTTTAATTATAATTTAATATTATAATCAAATTCATAATTAGATTGTTTTAAATCAGTTAAGATTAAGACTGATTAAAATTGGTTATAATAATTAAAAATAAATTATAATTGCCAAATCAGTTAATTTTTATTTAATTAGACTAATTGTTTTTTTTATTTATTTTAATCAACATAATATCAAAGTTTTTAAAATTAATTATTATTATATTATAATTAATGTTTTATAATTATAAAATTAAAATTTTATTATATATTTAATTATTAATAATGTATATTATAACTTAATAGTTCATAAAAAATATAATATTTTATTAATTTAATTATATATATATATATATATATATATATAATATCTAACTAATTAAATTAAAATTAAAAGTCATGTCAGTATGCAGTCCAGCTTTATCATCGACATTGTTATATATAATAAAGGATAATGGGGTCGAGGCATGAGTGTGGGGCGCAATCATACTAATCTTTAATCTTCATCAGCCACCGGATGAAAGCTCTCACAGTGAGAGGAAGCAGAGAGAGAAAGAAACTCAGACGCTGATCAGCCACCCCACAATCCCACACTCACCAACACAATCTCTACCAACGCCAGAAGCTCCCGTCATTGATATGTCGTCGGAGGGAAGCGGCGATTACGACCACCGCCTACGCGCCGCCGTTGCTCGGCGAGCCGCGGATGCCACGCGGAAGAGAGAGCGATTCCTCAATCTCAAGGACCAAACTTTAGCACCACCACCTTTTTCGATTCAGCAGCAAAATCACAAGAATCAGAATCAAGCTATGGCTGAGTCCGGAGTGGCACCACCGCGTAAGAACAACGCAGCACCTCTCCCACTACCCTTCCTTCCTGATGAACTCGTTGTAGAAATTCTCTCAAGGCTACCTGTGAAGTCTCTGCTGCAATTCAGGTGCGTATGCAAGTCATGGATGTCTCTGATTTCTGATCCTTACTTCGTGAAAAAGCACCTTCACTTGTCAACTCAGAGCACCAACTTCACCCACCATAGGATCACATTAAGTGCCACAACCGCTGAGTTCCACCTCAAATCTTGCTCTTTAAGTTCTTTGTTCAATAACCCATCAACCATTTGTGAGGACCTAAACTACCCAGTGAAGAACAAGTACCGCCATGATGGGATTGTTGGCTCTTGCAATGGGTTGCTCTGTTTTGCTATTAAAGGAGACTGTGTGCTTCTTTGGAATCCATCTACTAGAGTCTCCAAGAAATCGCCACCTTTGGGTAACAATTGGAGGCCGGGATGTTACACTGATTTTGGGCTTGGTTATGATCACGAGACTAACGATTACAAGGTGGTGGCTCTGTTCTGTGATCCTAATGTGTTTTTCAGTGAAACTAAAGTGAAGGTTTATAGTATGGCCACCAATTCTTGGAGAAAGATTCAGGATTTCCCTCATGGTGTCACACCCTACCAAAATTCTGGGAAATTCGTGAGTGGCACTCTCAATTGGGCGGCTAATTACTCTGTTGGTTCAAGTTCTTTATGGATTATTGTTTCTTTGGATCTACAGAGGGAAACATATAAGGAAGTTCTGCCCCCAGATTATGAAAAGGAAGACTGTTCCACCCCTACGTTGGGTGTTTTACGGGGATGCCTGTGCATGAATTATGATTACAAAAGAACCCATTTTGTCGTGTGGCTCATGAAGGACTATGGAGTAAGAGAGTCTTGGGTAAAATTGGTGACCATTCCTTATTTGCCTAATCCTGAAGATTTTTCGTATTCAGGGCCATATTGCATTTCAGAGAATGGTGAGGTCCTGTTGATGTTTGAGTTTGACTTAATTCTGTATGACCAAAGAGACCATTCGTTTAAGTATCCTAGAATTGAGAGTGGGAAGGGTTGGTTTGATGGAGAGGTCTATGTTGAAACCCTGGTTTCACCAATGAAGCATTAAGATTGAGGTGCTATGTCAAGGCAAGTGTATGTGAGAATAAAGGGTGTGCAGTGTTGTAAATCCTTACTGATTTCATGTAATTTTGACATCAGACGTGTATTATATGCATAACTGAGAGGCAAAGCAGTGTATAGATGTTAATATTTGATGAAACTCAATCATGTGTAGTTGTTGGGTTATGTATCTAGCAATGATGGAGAAAATTTACAGCTTCAACTCTGTTTATTCCGTATAACGATTTGTTAGTATTATGGAAAGAAGGAGATTTCCACTCTGAAAAGGAGTCTATGCTTTCTTGTATTGTAGTAACAAGCATATGGTTAGTGTGACTCATCTTCAATTCCTTTTCTTTTCTCAAAGAAGAATCAGGACTTTTCTCAAGTTAAAAGATAAGTAATGAACTACTTTTGAAGAAAAGACGCATTCTGTTAGTGAAGGGAAAAAAAAAAGGAACACATTCACAGCTCTATATGGGTTTATTCCAAATCCTATTTCCATTGCCATAGAGCAAAGCAAAATGATATGCTTGGCCTCAGGCAAAAAGCCAAGAATGGTATAAAGTAAAAGCTCAGGAACCTGGTTCTATAGCACAATACTGGAGTCAAATATCAACGATAGTGCCTTCTGCCTAAGGCAGGAACCGCATATTCAAGAAAAATCCTTTGTTGTGAGATTAAGTACTTAAGACGCATGGGATGGAAGGAGGTGCCAGCTCAAATTCTCCTACTCTTGGAGCAGCTCGTGAACTCCATAATTTACATGTTGACTCGCACTAGTTACAAACTATCTAGTGTTTCTACTGTACCGAACTAATCTCAAAGTATGTTCAACATAGTTGCAAAACCCAGATTAGTCATGTGGTCGATTCATTGGATCACTGGCTCAACCATCGACCCAATCGAAAAAACACAAAAAGTTTGAGAAGAAAAAGTAAAAATAAAAAACTGGCCGGGTTGATTGAGTCATTTTCAGTAATCCTAGATAGAAACCCCAACCGGTGTATCTGTCATATGATACAGCTTACAGGAATCAAGAGTTAAACGGGAACTCGTAAGGTTCTCTCCCTGTCACTATCTCTCCCCTTCGATTTGATGGGTTGCAAGTTGCAGCATGCATGTTTTTACCAATGAAAATTTGGTTCTTTTTTTAACTGACTTTGTTTGAGATTTGAAATAATAATGCGTATGATATTGATATGAATTAGATATTCTCATTGAAAATAATATTTAATGTCACTGCATAGCAGAGTAAACAAGTTGATAATATAAAAGTCATTAAATTTTCGGTTTGTAATTCAAACGAGAGTTTCAAAATAGCTTCCAGACTAGTATATACTGATGGGTCGAATCTACAGGCTTGAACTGAGATTAAGACGTTTTCAAAGAAGAATGAAGACTTTTCTGAAGTTAGAAAGAATAAAAATGTATAAATTAATAAAGAGACAACTCCTACTACTACCAAGTCCCAAGCTATGCCACACCCAATTGCATTGCCCATTCCATCAAGCCGAACAAAAAGCTATGAGGCATTTGTCAATGAGACTCCCATTAGAAGAGTAGAACGCCAAAGCGGCTCATGTAGTCATGATGATGAAATTAGCAATTCTAACTGAGAATTGCTGACTCATCAATTGCAAATGTTTTCAGAGTGGGTCTAACCGAAAACAGGAGGATTTAACAGAGCAAATCTATTATGAATGTGGAACTCATAAAATTTATGTGGAATCAACTGCAGGTTAACCCAATCTACCCAAAAACTAATCAGATAAGTATGATTTTGACCGCAGACGGCATTTTGTTGACTTATCCATTTCAATTCCATTGGCACCGCCTTCTGAAAGAAAACAGAGGGCGGGAAGAAGACAACAGAGAAGAAGAGAATTAGTGGTGCAAGGTGGCAATTTTTTGTTTTTCTTTCATCTCCATTATCCAATCGCTGCTTTGCTAAGTCTGCATCGATGTAATTCTCAAAGACTGAAAAGAGGCTTGCCGAACCTATGATGCTCCCACTCCCAAGCAATTTCTATTCCCAGATTCTCAATTCAGTTCTAATGTTGACGCACGAATCTCGGTTCATTCTCTTGCCTAACTAAAACTTTTATTCTTTTAGCATATGCTAAGGAATCAAGGACTATTGCCAATTGTTAAAACATTTTGCAAGTTAATTATCACAACTAAAATTATAAGGAATCTTTCGCCAAATGAGCAAAATTGATGAAAATATTTGACATTTTAACCTTGTTTTACAAGTCAATAACGATAAAGGTAGGTTTCTAAGATCCATCATCCATGACGATTTGGCTATTTTCGGATCCTCTAATAAGCAACGAAGAAATAAGCACCAAACAAACAGATAAATAAACAACTAACAAACATATCATTCTTTCTCATATATAAATATATTATAAATTCGGTTTCAGTCTCCCTTGAACTAAGATTTATTTATGCCAATCTTGCGTCTTACTCTGCTATATTATAATTTTCAATGTCTGCAGGCGTATAATATTTTATGAACAACGAAGGGGACTTATGCACTCTCCTCCACTGCCATTAGTAGGCCACGGTTAGGCACACCAATGTTGGAACAAGGAAATTCCGTTGATGCTTATGTGTTTTAACTTCTAAAAATACCGGTATTTAAAATTTGGAAAACTAATCTCAAGTGCAAGAGAGATGTTTTCCTATATAAGGACTAAGGAGTAGTCGATTACTTGGTTGATATTACAAGCTAGATTAGGTTTGAATGATAAATGGACATGGCTTTAGGACTGAGGTACAGCCGGGAAACCTGTTTAAAAAAGGAAAAGATACCTTTACCGAGCTGCCATAAATGATGCATAGAAGCGATAAACAAGTAGGGGAAAGGTGGTATCAGAGTAACCAGGACTCCTCCAATAACATTCATCCTCCGCATCCCCCCTTTTTGCTACTTTAACCAGTTTTGCCACCATAAGCAGTGACAGACAAATGCAACCAACTGAACCAAAACAACGAGTTGATACCTTATAAACATCACTTAAGGTGCAATCAAAGGCACTCTTTATAATGAGCAGAGTCCCTATTATTAAAATTAAAAGGCCTACTCAAATAACCGGCATCACCCAGCCAATCATATGCATGAAAAACATTGGTATTTGGTTGAAAAGCTAAAATGCCACCATATAAAACGGTTCAAGCTACAAAACTTAATTGTACAACTAAGTACAATCTCACACAATAGAAGCATTCACCTGTGCCAACATATCTTCCTCCCACCCTCTCGCAAAATCTCATAGGCAAGTTTATACTTTTCAACAGATGTTGCACCGGCATCTATGTATTTAGATGCAGTTTCTCTTAGACTCCATAGCATCAAATTCCTGAGTTCCTGAGAGCTACTCCATGATTCTATGTCAGGAAAAACACCTTCGTCAGCATTTCTCGTCCATCGGTGTAAGATGTAGCGAGATGGAACTTCTCTTAATTCCAATATTTGGAAAACCCTTAAAGCATGTCTACAAAGGACACCTTCATATTCAAACATCTGACAGCTACAACTAATGTTGAGATTGGATCCACTAAATGTAACTACATGCTTCTCCATATCGTTCCCACACCTACGCACCAAATATCTGCTAAGGCCCCCTTCTTCATAAATTTTAAACCCAAGATAACTATAGCATTGCAAAAGCTCTTTTTGAAATACTTTGAATATGGCAAGAGTGTAAAGCCTTCTACATTGTTCTTCTACCGGTTCTTTTGTTTGCAAAAAGGGTTGAAAATTGGAAGTATTAAAATCCTCTTTTCTTTCTTCCTCACGGCGTCGCTCAAGACCTCTTTCATACCGTGAAATGAACTCCATGACAGGTGTTTGGGCATTTAAAAGTGCACCAAAGAACGAATCAACGCTTTCATTCATGGGAATGCCAGCAAAAAATGTGCCCCTTAAATATAATGGAATCCAAGATGCACGCTTCTCATACATTTCTTTAAACCAAGCATTGTCCTTCAATCCATATTTGTTGAGTAGGGCATTCCATGTGGTATCAAATTCATCAACTGTCTGACTCTGGTAAACACACTTTTCATAATCATTTGCAAATCCCTTATCCATCAGACCCACATTCTCTTGTTCCTTTGCCTTAATTTGCCACAATGAAAAACGATGATGGGCTGCCGGAAAGACTTTTGCTATAGCCTTCTGGATTGCAATGTCTTGATCAGCTATTACTGACAAAGGCTGCCGGCCAGATGTTGCCCTCAGCCATGTCCGAAACAACCAAGTGAAAGACTGCTCAGATTCATCAGCTATTAGAGCACAGCCAAGAAGCACAGGTTGCTTGTGATGGTTAAGTCCAACAAAAGTAGCAAATGGTACCAAATAGACACTTTTTCGATAAAACGCATCGAAAATAAGGACATCACCAAACTGACTACATGAATATCTAGATCTGCCATCAGCCCAAAATATGCTCATGCAATTACCATTATCAACTTCCACAGCATAAAAGAATCCAGTATCTTCTGCTTGTCTTGACTGAAAATACTCAAAAAGCACACTGTACCAATCACTTTTAATATGATTTTGTCTCCCTCCTCTAGGGACAGGGTAGTTATCTATCCTAAAAAAGTCACCATTTATCAATCGAGCATCTACCTCCTCAGTCAAAATATTAGAAGCAGGAAGACTTTTTGTCCTACCCTCTTTTTCAGAGTCCAGATTATGATTATGATCTTTTCGAACACGGTCCACTGCCCACTTTCCTGATGGTTGTCTCTTAATCCTCAAATAAGCCCCACAACCAACTCTTGAAGGGTGCTGGAACCCCTCTTTCGAGCACACAAATCGGCGGGATGTGATCAACCCATCATTCTTAGAACGAAACAGTTGACCAATTCGAATTCCAAAACCCACATGTGTTGCATATGCATGATAAATTTGGTAGGCTTCATTGGCTGAACTGAACTCTTGACCTACATATGGTTCCATCCTGGACTGTCCTCCATCTCCTTCTTTTCTTGGATGTTTGAAGTTAATAACGCCAAAGGTACAAGATGAATCATCCTTGGCTTCTTCCAGCAATTTCTTCCTTGGCCTGTGCCTGTGGGATGCATCAATTAAAGAATTGACAGCAGTAGCCCCCTTCTGCTGCAAAGTTGAAGAGCAATTTTCACTTTCAGTGTCAAGATCGTGATTGTGGCCCTTCAAGAAATGATCGATAACCCACTTTCCAGAATCACGTCTTTGTACCCTTATGAATGCTGGACAACCTGTTCTCGAACTGAGCTGATAACCCTCCTTTGAGCACACAAATCTTCGAGAAGAAACTGACCCATCAGTTCTTGATCGATACAGCTGACCTATCCGAACTTTAAATCCTGTTCGCTTTGCATATGATGTGTAAAACTTAAGCCCATCATCTACTGAATCAAATTCCAACCCTATGTATGGTTCACAGGCAAATTCTATTTGCTCCTCCCCACTGGCATTATTCATTGCCAGTTCAGTACCTACAGGGTTTTCCTTTACAATCATGATCCCAAATTCTTCTCCATTGAAATCTTAATTAGTGGTATGGACAATGGAGAAAAGTCCTATTATATAACTTTAGGCAATATCTGCAGGTGTTTAAAACTCTTCAAAGCTCTTAGAAAGTGATATATTCTTAATTTAACTGTTTTGTTATCCTCCCGCTTTCAAGACAAGCAACAGCACATCCCATATGCTAATCAGAAGGTACCTTGATGGAGTTACAACATATTCCTGCAGTAGCTGAAACATTGGAGAAAAAAAAATCATATAATTGGTCACTTTATGGCCGAAGTAGGCGAATTAAAACAAAACCCATCTGTCATCCTGGTATAAGCAAGATTGGAAGTTCACCACAGCTATGATCTTACTTATAAATTTAATCAACCCTATCTCAGTTTTTCTGGCACGTATCTCCGATTTTCTCATGAACCAGACAATAGACCAGAAAACATCATAATCTATGGGCGAAATTACCACGAAATTATATTTTTTAAAATGTAATTAATGCAATTGAATAAAGCAATAAAATTTAAAAAAAAAAAAGGTTTAGAGCAAAAGAATAGGCATGAAGTCAACGCAGCAAGAAATTGATGAAAGCTAGGGTTTGATAAAGAAAATTTACCTTGACGTATTGACGGATTGGACGGAACCGGTTGAAAGTTGAACCTGGAAGAGAAAGGGCAAAGAGAAGTAGCGAAAAAGAGAAACTGAAAAAAAGGTGAGAATGGCGAAATGGATTGCTGATTGTTGTTGTTTTGCAGTTTGGGAATATGGATTGGTGAATTGGATCCCAATCCCAGAATGTTAATGTTTTTTGGGTACGCATTTCTTTTCTTTCTGCCCGACTCATCTCCAATTAACGCACATCGCCATCGTCTGTCGAATTAAACAATTCATTAATTGTTTGACAAATAAATAGATAATAATAAAAAAAAACCACGATTCATTGATTGAGAATCTTTTGTTTCCTTTTTTTGGGAATAAAATTTTTGTCGTCTTTCTTTTATTAAGTCACGAGTAAGGAAAAGCACTATTGAATAACTCATTAATAAATAAGAGTTTTAAGAAAACAACACCAGACCATTTGGAGGCAAGATATTTTTGTGTCGACAAAATATGCAGGCTAATTTAATAGAAGAGTACATTTTTTTTATTTTTTAAAAATATAAATGTTATTATTTTGATTTTTTTAATAATTTTATTATTAATAATGTTAATTTACAGATTTAAAAATTAAAATAGATGATAAAAAATTTTAAAAGATTAATAGTATATTTAGTTTGACTTTGAAAATTTCTAAATCATAATTTGAACAAAAGTTTTTCTCTTGTTATTTTTACTCAAATCATAATTTTAAAATTTTAAAGTTAATTTAAATATATGATAAAGTGATGACACTTATATTTTTAGATAATAAAAAAAGAGAGGTTTATTCTTAATAAAAAAGTTGATACATCAATACTTTAAATATAAAATAATTATTTATCACAAAATATATTTTATTTAAAAGATTAACTAAATTAGTGAATGCTTAAAAAGTAATTATTTAATTTGTGTTCATTTCAACTTGAGGTTTCAGCTTATTATATTAGGTTTAGTATTTCCTGCATGTCTAGGGTACTGCCTGGCTACTTGATATATATATTCATGTCAATTATGCAATAAAAGAGTGATTTTATAAATATTGATAAATCTATCATACTCAATGAAATGATAATTTGTGCGTTCATCAAGACACCCAGATAAAAATAAAAAGGTTCAATTGTAAAAGAAGCCAATATTGACGAGATTGACTTCATAACATCAACATGTAGATGTAAAGTAAATTGGATATCACCATCAATATTTACACATATCAATAGTGTCAATTAATTGATTGTTCCAATTTTAATTTTGACTCCATGTCATGCCAGCAATGTTATAAAATCAGTCAGAACACTTGGCATCATTTGACGAGCAAGATAATAGATTAAAAGCAGGGGCATGCAAGATCAACTTTCATCTCATCCTCAATAGTTTTAACTTCTTTTTGTCCAAAAACAAAAAATAATAATAACTCAACACCAGATCAAGTGAAAATATGTGAGACATGCAGAACATAACTCGTTGAATATCTAAAATGGATATTGTAGGAAAGGAACCTAAATACATTAAAATAACGAGGGCATGAACTTGAAAACCTTGTAAAAGAGTGGAAGAAAACAAGTTGCAAACATTAGCATAATAATAACATCATCACAAAATAAGATAAATGTGACAAAAATCATGTAATGTGAAACCTAATTAACTTATAAAATCTATTGTAAACCCTAACCGTGGTGAAATCACCACGAAACACACTAGTTTTGTTAGGATAACAAGGTAGCTTTTTAAAATATTCTCTGATATACTTTTATGGCATACTGTAAAGATGAGATTAAACTCAGAATCTGATTACCACATTTTCTCTAGCTTTCCTAGGGAGCGAAAGTAGAGATTCTGTATACACAACCGCTTTGTTCTCATATGAATCGTTAAAATATTTGCGATGCTCAAGTAGCTCTTTTTCATTACATTTCACCAATCCTGTAATACCATATTTTCCAACAATGTCACCACTTTTCGTGAAGTATATTGGGGAAAATTCATCCATAAGAATCTTATCAACATACACAACACTCTTGGTCTAGGATGATTGCACTTTGTATTCTTCCATCACCTATATCTCAATTATATCCATATCGATCGTATAACACAAACTGAGACATTCTCCCAGTACCTACAAATCACAAAATTGATAGTCGTGTTTAAAATCATTTGGCAGAGGTATCTCTGAAAATTTCCTTTCTTTTTAATCAGAGGCAATATACATGCTCGGATGCATCGTGACGCAAAACTAACTAATGAAGAGCCCTATTCAAAAATGACCCAACTCTGATTTTATTGGCAGCGTTCCTATAAGGCACACTGGCACCTTCAAAATTTTCTCATGAATTGGCTCTCAATGAGAAAAACTCAAAGTGGGTTGCCAAATTAGTTGCGTTTGTGTCATACAACGCTCGAACTACCAAGTAATCATCTGTCGATGCATTGTACCCGAAACCATATAGAAATATGAACATATAAATATTCACATTCAATGCAGGAGGAGAAAGTGATAATCGTTTGTGGACACCAGTTGATGGATTCAATAAGAAGTGAGTTAAATAATCACTCAAAAATAAAAACCCTCCGCAAGAACCTATAATCTTAAAATGAAAATTAGATTTTGGAAGCAGAAAATCAAGCTTAACTGCAGGAGCAACATCATAAGGCGATGCATCTAAATCTATAGATCAAGCTTCAGAGGCGAAAGCAACGAAGTGTACGAGTTTATGGGTGCGTGCAGCATCTAGTTCATAATGAGATTTTATAAAGTGAAAATAGAAATTAAAGAAAGTCATGACTTAGACACACACCTAAAACGCAGCATAGATTCGACTGACAACCTCAAAAAGATTTGAACTATTAATTCCTTAGACATGTTGTTCTTTTCTATGTTCATTATTCCTCTATTTCTTGCAATCACAATAGGATTTTTTTTTTGTGTAAATGCTAAATGGATGCACACATTCCTTTTGTTATAACACAGAAATATTAACTAATAATATAATTCAATAAAAAATAAAAAATGCAGATTCATACGTTAATAATGATAATAAATATATTATATAGGGTGATAGGACTAAGAGGGTTAGCAAGAAAATTCTTAGTTTTGTCGAACTAAGTAGAATATGCTTTGTATTTGGAGTCTTCCATAACCATTGACTCTGCCCACCAACAAGCGCGTAAGACAACTTCAGAAAGTGAAAATTATGGGGGGGAAATCTAACCCGCGTAAACCAAGATCTTATTCTTACGTCATCATGAGGAGCTTATCAGTTATGACCGTTGATTCATGTGTCAGGTCTCTAAATCCAACGTCTTCAAGGGCGCCTGTGACCATCGAACAGTGAACGCCCGTCATTACAAGAAACACCCCTCACGTTGAATTTGCTCATTTTTTATTAGATAAAATGTAATAACACTCTTATTACTTTAGATGAATTATATGAATATATTTTTAATAAATAAAAATAATATTTAAATATTTAAATTATATAATTAATAAAAATTAAGTTTTTATTAAATATTTTATTAAATTTAATTGATAATTTTAATAATTATGATATGTATATAATTTATTAATATATTTTTATTTTTATTTTTATAATATTTTGTTATAATAATAATAAAATTAAATTTTATATTAATTTAAAATAAATAATTTCTTTATTTTATAAATTATTTTTTAAAAAATAAAAAATGTATCAATTAATCACTTATATAATTAAATTATTAATTAAATTTAATAAAATACTAAATAAAAAACTTGTGCAAGCATTTTATCTTTTATATTTTCTTCAATCCTTCGGGTTTGTTCATTTTTCAGGTGAAAGGAAGAGAGAGAGAGAGAGAGAGAGAAAATTTTTAACAAAAAAAGAGAGAGAGAGAGAGAGAGAGAGAGAAAAAAGATGCATCAACAGCAGGGGTACACGGCGGTGAGCACCGGCAAGAGCGAGGAGTTCGACCTCGAGTCCGGGGAGACCCTCTACCCGGGCCTCAGCCTTGGAGAGAACCAGCTCCGATGGGGATTCATCCGCAAGGTCTATGGAATCCTCTCTGCGCAGATCGTCCTCACCACCATCGTTTCCGTCATCACCGTCTTCTACTCCCCCATCAACGATCTCCTCAGGGGCAATTCTGGCCTCCTCCTCTTCGTCGTCTTCCTCCCCTTCATCTGTACCTTCTATACCTTCCCTTTTCTCTCTTTTATTCCTCAATTTCTCTCTGATCTCCCAGCAATTTCTGAATTTGCCGCTGGATTTTCTCCTATTTTGATTTCAATATATTCTGCTGGAATTTTCTTAGGGTTTGAACGAATTTGTGCGAATTTTCCAATTTTGGATATTGTGCTTCCTTGATCTATGCATTATATTGCCTTCAGATGATCACCGATTTACAATTAGAAATGCACTGATGAGTTTCCTAGTTTGGGGCTTATATATAGTTCATCTGATTCATCATTTGCTTCTAATCTTTTTCTTTGATCTTCCTTTTTCTGTTCTTTTTTTTTTCTTTCTTTTAAAAAAAAGGCAGGTAAATCGTGGTTAATTACTGGTATAGTTTAAGGGAAAATTGATTTCATTAAGAATGTGTGCTTTCTGTTGTATGATGTTAAATATTTATCAAACCTAAAAATACGTAGACTACATATATCAATGGAAGTTTCAGTTGGCTCAACTGGCAGTGGGCACAAGGACATTGGATCAAATCTCGCCTTCACCAGAGAGGGGAGGGTTTTGGGGAAGGGAGAGGGTTGACTTCTTTTGTCTAAAAACCACTCTTGGACCAAAAAGAAGACTTAATAAATATATTGGTTATTGATTTTTCTATGTATTAATTGATAATTAAATTTTGAAAAAGAATAAAAAAGTACAAATTAGCCTAATACTTAGTGGTTCAGTCATTAGTATTAACAATTGTAAGAACAAATGAGAACTAATAATTTAGGAAGACAGTTTTTTGTAATTTTAATCTTAGAAAATTTATAATATGTTATATGCTGACTCCTCTATTTTGTGTATTATATACTGATTCGAAAGCATATTAGACAGAGCATTAACATTGCAATTCACAACAGTAACATTGGTAGAAATCATTTTCCCACAGATACTAGCAGATTTTCCTTTCACTTGAATGGTGATACTCCTTGCCTGAAGCTATTTTCCTATTACAAGCAGCAAAAAAATGGAAAATACATCCCGTTTAAACAAAAACACCCTTAATATGTCAACCTTATATAAATCATTCTAAAAGTTAAACCTCTGCAGTCTCGTTCCCTTTACTCATTTACTCTTAATTTCTTGCCTTATATGTACTCTTATTTCTATTTTAAATCTTGTTCTATTGTGCTTTAAACATTATATTGACTCCAAATAATCATAATTTATGTTCTTGAGCCTTTCTAGCTGTTGTGTTGTGTTAGAAACTGGACCAGAGAAGCAGATGGAAATGAAGAATTAAACTGTATCTCTTCTACTGAAGCTGATATCAAGATGATATCAGAACCAGTGGGATCTCGGATGAACAGAATTACAGAACAGAAATCAAATACAAGATAATCCAGGCTTTTGAGAGGCGTGGTTCTCTCCCACCAATCTTCCTAACTCACTCCTTTCTTACCTCTCTCCCCTCCCTCATTCTACTATGTATTTCTTTACAAGTATAACAGAATTTCCCTCCTATTTCCCTAATTTTCCCCCCTTCACACTATCCTTGCTACTAGTGCAGCCACGTAGGCTTAAGTGCCCAAAGTCACGTTTTCTCCCTGATCTGTATGGACTTTCAATCCTCTGCCCTTCTTCCTAAAACACACCTTATTAATAGGTGGTTTCCTAATATAAATTTCAGCCAGATAAGGGATCCTTCTGTTTCTTGTATGCTCGCATAAACATGTTAAAGTGTTACTGGTCCTTACACTTTGTTGGCAACCTATATGGCACTCACCTAATTCTTCTTCCAGACATTCTATATCTTTTTCCTTGACGTAATTTGGCATTTTGGTAGCATATCTGAACATAGGTGCTCTTTTTGAGATCATTTTTTAATTTTGATATAACTGAATATGATTTGTTCTTGTAGGAGGATGTCTTTAGTTCTGCTCTTTTATTATCTCATATTTCTTCTCTAAGTGAAATTTTGTCTATTATTAAAAAAGAAAAAGAATAAAAAACCTGGAGAGCACACAGCTCATGTATTCGTTGCTGTAAATTACTTCATTCATGATAAACTAACTTTCTTGAAGCTTATTTCTGGTTTAATTGCTGCATTTCTATTCTCTTATTTGGTTTAATATGTCCGGCTCATACAAATGAATCTGAATTCTCTTGCAGTCGTATTCCCTTTACTCAAGTACCAGCAAAAGCATCCCCATAACTACATCTTGCTTGGACTTTTCACCTTGTCAATAAGTTTGACTGTTGGAGTGACCTGTGCAAACACAGATGGTTGGTATCATTCTCCTCCACTTATTTGATATGCTTATATATTTTAGACACAAGTCTGCTGTTGGATATGGAATTACATGTTTCTACACCATCTACACCATACCTTTTCCTATTTGGCTAGAACAGCAAAGGGTTGTTGACATGTTGTGCAGGTTGTTTCTGTTCTGTTTATATTGATCTGATTATATCTTTGATTAAATGCTTGCAGGAAAAATTGTCCTTGAAGCATTGATTTTGACCTCAGCAGTGGTTTCCTCTCTAACCGGCTATGCCTTCTGGGCTTCCAAGAAGGGCAAGGATTTTAGTTACCTTGGTCCAATATTGTTCACCTGTCTATTTACTCTGTTCCTGATTGGCATGATGCAGGTCAGATTTTCTTTCTTATTTCATGATATGATAACTTTTTTTTTTTTGGTTTTCAAAATTTCAAGCCAAGTGCACATTTATATATAATGGGAATGGCTATGGTACTCTTTTTTTTTTTTTTGCTATGGTACCCTGATTATAATGGATGTTTGCAACTTGTCTTACTTGAGACTTGCTGTCCTTTTGTGTAGATGTTCTTCCCTCTCGGACCAACAGCCAATGCTATCTATGGTGGAATTGGTGCTATGATTTTCTCTGGTTATATTGTCTACGACACTGACAACCTGATCAAGCGATTTACCTATGATGAGTACATTGGGGCCTCCGTCAGTCTTTATCTTGACATACTGAACCTGTTCCTTTCCATCTTGAGGATGCTGAGGCAGGGAAACAATTAGTTATCCTGTGTAAATTGAATTCGAGTCAAATCATTGAAACTCTACCTTTGTTGCTTCTTTATAATACAGTTGGAACCATTGTAAAGATACCCTCTGCTTATCTGGTATTGCTTTACAGCTGGCTACTTTCTTGACGTGGAAATTTGTATGTTTACAATTGGATTTAAGTGAGATATTATTAGTATCTTCGCTGCGAATTGTTCTTTCATTTATTTCTGGTTGCTTCATATTCTGAGTTGAGTTACTTTGTAATTTAATGCTATATGGTAAATGACGTGTCAATTTGGCTAAACCTATTTTGCCGGGACAACCGTATGTTGGCCACATCACCCAAAATGGAATAACGTCAAAAGCGCGTTTGTAGCCTGTGACTTTCCCATCACCCCAATCAGTTCTTGCTGGTATGGAACTCAACAAATCATATGCTTTGGGTTGATTCTCTCTCAATTCTACGTGCTGTGGAGTGGAAGCTCATCACATGGACAAGCAAAGGCAGACATTAGAAGTTGTTTGCATATCATTTTTATTATATTATTTTTACAGTAATTTCTTTTAAACAATAAAATAAAAGAGATACACATTTCAACATATTTTTTTTCTGTCTTTTTTCTCTCAAATAAGATAGTGAAAACAATAATGTGAACAAAGTGGTGGATAATAAACATTATGGGTCGTAGGGTATGTATAAAATTTTAGCTTGGAGTAAGAACATGGGTTTCTGAGGAAGTCTATTTGATTTGGATTTAAAGAGTCTTATTTCGATTGATGTTTCGGCGGGTGTGCACGTGCAGCAATCTAACTAGGCTTGCCTCCGTAACATCTGATGTCACGATAAACCATGGGGTCAATTCGTGAAGGAGAAGTACTTGAAATATATTGATGGGCATGAGAAAAAACTTACAGATTGTCTAAACTAATCATGAATGGTCTCTACAAGACCTGAGTGAACCTTTCGAAGATATTCAAGGTGCATTTTAGCCGTTGCCTTGAAAGATATGCGTTATACTGAAACTGAAACTGTCAAGATGTCATATTCTTACACATGGTTTTCCACTCGAAGACGGTCTAAATAGACGAAGAATGACAGAGTCATGAAGCGTGTTCACTTATTTGTATCTGCAAAGTGTGGATTCGCTTCGCGGGTTCTGGAGGATTCAAATTTCAAATGCATAGTATAAGTAAACTCATACATTAATTTTTACCCAACCACCGAGATAATTTGTATTCTTTCATTAACAGGACCATCCCGAGAGATAAACACGATTTATTACAGAAGGATCACCAGGTTATAAGTTCCACTTATTATATTTTAAACCTGATTGCGAGAGTCTCTCAACCGTTGAAGATCATCAATTAGGGCTGTTAAATTCTCATGCGAAGAGCCTTCTTCATGAACAGCTCCTCTAGCCTTCTTCCCAAACTCTTGGGCGCGTTTTCTGATTTCGGCAGCTTCATCTCCACCGTCCATCAACCTCCGCACAGCCTTCTCTATGTCATCTCTGCTCACCAGCTTCTCTCTATCCCCATAACCGGTCAGCCTCCATTCCTCTGCACCCACCACCACCCCAATCCCATGCACCTCAGTTATCAGCTTCTCGTTGTAGAACTGTTCGCTGTGCACCGGCCACGTGATCATCGGAACCCCGGCGCTGACGGCCTCCACCGTCGAGTTCCAGCCGCAGTGCGTCAGGAACCCCCCGATGGCTGGGTGGCCCAGGATCAGCACCTGTGGAGCCCACCCCCTGATGATCATCCCCTTCCCCTTGTTCCTCTCCTCGAACCCCTTCGGCAGCCACTTCTCTCTCTCCTCCTCGCTCTCCTCCTCCTTCCCCATTTTCTCCAGCACCACCCATATGAATTCCTGCCCTGAGGCCTCGATCCCGCATGCTATCTCGTATAGCTGCTTATCGGGGAAACGGCAAATACTCCCAAAGGAGATGTAGAGCACCGAGTTGGTTCCCTTCGAATTGAGCCAACTCAGGCACTCGTGCTCGCTCACCACGCTCTTTTGGCCCCTCTCTGCCTTCTCTTGATCGGATCTCCGAATAAGAGAAGCTGGGCCAATATGCCAAGCCTTGTGCCCGGTGGTCTTCTCGTAGTGCTCCACGTACTCTTCTCCGTCAAGCTCCACGAAGTTGTTCACGATGAGACCATGACTTTTCAGTATTGACCCCATCAGCAGTTCCATATATTCATTGAAAAGCTGTGGTGGTCTTGCCTTCAGGGTGACAGAGTGAGGAAGACCCGGAATGACAAACGAATCCGAATCCGAATTCGAACCATCTAGCCGCAGGTGCGCCTGGGCGGACCTCATCGCGCAGACGGTAAAGAGGCAGAATCCGTTGAAGGACAGCCTCGGGATACGCAGCCTGTCTGCCAGGTCGAGAGCCCAATCGTAGATAAAGTCGGCGACGAGGCAATCCGGCGGGTCCTGCAGGATGAAATGCTCGATGGGTCCCCGGAGCAGCCCGGAGGCTATGTGGATCTTGACGGCGTTTTCGAGGGACTCGACGGCGGTCAGGGATTCGATCCCGTCGGGGAGACCCACTTCTTGGGAAGGGAAGTCAACGGTGTGAACGTGAAAGCGGTCAAGGTAGGGATTGGATTTGTGAAGGATTTGGGCGTTGGAGGGAGTGGTGATGACGGTGACGTGCTGGCCGCGTGAAGCGAAGAGTCGCGCTATGTCGGAGAGAGGTATCGAATGTCCAGCTGCAAGGTATGGTATGAAGTAAAGCTTCAGTGGCCGCCGTCCAAGAGCGTCCATTGTGGTGCCTGCGACGGTTGCGGTGGTTATCCAAGTGTCTGTGCTAGACGACCCTGGCCTTCAAATTCACCATTTTTATAGTTGAAACCCGAAACAAAGTCGCTAGATTAATAAGCAATCAACTTCTTGAAACAAACTCCTTATTAAAAAGATGATTTAAAAATAATTAATTATCTAAGAAAACACAATGCAAATGTAGAGGACCACTCATTCAAAGTCCTATCTAATTGAGGGTCCTCACTCATTGTGTCTTTACCTTGTTGTCGGTTTGCTATAGATTTGTTTTGTAGCACAACCTGTGATTTAAAATTTTTCTTCTCTTTTAAACTCTTATACGTAAGGTACATACTACATTTATAACTAGGAAGAACAAATAAACAACAGAATGTTTGAAAATATGGCATACCTATTAGCTTTGAAAATGGTAAATATACATGCAATAGACTCACATTCCTCGTATATCTGATTGGTATGAAAGAAAAATATGGAGAGAAAAAAAAATAGTGATATTAGTTGAATGTTAAAAAAAAAAGTGAAAAATATATATGTAAATAGCTTTAATTGCCATAATTTTTAGGTGAATAAGTGTTATCCACAGTGTTATTCTTAAACCCTTTTTTTTTCCTCCCTAACACTGCTTATATATAACTCTAAGCTTCAGAAAAAAAATATTACATGAATAATCGTAAGAGAGTTAGAAAGATATAATTAATGTGCAAAATTTTAAACATAAAATTTTAATTTAATATTAACCTATACTCATTCATGTGTACTTTATCATCATACACTCTTTTGTTTTGATATCGTATAACGGCAACTTACAGAAACAAGGAGTCCTCTGACTAATAAATAATTAGAGGAATCGAATCCTATCGCAAGTCCTTTTGATATTCTTAAACAATGTGATATATAGCATGATTAAATCAATTACATAAATGGTTAATTTAGTATGATTTGATAAGTGATTAAGTGGTCAATGAACTTGTAATTAAAAATATGTAAATACATAGCTAATTAAGTTTGACAATTAATTAATTCAATACATTTTTTTAAGAATAGAATAATACAACCTAAATAATTAACAAGGACGTAATTAGATGTATAAGAGTGGGACCAAACTGAATCAATATTTTATTTATTTTTCATTATTGTGCTATCAATTTTGTTCATTTATTACGTTAAGTCCGCAAAATTTTGTCTTTAAAAAATTTATACAATATTTTTAATTTAGAAAATAAGATAAACAAGCAATTATGATTTGTGTATATATTTTTTACAGTACATATAAATATAAATATTTATAAGTGCATGTTTGCTTTTAATTAATTTTTTACAAAATTACTTTTTTTAATAAATTTTTTAAATAAGATTTTGATTATAAGTTGATTTAAATAAAAAAGTATATATACTCCAAATACATGCTAAATTAACAATTTTTTTTTGATATATAAATCTTGTCGTCAATTTGCGATATAGGTAAAGCAAAATGTCAACGGCAAAATAAGAATGCAGTTTGTCATATTAATATTGATCCCCGGCTATTAACTTTTTGAGCGTGGCTTCTTGTTTTGATCTCGTTATTACTTGAGCTTTCTGTGACTTGGATTTGGTTTCTCACATGTTTGTCACTACTCTTTCTGTCAATTGGTTTTAGGAATACTATATGTACGTACCTGACAATTGAACAAAGAATGACCCGGCCAGGTTTATTTAAGCAACATCTTGTATTCTTAAGTCTCAAGTTTTAAGTTTTTTTTTTTATTAATAAGGAGTATTCTTATAGGTTTTGATATATTTGAACCGTTCTATAAGTTTAATATCCCCAAATTAAAAATGATAATAGTATGATCTTTCCATTAAAATACAACTCTTAATAATCGAATTACAATTCTTACGTTGGAGATGTTCAAATTCTAAGTTTTGACTATATCTGATTAATCGTATATTAATCTCTAATCAATATTATACACAGTCCAAAATGAACAGATCAGACAAACAAATAGGGGCTTAATCAATCAACAAGATTGATTTGTTATATGCTTTGAAATCTCAAGTTGGCAAACAATATGAGGATCTTCATATATTCTGAGGGCAGCAGCCGGCAGCTAGGCTAAGAATGAGAACCAATGTGATGCACAGAATATATAATATAAAATGTTACATAATATATAGAAATATATAAAGAATGAGTAAAACATGATATGAAAAAGAAATTTTATATCATTTAC
Source organism: Castanospermum australe (assembly GCA_019955255.1). Taxonomy (NCBI): domain Eukaryota; kingdom Viridiplantae; phylum Streptophyta; class Magnoliopsida; order Fabales; family Fabaceae; genus Castanospermum; species Castanospermum australe. The sequence continues at coordinate 69,994 of NSJW01000247.1, read as the reverse complement.
CAATGATTATGAAAGAACTCATGTCACTTATATTAGTATATAAAAGGGATTTTCATTCTTTGATATCAAATTTTTAATTTCTCAAAAACTCATAATAATTAATTAAAAATAAATAAAAATTAATCAAATTATAAATATAAACCTTTTTTTATAACTACAGTAGGAAATTTTTTCTTTATTATCAAATTTTCTGTTTTTTTTAAAAATTATTATTAACTAATTAAATATATATATAGAAAAATATGAAATTATAAATATAAATATTTTTTATAATTATATTTTACAATTACAACTGCTTTTAAATATATAGAGTTATTTTATTTTCACATATAAAATTATAATTGACTTCAATTATATTTTACTTTTCATAAAATTATTTATATTTAAGTAATTAATTAATAATAATAGACTTATAATAAATTAATTTATAAAATAACTATATAAATAAAAATAAATATGCAAATTAATAATTCTTATAAATCATGATTATCTCTTTATAAATTAATCTATTATATATTTGATTGATTGATTTGCAGCAATGACATGCTATTTGTAGAAGACAATAATGATATAAATATTGAATAAGAAAAGGAATAATTTAAAAATTCATCATCGATTTTATTACATGCGATAAAGATAAATATTGCATTTAAATAGTGACCAAAAAATTTAAGATAATAGAATCCACGGAAAAAGAAATATATACACAAAATAAATAAAATTTTAAGTGTTTATATTTATATATAAAAATAGAATAATATAAAATAATAAAAATAAATTTATAGTTACTTGACTTAATTATTTCCTACTTAATTTCGTATGCTAAAATTATTCAATAATTTTATCATTATCAATATTATCAAATATTTTTCTCTCTATGTATGTAATCAAATAATCATTCATCTCTCATATGACAAAACAATAAAATTTAAAAAACTTATAATGTTTCAAATAGACAACCAACCATTGATTTCAACTTATTGGGGCAAATATTTATAAAATGTAAGGATAAAAATTGTAAAACTGTATATATTATTGAAAAAAATTTGTGTGGGGACACCATAATATATAATTTCATTATTTATAATTTATATTATCTTATTTTTTTTCAAATAAAAAGTTTAGGGAATGAGAGGCAATCTTATCCCTCGGTCAAGGTTGACAATAAGAATTAAATCTAAGTCTTATAAGCGAAATGCTTCCATTCTTACCAGCTAGTGAAGAAATCCCTTTTGCTTTTCCTAATTTATATTAATCCCATCATGAATAATTTCACGATGTTCAATTGTTCATGATTTTAACAAAATTAATAATGAACACTCTTATGTTTAAAAATGAATCAAAGAATGAGAATATTGAAAAATTAAAGTTTGAGAGATTAAATCAATAAGATTATTATTTAAATAACAAAACTGATAAAAGAAGTATTTGTGATTGACAAAAAATAAGTTTTCGTCTTAATAATCTATAGAAAAAGTGAAATTGGATCGATAGATTAAGATTGGTATATAAGTACAAATATTCCAAATCAATATATTTTTATACAAAACATGCATAATATTTTTTCATTTGTTTAATTTCACATTTAAAAGTAATTTACGTAATTGCTATTCGATATATTTACGTAAAAAATTACTTTTAGGTAAATATTTACAAACACAATAAAATAATAAATGATTTGAAAATATAGTTTGCTCAAAAAAATTGTTTTTTACTCAAAAATTATTGATATCATGTTTATTTTTTGGTTCGTCGTTCAATTTCTTCCAAAATATCTGCAATGCAAATCAAGTTATTTCCAGACGAATTCTTTTTTATTTTTTTCCATTGGTCTTTGATTTTGTTTTTATAATCCGATGGAAACTTTGATGATTGAGTTGGTAATACCTGTTCTAATTGCTGGAATGGATCAAGCTTTATGCATTCTAATGAGAGAAAGGAGCGAAAGTTATGGTATATGTGTAATCATTCAAAATTCACGTTTAGGGGATCTTGATTTTTTATACTGCTTCGTCATCAAAGCTACTGTATTTCTCTTTTCCGACAACAACTGAAATCAATTCGGCTTGCCCCAAAGTTGACTCTTTTTGCTGTGACCAAAAGGATCACTTTTTAACTAGGAATTATGTCATTCATACTAAAATTTTTATAGATTTCACTGCAAAAATATGTCTTCCTAAGATAAGGTCAATTATACGGCAGTTTAGAATATGTAGGTATTACAAATATTGAGTTTCATATATAAGAAGCTTAACGTAATATTTGGTACACAATAATAATGATTCCATTATATGGAATGACACAATCCTATTTTTGTTAACAAAAATAAGTTTGAAATAAAATATTCATTCCATGTCTCATTTTATAAAACTTGAAATGGAGGATAGAACAATCTTTTTTTAAGAGAGGTAGGATTGAGATTTCAAATTTCATAAAATGGAGCTTTATCATTCTTTTTCTAATATACCCTCATTAGTTTTATAAAATAATTATTATTATTTTAATTAAATTTAATGCACTTAAATTTTATAAGAAATTAGAGGATGGTATCACTTAACAAAAAATTAAATAAGAGACAAAATAATTAAAAGTTTAATAATTATATTGTATATTTATTTCAAATAACAATATACATACTTTAATTTTTTTCACAAATAAAATAATATTTATTTTTTCTTTAGTAATAATATTTATTGGTATTTAGTTAATTATAAAAAAATAAATTTAAACATTGTTGTTAAGAATATATATTTATATTACATTATAAGTTATACATAAAAAAATTTAATTTTGTTTATTCTATTACATATTGATTTTTTGTACTAATTCAAAAGTTACTAAAATATAGGTTGAGAATGAACAACTTATTCTATTTTAGTTCATTATATTCCATTTCTATTCTATTATCATTTTATGAAATTATTATTTTATGTACCAAACATCACGTAAGTAGTTAGGTAATATAATGTGGATCCTATATAGCACATTATTTTGTGTGTACAAAATTTTACCAACTTCTATGTGGGTTTAATATTTTTTCTTGGGTACATACTAGAAGTGCTTAAACTTTATAATATTTAAAAACAAACTCAAATTATAAGATACATGTCATCAAAAAATCAAAATTATAAGATAAATTATTTTACAATTTAACTCATTCTTTTGCTAGAAATAATTCCATTAATGCAACGCGTGTTTCGGCCTAGCAATCCAAATATGATTGACTACGCTGAAAATTATAGCTTGTTTTTAGTTTGGGAAAAGCTTTCAATTTCATGTAGTTTAAAATTTTTCTTAGAAGATGGTTTAAATGAGATGAAGAATGACAAAGTAACATGAATTTTCGATTATATCTACCAAGTGTGCATTTTCGATTACAAGGCAAGGCATTTCAAAAGATTTTGTTAACCGACCAAAGTCATGATTTATTCTTGAGCTTCGATCGCGCGGATTTAATTTTTCGAAAATAAATTCGTACATTTTTAGCCTCCCAGCAAGACAACACTCATGTCCCAAAAAAAAAAAACAATCTTTGAATTGAATTGCCATTAATGAAGTGGCTTACTGTCTCTCAACTGTTTAAGATCATGAATCAGGGCAGTTAAATTCTCATGCGAAGAGCCTCCTTCATGAAGGGTTTCTCTAGCCTTCTTCCCAAACTCTTGCACACGCCTTCTGATTTCGGCAGCTTCATCTCCACCGTCCATCAACCTCCTCACAGCCTTCTCTATGCCGTCTCTGCTCACCAGCTTCTCTCTATCCCCAAAACCGGCCAGCCCCCACTCCTCTGCACCTACCTCCACCCCAATCCCATGCACCTCAGTTATCAGCTTCTCGTTGTAGAACTGTTCGCTGTGCACCGGCCACGTGATCATCGGAACCCCGGCGCTGACGGCCTCCACCGTCGAGTTCCAGCCGCAGTGCGTCAGGAACCCCCCGACGGCCGGGTGGCCCAGGATCAGCACCTGTGGGGCCCACCCCTTGATGATCATCCCCTTCCCCTTATTCCTCTCCTCGAACCCCTTCGGCAGCCACTTCTCTTTCTCCTCCTCGCTCTCCTCCTCCTTCCCCATTTTCTCCGGTACCACCCATATGAATTCGTGCCCTGAGGCTTCGATCCCGCATGCTATTTCATACAGCTGGTTATCGGGGAAACGGCAAATACTCCCAAAGGAGATGTAGAGCACCGAGTTGGCTCCCTTCGAGTTGAGCCAACTCAGGCACTCGTGCTCGCTCACCACGCTCTTTTGGCCCCTCTCTGCCTTCTCTTGATCGGATCTCCGAATTAGAGAGGCTGGGCCAACATGCCAAGCCTTGTGCCCGGTGGTCTTCTCGTAGTGCTCCACGTACTCTTCTCCGTCAAGCTCCGCGAAGTTGTTCACGATGAGACCATTACTTTTCAGCATTGACCCGAGCAGCGGTCCCATATATTCGGTGAAAATCTTTGGTGGTCTTGCCTTCAGGGTGACAGAGTGAGGAAGACCCGGAAGGGCAAACGAATCCGAATCCGAATTTGAACCATCTACCCGCAGGTTTGCCTGGGCGGACCTCATCGCGCAGACGGTGAAGAGGCAGAATCCGTTGAAGGCCAGCCTCGGGATCCGCAGCCTGTCTGCCATGTCGGCAGCCCAAGCGTGCATAAAGTCGGCGACGATGCAATCGGGTGGGTCCTGCAGGATGAAATGCTCAATGGGTCCCTGGAGCAGCGCGGCGGCTCTGTGGACCTTGCCGACGCTTTCGAGGTCTTCGACGGCGGTCATGGATTCGACGCCGTCGGGGAGACCCACTTCTTGGGAAGGGAAGTCAACCGTGTGAACGTGAAAGTGGTCAAGGTAGGGATTGGATTTGTGAAGGATTTGGGCGTTGGAGGGAGTGGTGATGACGGTGACGTGCTGGCCGCGCGAAGCGAAGAGTCGCGCTATGTCGCTGAGAGGTATCAAATGTCCAGCTGCAAGGTATGGTATGAAGTAAAGTTTCAGTGGCCGCCGTCCAAGAGCGTCCATTGTGGTGGCTGCGACGGTTGCGGTGGTTGTCCAGGTTTATGTGTGAGACGACCCTTGCCTTAGTTCACCATTTTTATAGTTGAAACGAGTTGCTCCAGTACTTCGCGAAATGAAATAATATCATTCTCTTTAAGGAGATTCTTAATTACTGAATAAGTAAATATTGAATTTTTTATATTTTTAAAATATTAAATTTTTTATTTTTTATTTAATATTTAAATTTTTAAATATTAAAAGAATTATTAAAAAATGTTTTAAAAGGATATAACTATCACATCATGAAATAATTAATTACCTAAATTCAAAAATCCTTTCTAATGAAGGGTCCATAGATTTGTTTTGTAGCACAACTTGTGATTTAAAATTTATTCTCTCTTGAACTCTTACGTAGGTACATACTACATATGTAACTGGAAGAACGTCTGAACAACAGAGTATATGTTTTAAAATATGGCATACCTATTAACCTTTAGGAAAATGATAAATATACATACAATGCTCACATTCCTCGTGTATCTGAGTGTTGAGAAAGAAAATATAAAGAGAAAGGAAAAAAAAAAAGAATAGTGATATTAGTTGAATGTGAAGATGGTGAAAATAATTTATTTCAAAGTATAAATAACATTGGTTACCTTAATTTTTAGGGAAACAAGTGTTATGTAAAGTGTCTTATTCTTAAATCTTTTTTTCCTCTCCCTAACACTACTTATATAACTCTATGCTTTGAAAAATAAAAATTTTACATGAATAATCATAAGAGAGTTAGAAAAATATAAATAATGTGCAAAATATTAAACATAAAATTTTAATTTAACACTACTAGGATATATATATATATAATAAAATTATTCATTATGATTAAAATAAATGTAATATTTAAGTTGATAAGAAAAAAATAAAAAAAATATTTTTATTTTTTTCTTATCAACTTAAATATTACATTTATTTTAATCATAATGAATAATTTTATTTAATAATCCTTCTCTTAGGCCATCATTACTCCCAATGAATTTTGGAGAGAAATTATCAATGTCAATTGATGATGAAAGAAAATATAATTTATTAAATAAAATTATTATTTTTTAATGAATATTTTATGAGGAATAAGTTTTATCTTTTAAATTGATTAGGAAAACATAAAAGGATAATTGTGTTCATATTAAAAAAAATAAATTGTTTTTTAATAGTTTTTTTAATACTTAATATAAAAGTAATAAATAAAAAAATTAAAAACATTTCTTATCTTACTATTAAACAAGTTATTCAAAATTCTAGAGTCATGGATTGCGTAACCTTTCAAATCCTCGGGGGAGCCTTTCAAATCCTCCGAAGGGTCTCCCTCATCCTCACTCAGTGTGTCTTTACCTTGTTGTCCGTTTGCTATAGCTTTGTATTGTAGCACTTGTGATATATATTTATTCGTTTTTAAACTCGTATGTAGGTACATAAATACCTAAGGAAGAACATCTTTTAAACAGAATGCTCGACAAATGACATAGTTATTAATTTTTTTAAGAGAAATTCTTAAGTAGATATGTATTTAAATAAATATTTAAATTAACATTTAATATTTATAAAATCTTATAGGACATATTATAAATACAAATAAAATAGTTAATTACACATGTTAAATAGTATTTGAGTATCTATACAAAGCACGTATGTATCCAAAACATTTTACCTAAATTAGTTACTATTCCTACGCATCCCCATGCAGTGCATGGAATTATATATATGTATATATATAGAAGATCATTTTAAATTATTTTAATTATTTTACTAAATAAATTTGAATGAATGAAATATGAAATATTTGAAATAGTAATTTCATATTTCATTTGGATTGTGTTAGCATTTTTTCCATCTCTAAGTATTCTTCTTCTCGGGGCTGCACCTCTCATAATTCAAATTCATAATTTTTCATAGATCATTCCACTACTTAATTTAGATTTACTTACTATATTTGTATTTTTTAAAATTATATTAATATTCACTGTACTTATTTCTATAAAATTTATCTATCATTTATTATACTTAAGCCATAATTTTAATTTATTTTACTAAAAGAATTTGAATGAGTGGAATATAAAAATAGTAGTTTCATATTTCATTTGGATTGTATTAATATTCATTCTACTTATCTTGATAAAAATTCAGAAAAATAATTTTATCTGAATTAGATTAATATTCAATGTATCTTATTTATGTAGGTACGTCTGTATGAGCATATGCCTATCCAATAATTTCTCTATAAACTAAGTATTTTTCCCATGTGGTGCATCAATAAATAAATAAATATATATATATATACATATATATATATATATATATATATATATATATATATATATAGAGAGAGAGAGAGAGAGAGAGAGAGAGAAGATCTTTTAGAATTTTTATAATTCTTTTACTAAAAAATTTGAATGAGTGAAATAAATGAAAATAATAGTTCCATATTATATAAATATTTAGTGTACTTATTTTGATAAAATTTTAAAAAGTAATTTTATTTAAATTGAGTTAGTATTCAATGTATTTTATCTAGTAATTTCATTTAAATTTGGTTAATATTTAATACACTTATTTAATAACATTTATTATATTTAATTTATAATTTTAATTATTTTTAAATGAGTGACATATAAAAATAATAGTTTTTATATTTATTTGAATTACATTTAAATGAGTGACATATGAAAATAAAAATTTCATATTTATTTGAATTACAATAGTATTTAGCGTAATTATCTTTATAAAATTGATCTAATTATCATTTATTGTATTTAAGTCATAATTTTAATATTTTTAATAGATGAATTTGAATAAGTGAAATATGAAAAGAGTAGTTTCATATTTCATTTGGATTGTATTATGGGAAGATCTATTGCCACTCCTATAATTATCTATTACCACCCCTATCAATATTTATTATACTTAGCTTAACAAAAATTTAAAAAGTAATTTTATTTCAAATAAGTGTCAAATAATATTTATTTATTAGGCTAATTTCATTTGAATTTCGTTAACGAACATATACGCATTCGTTTGGATTAAATTTTTTCTACTTCAGACATGTTATGTAAGAGCAATAATGCAAGTATCCAGTCAAAATTTGGTCACGTGTGATTTGGGCTCGGAAGCAAATTTTTAATATTAGATGTGTTTTATTTAATAATATTTATTATATTTAAATTTAAATTTTATTATATGTATAATTTTTTTTCACTTTTTAACAATTACTCATATAATTTTATACTTTAAAAAAATAAAAATATTATATGAATAATTATAAGAAAGTTAAAAAGAGTATAATTAATGCGTAAAATATTAAAAAATAAATTGTAATTTAACACTACGAGCTCGAGGATCAATAAGTAAATTTAATTATATGTAATATTTGTGTATTACCACTCGTAAAAACGAGTGATTATAATTGATGATAAAGAAACAATTTGTACAGCAACGGCTCATAAGAACAGTGATTTTGATCTTTTTAAATAAAGTAATATAAAGTATGGTTAAATCAATTACATAAATGATTAATTTAGTATAATTTGACAAGTGATTAAATAATAATTAATGAACTTGTGATTAAGAATACGTAAATAATTTAATTTGATAATTAATTAATTCAATTTATGTATATTTTTTATTTGTGTGTACAATTTTTTTTTAAAGTAGGGTAATACGATCTAAATACTTAACAAGTACGTACTTAGATATATAAGAGTGGACCAAATTAAATCAATATTTTATTTAATTTCTATTATTGTTCTACTAATTTTGTTCATTTACTACGTAAAGTCACTAAAATTTTGTCTCTGAAAATTTTATACAATACTTCTAAATTAGAAAATAAGATAAACAAATAATTATGATTCATGTATATATTTTTGATTGTACCATGTCATATACATATAAATAAAGGTAATGCATATTTGATTTTAATTAATTTTTAGAAAAAGAATTACTTCTTTTTTTAAAAAAATTTAGTAACATTTTTTAGTAATGTTTTTAATAAGTTTTTGATTATGAATAAAAAATAAATTATTACAAACACATGCTAAATTAATATTTTTTTTATATATAAATTTTGCTGTCAATTTGTGATGTAGGTCAAGCACGTTGTCAGCGGCAAAAGATGAATGCAGTTTGTCATATTAATATTAATTCCCGGCTATCAACTTTTTGCGCATGGCATCTTGTTATGATGCATCCATGGGTGTATTGAAGACAAAGCCTCAGATGTTTGTCACTGCTCTTTCTATCAATTAGTTTTAGGAATACTATATGTACCTGACGATTGTACAGAGATCGACCCAGGTTTATTTAGCCGTCATCTTGCATTCTTAAGTCCAAAGTTCTAAGTTTTGACTATATCCGATAAATCGTATATTAATTTCTGATCAATATTATACAGAGTCCAAAATGAACAGAGACAAACAAACAGGGCCTTAATTGTCAATAATAATTTTGATTTGTCAAATACTTTCAACTCTCAAGTTGGCAAAGAATATGAGTATCTTCATTTTGAGGGCATCAGCCAGCAGCTGGGCCAAGAAGTAAGAACCAATGTGATGATAATATAAAATGTTACATAACATATATAAATATATAAAGAATGAGTAAAACATAATAAGTTAAAAAATCTTTATGTCATTATCCATGAAAGAAGTAATTTATATCTCATGTTATATTTTAAGAAAAATTACGTTGACATTCTTTAAAGTTGGTGTTTATTATATCTGATTTTTTTATTTAAAAATTATATTTATTTTTTTATTTTATTATTTATAAAAAAAATTAGTATATGAATTATATGTATAAAATAAAGGAGATAAATATAATTTATCATAAAATAAATAGTATTAAGTGCAAGAATAATATATAAAATAAAAAATACATATATAATTTTTTAAATAAAAAAATGTCGGGTATAATAAATTTTCACTTTAAAATAACTCAATATAATTTTTCTTATCTTTTATAATTTTTTTGATATAGAAATGGGATTATAATTTAAAATTTTTATAAATAATGATTATCTCGTTGTAAATTAACCTATCATATATTTGATTGATTGATTTGCAACAATGACATGCTGAAAAAGACAATAATGAGTTAATGACATAGATAATCTTTTTTTGGGTACAGAATGATGACATAGATAGTTAATGAGAAAAGAGATAATGTGAAAATTTATCATTTTTCTTTTTTGTTTCTTTATCATCTAATTTATTACATGAAATAAAGATAAATATTGCAAATGACAAACTTTGCATTTAAATAGTGATATATATATATATATATATATATATATAAGTGTTTATATTTATATATAAAAATATAATAATATAAAATATTAAAAATAAATTTATAGCTATTTGACTTCATTATTTCCTACTTAATTTCATATGTTAAAAAAATTCAATATTTTATCATTATCATGCTATCAAATATTTATTTCTCTATATATGTAATCAAATATTTTAAAATAAAAAATCAAATAATCATTCATCTCTTGTATACGGTAAAAAATTATAATTTAAAAAACTTTTAATGTTTTAAATACACAATTAACCAATGATTTCAACTTATAATTGGGGCAAATATTTTTAAAATGTAAGGATAAAAATGATTAACTGTATATATCATTGAAAAAAAATTGAAGTGTCGGGCCATATTACACCATAATCTATAATTTCATTATTTTCTAATTTATATTCTTTTTTTTAGGTAAACATTTTAAGGGAATCAACAAGAGGCAATCTTATCCCTCGATCAACGAGAATCAAACCAAAATCTTATAAGCGAAATGTTTCAATTCGTACTATGTACTGAACAAATCCCTTTCATTTTTCCTAAGCTATAATCTCGTTGTGAATAACCTCGTGGTGTTCAATTGTTCGTGATTTTAATAAAATCAAGAATAAACCATCCTATGTTCAGATGGATACAAGATTGAGAATATTAGGAAATTGAAATACGAGAGATTAAATTAATAAAATTAATATTTAAATAATAAAATTGATAAAAAAATATTTTTATAATAAAAAAATGAATTTTAATCATAGTAATTGATAAGAAAACTGAAATTAGATCAATGGATTAAGATTGGTAAGTACAAATTTTCCAAACCATTATTTTGGTTATTATTTAAGTATCTCCACAAACATTGTAATAAGATTAACCTTTTGACACTGTCACGACTAAACTTTTTTTTTTAATAAGTACTTATTCCAAAGTACAAATTTTGATCTTCTTGTTAGGATACATTTCGCTTACTACCATGCCTTTCACCTATTGGTAATATATATCTTATTCAAAATATAATACAATTTTATTATTTTTTAATTTCACATCTCAAAGTAATTTGCCTAATTGCTATTAGATAAATTTACTTTTCAAACACAACAAATTAATAAATGATTCAAAAATATATTTGACTCAATAAATATTTTTACCAAAATTACTCAAAGAAACAATTGTTTTAACTAGGGTGTTCCACCATAATATTTGTGTATCCAAGTGGAAATTGCCACAATTTGAAGAGGATGTTAGAACTTCGTGTATCTGATATTTTTAAAACTAATATAGATTTATAAAAAAGGAAGTTGCAATTATGTGAAAAGAATATAAAAAAAGTTACAAACAAATATTGTTTCTAATTAGTGGCGAAATCACGTTGAGGATAATAATAGATATCACTCGTATCAGCATTCAATTTTGATTATACAAATTTCAAAAAATAAAATAATAAATAATTTTGGAAAAAATTATTTATCTTTCTCTATTTTTGAAAAAAATGTAAAGCATAAAAATACGTGCTTTGTTTAAAAAAGTGACTAAAAAATCAAACGTTTTTTGGTCATCTTAAAAAAATTAACCTAAAATAATTGCTTGTTGCTTTGAAACCAAAAGCTCATTATTCAATTGTGTCTCAAATTTACTCTGGGCCCAAACCTGAGTCATTTTCACCCAAATTTGTGTTGGATATATCAGAAACCCCTGGCATGGCCCATTTTGACCTGATTTATTATTATTATTATTATTATTTTATAATTTATTTTCCTTCGGTTCCAAAAGATTCCATTGGGTACTCGCGGACATGGAAGCGGATGTGAGCACAAAAGGTTGTGGGGTCCCTATTTACTAGGACGTGGCCCGCAGGGCAAAGGAAGGGGAGCATCTTCGAGAGAAGCAAGACAAGAAAGCGACCGTGGAAGGAGGAGAGTTTGTCTTTCAGAGCAAGGAATCGAGAGCTTGATTTTTTTTAAACTATCAACACAATATTTTTACTTCATATTAAACTATCAACACATTTTTTTAGTTTTTTTTTTAAAAATTAAATGTCACTCGGACAAAAATTGGATGCTGACACATATCATATATATTTTAAAGTAAAACAATAAAATTATCATTATTTAATAAAAATATTATTTATTCCCAAACATAAATTGCATGTCAGTTTACTTTATCACTCAATTAATTTTAGGGTAAATTAGTGTGTACTAAATTTTTTTACATTATATCATAGTTTTCAGAGTACATTTTAATAATAAATAACTTTTTTTTTTACATAGGAGATGTTAATATCTTGGTAAGAAAGAGGAATAAATGACTGTAAAGAAAATTAAACTTTCATATCATCACATCATTGTTTCAAAAGACAGAGGTCCGTGCCATTATTTGAGTTACAAGTTCATTAATACAAGTAATTTTTTTATTTTGACGGAATATGTTTTAAACAAAATACACTTTAAGTCTAATTTATTAATTTTTTATTTATTTTCATTTAAATGATACTTTTTATAATGTTGTGAATCATATCAAAATCTGTTTTATAATATTGCCAATTATAGCATTTTGAATATATAGGCCATACAAATATTGAGCTTCGTATGCAAGAAGCATAAATAGTTAGTTAGTGTAATGTGAATCTTATATGGCATATTGATATTATTTTGTATACAAATTTTTACCAACTTTTTTTTTGCGTTTAACATTTTATTTTTAACAAGTGTCTCAATCATTTTTCAAATTATTTACACAGTTAAACATTAAAAGTAATTATACTTTATGATATTTAAATAAACTCACGTTTAAAATAAATTATTTTTTAATTTAACTCATTGTTTTGCTAGAAATAATTCCGTTAACTCATAAGAGTGTAGTCTAACAGTAAACAAGTTAAAAATATAATAGGATGAATTTTACCTATAAAAAAATTAAATGCCACTTAAAAATATTTTATAAAAAAAGGCAATTTTAATATCACACGCGGAGACATCTCATAAAAATTTAAAACAAAAAATTCATGAATGCAATGGGTGTTTTTGGCCTGCAATTCAAATATGGTTAAATTTTATAGAAATGAATGATTTATTTTTATATTGTATTTAAATGTTTTCTCATTAATGGAATGGAACGGAACAAGTGAAAATAGATTGAAAAACAAAAGGAAGGAATGGAAAAAAAATTACTTTTCTCTTCTTTGAAAGATTAATAAAAGAAATAAATGGAACTCCATTATCTTTGTTTGAAAGTTTAATTATAAATGAATGGAACAAATTATTATAATTTTTAATTTTTTTAATAATTTTTTAAGAAATAAACAAAAATATTTAATATGAGAGGTAATGATGTAAAATATCAATTTTTAACTTATAGAAATTTTTAGTTCTGCCCATTCTACCCCAATTTTGGAAGATCAAAACCAGAGCCGTTGAGAGGAAAAGAGGAGGAATAGTTTTTCTTGAGTTCCTTTTCTATCCTATTTATTTTTAAACTTTCAAATAAAGAAATTTATTTCCTTTCCTCTCATTTTTTTTTTCATTTCTCTTATTATTTATCATTCAAATACAGTGTTAGTCCGCGAAAAATTTCTATGTAGTTTAACAATTTTCTTATAAAGTTTATAACCTTTTTATAAAAGTATTGTAAATCACTGTTTATGAACGTTTTCGTACAATTTGCATCATAGTCGAAATTTTAGTTTAATAGTAAAAAAAATCATTTTACTGTTTAAATTGAAATTGCAATTGTAGAATTTATGAGAAAATAAAAATTGCAAAGATTTAACTCATTAAATATTGATATTAATCATATTATAATAAGAAAATATTTAGTATATGAAATGATAATGTATTAAAATAAAAATGAAATAAAAATATAATGTAATGAGTTTAGATGAAATAAAATGTTTATTTTTAATTCATAATTTGGTAGTATTTAAAATAACACATAAAATTAATATAAAATATTATTAAAATTAACCTAAATGACATTAAAGGGGAAAGAGACGGTGATAGAAACACTAATGTTAGAATTAAAAGGGATGGTGACACAAGCGTACAAACAAGAGACAGTGATAAAAGCATGATAATAACTAATAAGAACGACAAATTCAACCAAAACGAAAAAGAGAAGTTTTAAATTGTGAAACTTAGAAATTATATGATATTTTTTCTTATTAATTTATATTTTTTTAATTTATATTAACAAAATATTTAATTTAACAAATGTATTATGTGTTTTTATTTTAATAAAATTAAAAAAATTAATTTAACTAGGACTTGTTTCAATTAGAAAAAATTAGAATTGACACAAGTCGTAGCTGTGAATTTGATTAAAAAAAAATTAAAGTTTATATAAGTCATGATTAGGACTTGTATAAAAATACTGTAGCTGACAGTTAGGGTCGGCTATTTCAAGTTGCATTATTTAGAAAAAAATCCTATACATGTACCTTGAGAAATATTTTTTTCATATATATATACTTCCAAGGTAAAAGAGTCCACAAAATGATTTATTCTTGAGCTTCACACGGATTTTATATTTCGAAATTAAATTCATACATTTTTAGCGTCCCAGCAAGATAACACTCATGCCCAGAAACAGGAAGCAAAAGAAAAATTGATCTTTGAATTGAATTGCCATCAATGAAGTGGCTTACAGTCTCTCAACCGTTTAAGATCATGAATCAGGGCTGTTAAATTCTTGTGCGAGGACCCTCCGTCGTGAACAGCTCCTCTAGCCTTCTTTCCAAACTCTTGCGCACGCCTTCTGATTTCGGCAGCTTCATCTCCACCGTCCATCAACCTCCTCACAGCCTTCTCTATGCCGTCTCTGCTCACCAGCTTCTTTCTATCCCCATAACCGCACAGCCCCCACTCCTCTGCACCCACCTCCACCCCAATCCCATTCACCTCAGTTATCAGCTTCTCGTTGTAGAACTGTTCGCCATGTACCGGCCAAGTGATCATCGGAACCCCGGCGCTGACGGCCTCCACCGTCGAGTTCCAGCCGCAGTGCGTCAGGAACCCCCCGACGGCCGGGTGGCCCAGGATCAGCACCTGCGGGGCCCACCCTCTGATGATCATCCCCTTCCCCTTGTTCCTCTCCTCGAACCCCTTCGGCAGCCACTTCTCTCTCTCCTCCTCGCTCTCCTCCTCCTTCCCCATTTTCTCCGGCACCACCCATATGAATTCGTGCCCCGAGGCTTCGATCCCGCATGCTATCTCGTACAGCTGCTTATCCGGGAAACGGCATACGCTCCCAAAGGAGATGTAGAGCACCGAGTTGGTTCCCTTCGAGTTGAGCCAACTCAGGCACTCGTGCTCGCTCACCACGCTCTTTTGGCCCCTCTCTGCCTTCTCTCCATCGGATCTGCGAATAAGAGAAGCTGGGCCAACATGCCAAGCCTTGTGCCCGGTGGTCTTCTCGTAGTGCTCCACGTACTCTTCTCCGTCAAGCTCCGCGAAGTTGTTCACGATGAGACCATGACTTTTCAGCATTGACCCGAGCAGCGGTCCCATATATTCGGTGAAAATCTTTGGTGGTCTTGCCTTCAGGGTGACAGAGTGAGAAAAGACCCGGAAGGACAAACGAATCCGAATTTGAACCATCTACCCGCAGGTTTGCCTGGGCGGATCTCATCGCGCAGACGGTGAAGAGGCAGAATCCGTTGAAGGCCAGCCTCGGGATCCGCAGCCTGTCTGCCATGTCGGCAGCCCAAGCGTGCATAAAGTCTGGCGACGAATGCAATCGGGTGGGTTCTGCAGGATGAAATGCTCAATGGGTCCCTGGAGCAGCGCGGCGGCTCTGTGGACCTTGCCGACGCTGTTCGAGGTCTTCGACGGCGGTCATGGATTCGACGCCGTCGGGGAGACCCACTTCTTGGGAAGGGAAGTCAACCGTGTGAAGGTGAAAGTGGTCAAGGTAGGGATTGGATTTGTGAAGGATTTGGGCGTTGGAGGGAGTGGTGATGACGGTGACGTGCTCGCCGCGTGAAGCGAAGAGTCGGGCTATGTCGCAGAGAGGGATCATATGGCCAGCTGCTAGGTATGGTATGAAGTAAAGTTTCAGCGGCCGCTGTCGAACAGCGTCCATTGTGGTGCCTCGGACGGTTGCGCATAAATCTTATTGATTTCGTTGGCATTAAATATAGTTTCACATCTCAGTGAGTCTTATTTTTGGGCGGATTTGGATGAACTTTTAAAATTTTTTTATGAGTTTTTTTTTTTAATAAAAGATATTTTATATTTGAATATAATATTTAAAAGATTTTTTTTTAAAAAAATTAGATAACTTTCTTATGTTATAAAAATATTTTTTAAAAAATACAAAAATTTAATTTAAAAAAATCACAAAATATATTTTGTTAACAGTTTCAGTTTCTTTTAAAAAAATATTTTTTTACTAAAAAAAATCTAAACAAGCTATTTATCTGGCGTCCTTAAATTATTTTTGTACGCCTCATGTTTGCACACAATCAATTATAATTATAAAAAAATGGGCTCCACGTCTCCAACTCAGCAATGGAAGTTGACTTATATTGTGTTTAATTTAGATGGGTCACATGTTTAACGGTATAAATTTTTTACATTAAAAGTATTTAAAAAAATTAAATAAAAATATATATCTCTTAACTTTTGTTGAAATCATATTTTTAAAGTTACAAAAAGTAAACTAAATAAACTATTAAAATTTTAATTTTTCTCGGGTTGACCCTGGCTTGGCATTCAGATCTGGTTTCCATTCGTCATTTATTACAAATTGTTATTTTAATTTTAATTTCGTTTGATACTTGATATATATTGAATACTTTAAGTACATTCGTAAATTACGAGGCTCACGACCACGAGGTTTCATCTGGCTGATAAATAATTAGCCACGCGAGGCACGCCGCAAGAAAAGATGCAGTTTTAGATATTTATATGAGGATTAAAATTCCCTTTAAAAAGTGCAGGGTACTGTCCGGTGAGGGTGCTTTGCCCCCCCATTTTTTTTTATATTTTATTTTTAAGGTACATTTTTCAAATAAATATTTTTTTATTTTAGCCTCCCCAATAATAAAAGAAAATTTTTTAGTCACTCTAATCGATAGTTTAGCTCTGCCCCATAGTGTAAGGTGTATTTTAAAGAAGAATAAATACTTATTTTAATTTTTTAAAAATATAAGTAATATTAATTTAATTTTTTTAAAAAAATTAACATTAATTTAATTTTTAAATAATAAAAATTAACATCAATTTAATTTTTTAAATAATACTTATATTAATTTAATTTTTTAATCATATAAAATTTTAATTCTCTAATCATAACAAATAAAATAAATTTAATTTCTTAAACATATAAATAATAATGGATAATTTAAAGGAAATTTTTTTGTTTTGATACATATGCCCTTCTTATTAACAAACTATTATCACTCACGTATCCCAAGATGCATTAACCAATGTAAAATACACACAATCAAAATTAAATGTCTCTGTAGACATTTTCTTTCACTTTAGAACAAAATTATTGGAATTCAATTAGATATATGATAATTTTGATGATACAATTATATTTAAGTATGCAATTTATGAATTTTACTTTTTAATATTCAGATATCATTTTTTTAATTTTTATAGAAACTTCAATTTTGAATTTATGATGTATTTTCTTATACCCAGTTTTTTGAGATTTTTTTCTTAAATCAAGTTAATTATTATCATATAATTTTGTGAATTCTGTAAATGTAAATAAAAAAACTCAGAATAAGAAGTAAGAAAAAGAATATTTCAAATAAAAGTCATAAGTTTCATTTTTTTTAACAAACAAAAGAATTATACATTTGTTAAGATGCTCCAAAATTTCTAAATAATGGCTATTTATGAAAGAGAGAGAACAAAATGTTTACATTTAAATTGGCTAAATTAACTTGCTCAAACTATAAAATATATAATATTTTTAATTAATATTTTTGCCCCTCCACAATTTTAGCTCATGTTAGGCTACTAGATAAAAAGTCATATCAATTTAATTTTTTAATGAAAGATTCTATTAACGTTGATTTTATGAGTCATAATATAAAAACTATTTTGATGTCATTTTTATAATTAAAAGATTAATTTGATATCAATTTTCTTTGTTAAGATCCAATTACTGATACTTATATATTTGTAAATTAAAATAAGTGTTTACTCTTTAAAAAATAAAAATTATTTGTAATATTTATTTATTAATAATTGAATTATAATTAAAAAAATAGCATTGATAATTGATTAAATTAAACTTTATTATTATATTAAAATTTATAATACATATCATATATATTTTTAAATGAAACAGTAAAAATTATCGTTATTTAATAAAAAATATTATTTATTCCCAAACATAAATTGCATGTCAGTTTACTTTGTCACTCAATTAATTTTATAGAGTAAAATTATCCATTTTAACTATAAGTAACATTTTTTTTGGGGTTATACATGAGGTGTTAATACCTTAATACAGTGACAAATAAGTGACTTTATTAAGGATTCAACCTTCAATATCATCGCATCACTGCATCATCACATCATTGTCTTAAAGACACAGGTCGGTGCTAGTTAAGGAGTTTTGTTATATTATTTTAAAACTTCCTCCTAATAATTCTCTTAAAACTTAATAAATTAAGTATTAAATAAAAAGTAAAGTATTTAATATCTTAGAAATATAAAAATGACTCAAAACTGATTTCATTTAATAATTAAGATAATTATTAAAAAGATGAGTTATGATAATATAAAATTATTCGAGTTAAAAGTTCGTTAGCATAAGTAACTTTTTTGTTGTTTTGAGACTAAATATGTTTTAAGCAAAATACACTCTAAGTACTAATTGGATTGGCTCATTAATCAACCTTTCGCTTATGATAACATTTATTAATAGACGATTTGTAATCTCACTATAAATAAATCTTTATTGAAATTAGTAATTTACTCTTCCCTTTAAATAGAGAGAGTCTCCCTTCACCTAAAAATTTTTTTTACAAAAAAAATATTATATGTCTAATTGATTAATCTTTTATTTATTTTTATTTTAACTAATATTTTTTATAATGTTGTGAATGATATTAAAATCTGTTTTATAATATTGCCGATTATAGCAGTTTTGAATCTGTACTTCATTCAAGTATTGAGCTTCATGTACAAGAAGCATAAGTAGTTAGTGTAATGTGGATCTTATATAGCATATTATTTTGTATAAAAAATTTTACCAACTTTTTTGTAAATTTAACATTTCATTTTTAACAATGTGACTCAATTGTTTTTTAAATTATTTACCCAGTTAAATATTAAAAGTAATTATTCTTTATAATATTTAATTAAACTCACAATTTTAAAATATTTTATAATTCATCTCATCATTTTGCTAGAAATAATTTTATTAACTCACAAAAGTGTTTTTCAGTAATGAACGAACTGAAACTCGGTGAGTTTAATTTTATTTGTAATATTAAAAATATAAATTTTATTAAAAAATATTTTATGAAAAGAAATAATTTAAATATTTCGAATGAGAATATCCTATAAGAATAAAAATAATAATTCCATGAATGCAACGTTTGTTTTTGGCCGTTAGTCCAAACATGATTAAACTTTGCCAAAATGAATGACTTATTTTTAGTTTGGAAAACATTTTTATGTAGTTTAACATTTTTCTTATAAAGTTTATAACCTTTTTATAATAATCTTGCAAATTCCTGTTTTTGAACGTTTTCGTAAAATTTACATCATAATCAAAATTTTAGTTTACTAGTTAAAAAAATCATTTTACTTTTGAAATTGAAATGCAATTGTATAATTTATGGAATAATGAAAATTGTAAAGATTAACTTATTACATATTGATATTAATCTTATTGCACTAAAGATCGTAATCCAAACTCGTTAACTTTGTACTCTTTAGTTGTTTATATGTGATGTGTGCTCCACTTGTGATTGGAAAGACTGGGATGCACATTTTACAGTAATAGGTACACAGATTTGAATCACCAACGAATCTATAACATATCGAGCCTAAGGCTTGTATGGTATGATTTATGGTATAGGAATGGATAGTATAATAATTAATATTATTTATTTTTATATAATATTTAAATAAAATAATATATAATAATTTATTTAGTAAAAAATAATTTTATTTAGTTTTAATTATAATATTATGTAAGATGAAATAATTTAGTTTTTATTTATTTTTTTATATAAAAATTTAAGTTGAGAAAAATATTAGTTTAATTTAAAGTTAAGATATGTTTCCAAACTCATCAAATGCTTATATGAATACTTATAAATGACTCACAAAAAAATATTTTAATCGAATATTATATTGATTAATATCTTACTTCAAATATTATTTAAAAGGTAATATGAACATATTTAATAAAGTTGATGTGGCAATGCAAATAGTAAAGCAAATTGCTAATCCAATTAGGCGTGTAGTATGCGCATGAAAACAATAAAAAGAATGATATATTTATAATTATTTGTAAAAACATATTAATTAAAAATAAAAATAGTTGCTAATCTAATTAGGTGTGTAGTCTGCGCATAAAAACAAAAACAAAATAAAAATTTGGTGATATTTTTTATAATTATTAGTAAAAATATATTAACTAAAAATAGAAATAGAAAACAAATCAAATAACCTTTAATTATTTATACTAAATCCTATATCTTTTTATTTAGAAAGAAAAAGTTAGAGAAAATATGTGTTAAAATGTGTATTTAGTTTGTTTTATTATTTAAAAAAATAATGTAAAAATAATATAATAAGAATAATAGTAAAATATAATTATAGAAACTTACCTTAATATTAAATTATCCTTAAAATTTTATTGTCTTACTAATTTATTTTGATTTAAAAACGTTAATTTTGTTATTAAATAAAACAGAAGTTATTTATACATGTACACTACGTGACCATTTAATTAAAAAATTTTATGAGATAAAATATAATTTATACTCTTGAAGTTTATACCTGTGTCAAATTATTTCTTTATTTTTTTTGTCTTATTAAATATTATTAAAGTTTACTGTAACTTGAAACTGAATGTTAATCTCTGTTTTATTTAAGAAAAAATTATTATTTTTAAGTTAAATCAAAATTTAAAAGATTTAATAAAAAAAATTTAGAGATAATTTAATATTAAAATAAATTTTAAAAATATAAATTATATTTTATTCTAAAAATAACATTTGTTATTATTTTTTTCTGACATGAAAAATGACATTTAAATAATATTGTTGAATCCAAGGCGTCCAGTATGTGCATGCGACAATTAGGATAAGACCACAATTTTGAAATGAAAACTGAAAGCCAAGCACAGCACATGGGCACGGCCACTGCGATAAGAGTAAGACCATTGGATCTTGGCTGGGTGGAAGCGGCAAGTGGAAATCTGACCAAAGGAGAACAAGCCCACATTTTTTATGGCTTATGGCGAGGTCAGAAAGTGAGTGCCAACACCGCAACACAACTCCACCATCCCACCAAATACTTCGCACAAGAAAGGAAACACAAATAGATAAAAATCTGATTCAATGATGGAATGGTAAAATGGTAATGGGCAGAGTCAGAGGTGGACCTCCCTAGTCCTCCTACCTGCTTCACCTTCTGAGTAGTTTCTGCCTTCGGAATGGGAAGGGAGAGGGTGTGCTGCATGTCACCGCGGCGCACGTTAGCCCCACCCCGCACCAAACCGGTGCTGCTCCCCTCATCCTATCTACATCTCAAAATCAGCCGCACAACACCACCACTACCGCCACCTACCACCCCCAAACCAAAATCCTCTGTCCTCCTCCTCCACCCATCTTTCCAATATTTCCTGCAATCCTTTTGGCTTCATCTCATCTTTCGCCTCTTTACCTTAATTCGCCACCGGAATATCCCATCTCACGCTATCACATGCCATGGCGTCCCCATCTTCACCTATACACTCCACCCCACCTCCAGATCCACCCTCCACCGTAACCCTCGCTCTGCCTGCCCCACACCCCTCTCGCCGCCTTCCACCGCCCTGCTGGTCCCATGACGAGATCGTCGCTCTTATTGACGCTTACCGTGACAAGTGGTACTCTCTCGGTCGTGGAAACCTCAAGGCCATTCACTGGCAAGAGGTCGCCGATTCCGTCACACACCGTTGCCCCAACTCCTCTCCCCCCAAAACCGCTGTCCAGTGCCGCCACAAGATGGAGAAGCTCCGCAAGCGCTACCGCACCGAGATCCAACGCGCTCGGTCCCTGCCCGTCTCCCGTTTCAGCTCCTCTTGGGTCCACTTCAAGCGCATGGATTCCATGGAGAAGGGTACCTCTTCGGTCAAACCCGAGAACGATTCTGGTAGCCACGATGAAGTTGACCACGAGGATGACGACGAAGATCAAGGTTTGTTGGAGGAATTCAAGAACGGTCATGGGTCTAACACAAGGAACATAAATAAATTGTATAGGAACGGGATTGGTGGTTCTGGTGGCAGTGGTAGTGGTGGGTTTAGGATTAGAATTCCAACTGGGATAAGCGTGGCGCAACCTGGGTCCAAGTTTTATGGGAAGGTTGCTGATCAGAAATACAACAACCCCAATTTGAATCACACGCCTAGCTCCAATAGCACTCCCAGTTACGGGACAAGGGTGTTGAAAGATGGAAGCGGAATGGGGAAGAGGGAGAGAGACCCAGTGGGAGAGATGGTCTGTGCGATTAAGATTTTGGGAGATGGGTTTGTGAGAATGGAGCAGATGAAGATGGAGATGGCGAGGGAGATTGAAACTATGCGGATGGAGATGGAAATGAAGCGCACTGAAATGATTCTGGAGTCCCAGCAGCGAATTGTGGAGGCCTTTGCGAAGGCGATCTCGGAGAAGAAGAAGAAAGCCAAGAGAATGCTGTCACCGCCGGAGCCTTAGATAGATAGTGGGATGGGTATACTTCTGACGTTGGACACTAATAGTGGAGCTTCCTCAACAGTCAACAGCCAACAGCCAACGGGGCATCTGAGTTTGGTTGTGAGTTCACAGTACCGTTGTGTTCTGCTCTTGTTTAGATAATGTTTTTCTGCATTTAAAAAAAAAAGATAAAGAGGATGTGGAACTTGATCAGTTTTAGGTGATGATGGATGAATCATGAACATAGGTTTTTAGTGATTCATTTCCTAGTGATGATTTTGCTGTTGTCTTGTAGTTTAAATAAAATCAGAGAACAGAATCTCTTGCCAAAATGGTGTATGTGCTTTGGTTTTATTTCAAGGAAGAAATAATTTGGCATAGCATTACCCTGTTCAGCAGGTATTTATGAAGGGATTTTATAATGGACGACTGTAGTGGTTAAATGGTTCAAAAGTTTATAAAGTATCAATGTAACAAAAAAAAAAAATATTATTAAGTATCAAACTTTGAGTATCGGAGTCTCCTATTTTAATTTAGAATAAGAATATCAGGATTGTGAGAGTCCAAACAAAGGATGTGTAAAATGGGAGTGGGGGACGGCTTCTTGCCACATGCATAGTCTGAAGTTTTCCTGATGTCCCGTGAATATTCTTATCATTTCTTTCCATTAAGCTGGCTACCGCTGTGTTCTTTGATAAATTCTAAGAATTCTGATTCTGATCTCGAGTAGGCCACTGGAGTCTCAAGAAGCCGTAAATGGCATGAAATGTTCTAACGCATGTAAAAAAGGAAGAACAAATGCTCGAGTGCTTGAAAGCCATAGGCTAGACTAACTTTCCTCTCACTATGACCACGGGACTCGGAACCCTGACCATCCATAGCATCGGGGGACCAAGTAAAATACAAATGAGTTATGGCATTCAAAAGTTTATTGGGGGCACTAGCGCGAGCAAATTATAGTAGAAAAGTCTGCCACTCTGCTTTTTTAAAAAAAAAAAAAAAAAACTAGTATCCTCACGTGTATTACAGTGTGATAATTTTTTGATTAGACTAATCTCTCAGTCTGGCTAATCTCTCGGTGATTGTTGCAACTAAGAGGCTCATCCTTTGCAGTTTGAGAGAGAGAAACTAAAAAAAATAAATAAATAAAACTTCATCCTCAAATCCCAGGAGCTAATTCAACACAGGAAGCACCAAAGCAACCGTAAGAGCAACTGCAGGCTGCAACCCACCTGGTGCATGCACATTCATGGCTAGGCAATAATACGTCGAAGTTCGAATGAACGTTGAATGGGATTTACTTCATAAAATTAAGTCTTGAAAAGGTTCTTGAAAGGTTGACCAAAACAAAAAAAAAGTTCTTAAAACGATTTTGGCTTTTTCCTTTTCTTGAGATATAGCCGTATTAAAAAAAAAAAATGAAAGTAAGATATTACATTTCAATTTCAACGAAAGTGACATTAATGATAGATAGATTATGAACCAATTGACAGTTTTATCTGAAACTGTTAAATGACAAATACTCGTTTTAGTTCATATAAATCTAAAATTCAGATCACCAATTGAAATAAGCCAACATATTTTTGACAAACGGATTACTTCTACTATATAGCAAAAGGTTACTCCAGAATGGATCACTTGAAATGTTCATGTATCAAAATCTCGTATGAAAAAAACTAATTGAATGTTACATTTTTTTGTTAATCTTTTCGATTCCTTGTAAAATCAAATGCTGCAATTCAACATTTCATCTCTTGGCTGCCATATATAATGTAATCCTAACGAACACTACTTGTTAGTGAAAGTAATATATATTGACGATTCTATGAATTCAAATAGCCATTGAACGTTTGAGGTTTGATATTTAGAGTTCTTAGACCCAAAATCACATAAATTTATGCAAAGATTAAAATGAAGATTCATTCTGATTTGAATTTAATTTTGATTAATTATTAATGTAAAATTTTTTTATATTATTAATTATTATATTATTATATTATTAAAAATATTTAATTTTTTAATTAATTATTATTTTAATTAAATTTTTTAATAATTTAACAATACATAACTAAATGATATCATAAAATTTTTTATATTAATAATAAATTAAAATTAAACTCTTTTAATTTTAGGTAATTAGACTGAATATGGTAAAATGATAAACTCTTCCTTTTTAATACAATTGATTTTCTTAAACCTAGCATATTATTAGTTATTGACGGCTGATGGATTGGTCCATGGATTAGTCCTTGAACTATCTGGAACTAGTCATAAAATCCCAACCCCTGTCGAGCGACCTTTGATAGCTGCATATGCATGGCAGGAGCATTGCTGTCTTCGAGTGTTTGATGTGGATTGTTTATCGTTGTTTTTTATTATAACAATTTTTAATGTTAATGATTTTATTATTTTTTTAGTACATAATGTTAATATTTTATTAATATATGAAATATGAATAATGATGGTGACCCTGATAACCCATATAACAGACGTAAGAAGTAGCGTAATGCACTGAGTTTGCATGAAGAAACCCGCGGATAGTCCCAATCCCAAAATCAAAATCAAAATCAAAATCCAAACAAAACAACCTGAGTGGCCTCACCCAAGAACGCACCATGCTTCTTCCTTTCTTTCTTTCTGGTTCCCATAATCTCCATTGCCAAGTTGTGATTTTTTTTTGAATTCCCCAAACCTCAGTTCATCTTATTGGAGCTGAGCCGATGCGATGCGAGGCCATGATTGGATCAACACCGCCCTTCCCGACAATTCCCCCAATTACTTTTTCATTCTAGTCACGATCCTGGGTTGGGTTGAATTTAATTGTTTGGCTTTTGGGTAATTACATGGTAGCAAAACAATTTTCGATAACGAAGGGAACTGAGCGGAGTTGGGGCGATGAGATTGGTTTGAATTATCTATGATTATGAGCTTGTTTGATCATTTATTTCCTCGATTTGAGCAGGGGAGAAGACGGGCAAGCGACAATTCGCATCCCTTAGGTGCATTATGGGAACGAAAAGAATGGTTCTGAGGAGAGCGATCTTGATTCACTCTGTTTATCTGATACTGGGTTGGCTGCTCTCGGTGAAGGCTTTCCGAAGCTTGAGAAGTTGAGCTTAATTTGGTGTTCTAACGTCTCCAGTGAGGGGTTAGCATCCGTAGCTCAGAAATGCAGTTCTTTGAAAGCCTTGGACTTGCAGGTATTGTACTTTTTGAGTTAATTCGACTTCAAGTTGCGACCCTGTAGCTCGGGCTATTTTGTTCAATGACTTGCGACCATATAGTAGTGTATTTCTACTCATTTTGAAAAGCAGTTGATGATGGCCATGTTTTGCTCCGTTGCGATATTTTATCGTTCATTTGCTTGGAAGTCTGATGGTGGTCCTCACACATGCCGACTCAATCAGCAGTACTTTTATTTTTAAAATTGAACTGCTACTTGGACAGAGTCCATTTCTTCTGTAGCATTAGATATCAGGACACCCATTTGCTTTCTTTGCCTAACCACTCTATCAAAATCTACAATCCTACATGTTAAATGGCATAAATGATACATATTTATAGTTATAATTACTGAGATTTTCCTTTAGGGTTGTTATGTTGGAGATCAAGGTCTGGCTGCTGTTGGACAGTGTTGCAAGCAACTTGAAGACTTGAATCTGCGTTTCTGTGAAGGCTTGACTGATACTGGTTTGGTTGAATTAGCCTTAGGTGTGGGAAAATCATTAAATCTCTTGGTGTGGCAGCTTGTGCCAAAATAACAGACATCTCAATGGAAGCTGTAGGATCACACTGCAGATCCCTTGAGACCTTGTCATTGGACTCTGAGTTCATCCACAATCAAGGGATGCTTGCTGTGGCTGAAGGATGTCCAAATTTTGAAAGTTCTAAAGCTGCAATGTATTAATGTTACGGATGATGCTT
Organism: Castanospermum australe; assembly: GCA_019955255.1. Classification (NCBI taxonomy): domain Eukaryota; kingdom Viridiplantae; phylum Streptophyta; class Magnoliopsida; order Fabales; family Fabaceae; genus Castanospermum; species Castanospermum australe. The sequence continues at coordinate 42,877 of NSJW01000247.1, read as the reverse complement.
TGAAAGCTGTAGGCGCTAGTTGTTTGTCTCTGGAGTTATTGGCTCTATGTAGTTTTCAGAGATTTACTGATAAGTGAGCTGCTCTCTTACAAAGTTCCCCCCCCCGGCTGATTTTACTTCATTTGACTATGGTTGAATGCACACAAATCATAATGCTGAATCTATTTTCTTATATTAGTATTATATATTATGATTTATGAGACACACTGAACTTAGTCCAAATTGAAAATTCTTTTCTTGTGTGATGACTTGATCAACCATTTGTAGGGTTGATTAATTTAGAAGAAACGTGCTCTGTTCTAGCAATTATTTTTCTGGTTTATTTTTACTTATCTTTTTATATCACCTTTGAGGGAGTGTAAACTGCAATCTTTGTGTTATACATGTGGGCATAATCTTTTCTTGCATGTGTCTGATCCTTAATTATGCATTCTCCTAATAATTCTTTTCAAGAATTTTTTTGGTTTAGTTAGTTATTATTATTATTTTTTTAATAATGTCTTACTTTCAGAGGTTTGTGTGCTATTGGGAATGGATGTAGGAAGTTAAAGAATTTGACTAAGTGATTGTTATTTCCCAAGTGACAAGGGTTTGGAGGCAATTGCTACTGGCTGCAAGGAACTTACACATCTTGAAGTCAATGGTTGCCACAACATTGGAACTATGGGGCTAAAATCCATAGGAAAATCTTGCCAGTATGTTCTTCTCTGAGCTAAATTATGTGTGAAAATGATATGGATGCACTGACTGTAAGTTTTGTGAATGCATCAAACTCTACTAACAAAGTCGGAGCCAAGAAATTAAAATCATTTGGCTTAACTAGGTTTTTATTGAAGTTTTAAAGTTGGCTTCTGTTTTGGAGGAAAACAAATAGTTGTTTTGAGCTCATTTTTAGTTTAGAATCTTCCTTTTTATGTGGAAGTTATTTTTGAGGAAGTCTTCTAGTTATAGTGTTTGGGGAAGTTGTGGTGGTTCCCTTTTCAGTTTTGTCTTATGGGTTGGGATTGTTTTGTGGTTTCTTGTGCGGGTTTTCCCTTTTTGTGCTCATTCAGCTTTGTGGTTTCTTTTGGAGGATTTCTTATCTAGTACTTTTTCCCTACCTCTTTAATAATATTTCTTCTTCTATATAGAAAAAAAAAACTAATGACTTTGAGAGAACTAGTGTGTGTGTGTGTTTTATAGAACTACTGTTTTATAGGTTGGCTCTCTTAATTTTTTATGTCGGTGTTTCAAGATAATAATAAAAGAGGTCATCAAAACCCTTTCTGTGATGTGTTAGGGTGGGCAGGTGGAGGGGCACCAAACTGATTTTTGGGTGCAATCTATATATGACTTGTTTATATTCTAGATATCCAGAAATGGTAAATCCATTTTGAACAATCAATTTCAAGATTATTCCAATGACTTTTCACTGGGAAATTAAATTGGCCTCTTGATCTCTTTATATCTAATGTAAGTGCTATAATATTTAATTAATCTTATGGTGTTTAGCTTAGCCTTGCATGCAATTTGTTTGTGTGTGTATAACAGCATATATTTGCACATGCATGCACACATATACTTGTATCCACCTATATAGCTGTACATGCACTCACAAATACAAATGCTAAACGATACATTCACAGTAGTGCATATATTCATCACAGAGGTTTACCTCTCCCAAACTCAATGGGAATGGGGGAGATTGCTTCTAAAAACATTGCTGTGGGTGTTGTTGGTGCTGCGACAGGGTCACTTTGGGGCAGAGCAATAAATTCTTGATCCACATGCTTTTGAAAATTTATTACTATGTCAATATTGTTTCACTGGCATGCTAGAATCATTAAAACTTTGTCTTAAACTGGAGGATTTTCTGTATTTAGTTGTCAATTAAAGAAATTACCTAAGTCTGACAGATGTATCCATTCTGTGGGCCTGTCACCTGTATATGAATGTTAGCTCATGATATTAACACTACGCTTTCCAAAACTGCTCAATCATTTCAACTGATTTTTCATTGGTGATGTCAATCTTAGCTTTCAATATTTACAGACATCTCACTGGGTTAGCATTGCTTTACTGCCAAAGAATTGGTGATGTTGGCCTTCTTGAGGTTGGACAGGAATGCAAATTCTTGCAAGCTCGTCACTTGGTAGATAGCTCAAGCATTGGAGATGAAGCCATGTGTGTTACAGCTAGTGGCTGCAGGAATTTAAAGAAACTTCATAATCAGTCTTTAGGATTTTTGTAGCTTTTAAAAAGCTGGCATGAATAAAACCATGTTTTCTGTTACCAAAACGAGATTATAACCAATTGCACAAGTTAACCAATGTGTCTAGTCCTGTGCTGTCTCCTCCCAAGGCTACGTGCTAAGCCTTGCTATTTTGGCTCTTAGCCTTATAAGTATTGCCTTGTTTAATTCATTCTTTACTCATTATTAACTCTAGGTCCCTCATCTGGACTATGATGTGGTTAAATTATTTACATGTCAAAGAGTTTACGTCCTTTTTCCCTCCTAAGAGAAGATGAGGAATATAGGAAAAATATTTGAAAGGATAGTACTTGAAAATGAATGTCAATAATAGTTCCCTGCTAGAGACTGATATATATACAATGTAAACTCACCTTTTATGGTTGACTAATTAAATTTTATGATAGAGATTCATATGTTTGTTTCTTGTCTTTTTTCTCTCTTTGTTTCTTGCTTTCTTTCCAGTGTTATTAGATCGGGAACAAGCGAATCATTGCTGTCGGTGAGCATTGTAAATCACTAACTGATCTTAGCATTCGATTCTGTGATAGGTAAAACTTTATTCACAGCTTTTATATTCTTCCCCTCCCCTGAAATCCTCTTCAGTTACATGGATTATATTTTGTAATTGATATATTGTGTTGAGAATTCTTATTTCCTTTTTTCTTCCTAAATTTCTTTTGAGTTGATATGCTAGCTCTAGATTACTTCAGAACATCCTCAATATTGTTAAATGTGGAGGATGTCTACCTTAACCTCTTCTGTTAAATTACCAGGGTTGGGGATGGGGCCCTTATTGCAATAGCAGAGGGCTGTTCCCTTCATTATCTGAATGTCAGTGGTTGTCACCAAATTGGAGATGCTGGAGTGATAGCCATTGCAAGGGGGTGCCCTCAACTCTGTTATTTAGACGTAAGTGCACTCCAGGTGTGTGCTGATCTCTGTCTTTTTTTCATACCTCAAGCACATGTAGTTTTTTTTAGTTTCTTGTATCCCTTCATTATTTGCATTTTAATTTTCATACTTTTTCTGTTTCAAGAGTTTCTTGATTCCATCATCGTTGTTTCACTGAAATATTGTTGATGAAACACATTCACATGGTTAGTGATGGTTAGGAACTGCATATATATTAGCTTATATTGGAGATACCATGATACCAAACCGTTGCTTGAGGCATATGTATTACTGTATTAGCATTGATATTCTCTATAGACAGTTTCCAGAACTGCATTATATAATCATTTAATATCTATATGGAAGAGCTCAGGATTTCATGTATGAGAATTAGTTACACATAATCTCTGAACTGGTCAACTCGCAAACATCTATACCCTTTTGAAGTTTTTTTTTACTTCTTTGTTCCACATCTTTTTATGTTAATTACATTGTTCATCACAATTGCAGAATTTGGGTGATATGGCGATGGCTAAGCTGGGAGAACACTGTCCATTGCTTAAAGAAATAGTGCTCTCACACTGCCGTCAAATAACAGATGTTGGTCTAGCCCATCTTGTTAAAAGTTGCACCATGCTGGAGTCATGCCACATGGTTTATTGCTCCGGTATAACTTCAGCTGGAGTGGCCACTGTAGTTTCTAGCTGTCCCAACATAAAGAAGGTACTGGTTGAGAAGTGGAAGGTTAGCCAGCGGACCAAGCGACGAGCAGGCTCCGTCATTGCCTACTTGTGTGTGGACCTTAGACCTTTGGTATATGTTCATATCCCTGAGTTTTTTCAGTTTGATATTTGAATGTAAATAAAGCTACTGGCAACTTGCAGCCTGATCTTGCCACTAGCAGGGTGCATGGCTGTATATGTTGTAATTTAAGCAGCTCTTTGGTTCCCTTAGAGGATGAGGTTTTTTTCTTCTTGTGCAAATTGTCAATGATCTGAAAGTCATGGTTTTGTAATAGTATTATCAAGAGGGTAAACCAAAACCAATGGGCTTAGATAAATAAGTGTTGTTTACAATAGCATGATTTATAGATTTAGTTAAAAGAATATTATGACTCTGATATTGATGTAACACATTATAGCAAAATGTTGTTAAGAAAATTAAAGATTTGTTTTGATCTCATTGCGCTAAGTATAAGCCACAATTCTCCTTCAAGAGATCTTGTTCGTTGCTTGGACTATTTGTTGAAGTGGGATTTGTGAGACCTTTTTGCTTTTTAGAGATCATACATCTTCTTATGTTCTAATCGCATCAGCTATGACCAAGTGATAGTATCGTTTATTACAGAAAGAAAATGCATAAAAATGATTAAAGAACAAACTCATTTAGAAGGATAAGTGTATGTTTGATACGGAGTTTAAAGGTTTTTACTTTTATTTTGTGATAATAACAAGAGTTTAATTTTAATTTATTGTGTGTAAAATTTTTTATATTATTATTCAATTATAGATTGTTAAATCATTAAAAAGATTGATTAAGATAACAATAGTATAAAAAATTAAATATTCAATAATATGTGATTAGATAATATTGTAAACTTTTTTTACATTGCTAGTGAATTAAAATTAAATTAAAATTAGAGGTTTTTATAGACCAATCTTGTTTCAATATTTAGATAGCATCACCTCCTATAGACTGAAAATGTGGTAGATATGAAAGGATTTATACATGGATCTTAATTTTTAAGCCACTCTCCAATAGCTTTTATACTTAATTTTCCAGGTCGTTTAGCTTATGCATAAACCAATCTTACTGTGGCATTCAATATTTAAAAAAAAAATGTTTCCAAATAAATTAAAAATTTAGTATTTAATGTTCTATAACTAAAAATTCAAATTTCTTTTTATTTTAAGAACATGATAATATTATATTATTAAAGAGAAAAACAAATTTTTATATAAAATACTTACTATTATTTATGTAAGAATTATTCAATCATGCACAGAAATAATTTGAGTATTTTATTTTATAAAAATTCAAATAGAGTGTTAAATTAATCGATTTATTATAATCGTAGATTCGTAAATGCGAAAATGTGGAAAAAGCGAAAACAGAAACGGTGCGTTTAAGGACGCTCTCTCGCCCACCTGAAGTAAGAGAAAAAGAAAGACGGTTCGTTTTCCTGATCCTCTCCGAATCGAAGTTGCAGCCATGCCCGCCGGATGCAGCATCAGAGCAATCTGGATTCTCAACAACCTCGACGCCGTCGTTTCCTCCCGGTATGCCCTCGATCCCTTCCATTCAACCCTCTTTCATCGCCAATTTCTCTCTCAACGCCGATCACGCTCTCCGATCGGTGGTTTTTCCTGGACTGTGTCATAGATTGAAGTTTTGAACTTTTCATTTGTGATCTTTTTTTATATTAGGAGATTTCCAGTTGTAGAGAAGCGGTGGCGAGCTGCTTGCAAGTCCCAGAATGAGCTTTCCGGTGAGGAGGATCAAGTGGGTTACAGTGTGTTTTCTTTGCTACCCAGGGACTCAGAGTTAGCCGCTGCTTTTGTGGAGAGAAAGCGTAGGTTAGTTGAACTTTGGTACTCATTGTGCTATTGTTATTTTTCTTCTTGTTCGTCGACACATTCTAGATGCATTTATTTATGAATTGTTTGTAGTTGTAGACACAGTGAGTTTATTCTTCTATTATTTATAATTGTTGAAAGGAGGAAAGATCATAGAAACCCTTAGTTTGTGAGAACGAGTCAGTAAAATTACACCACTCTCTGTATCGGATTTTATAATACTTATGTAATTAATATACAATAAAAAAGAATTAATGCAATGATCCTATTACATAATCTATATGATTTTAATATGATTCTAATTGATTCTTTACATATTCTACATATGATTCTAACATGATTCTAATTGATTCTTTATATATTCTACACTATTCCTCAAGCTGGAGCATATAAATCATATGCACCAAGCTTGTTACAAATATAACTAATTCGAGGACATCTGAGAGACTTTGTAAATACATCTACTAATTGATCATTTGAATTGACAAAGTTAGTGGTGATGCATCCAGATAAAAAATTTTCTCGGATAAAGTGGCAGTCCACTTCTATATGTTTGGTCCTTTCATGAAACACTGAATTTGAGGCAATGTGCAGAGCTGCTTGATTATCACAAATCAGTTGCATTTGCTTAACATCTCCAAATTTTAACTCTTGAAGCAATTGTTTTAGCCATATAAGTTCACATGTTGCCAATGCCATAGCTCGATATTCTGCTTTTGCACTTGACTTTGCAACATCTTGTTTCTTACTTTTTCAAGATACCAAGTTGCCTCCAATCATCACGCAATAACCTGTGGTGGAACGCCTATCTGAGGGAGAGCCAGCCTAGTCTGCATCTGTAAAATCAATGATCTGGGTATGTCTTTTGTCTTCATAGAGAAGGCCTTGACCTGATGCTCCTTTGATATACCTGAGTATTTTGATTGCAGCATCCCAATGACTATCACAAGGAGCTTGTAGAAATTGACTAACTACACTTACAGCAAAGGAGAATGTCTGGTCGAGTGATGGTAAGGTAGTTTAGTTTACCAACAAGTCTCTGATATCTTCCTAGGATTCGACAAGGGCTCCCCCTGTCCTGGTAAAAGCTTGATGTTTGGATCCATAGGAGTATCTACAGGTCGACAATCTGTCATGCCAGTCTCCTCTAAAATATCAAGAGGCATACTTTCTTCTGAGAAATGGTGACACTACCAGTAGAGGATTGAGCGGCCTCAATACCAAGAAAATATTTAAGGCGACCTAAGTCCTTAGTCTGAAAAATGACGAAAGATGTGTTATTTTAGTTGATTGATACCGTCTTCATCGTCACCTGTGATGACAATATCATCTACATATACCACTAGAAAGATACTTTGATGTTGAGGAGAATGACGGTAGAAAACAGAATGATCTGCCTCACTGCGGATCAAGTCAAATTGCTGAATTACTGTACTGAACCGTCCAAACTATGCTCGAGGAGACTGCTTCAACCATATAAATAGAATGACGTAAGCGACAAACTAATCTAGACTCCCCCTGAGCAACAAAACCAGGAGGTTGCTCCATGTAAATCTCTTTAGCAAGTTCACCATGTAAGAAGGCATTCTTAATATCAAGTTGGAATAGAGGCCAATGTCGCATAGCAGCCATGGATAGAAGAAGCTGAATAGAAGCAATTTTGGCAACAGGTGAGAATGTATCACCGTAGTCTAAACCATATATCTAAGTATATCCCTTGGTTACTAGGTGAGCTTTCAAACAGTCAATCTGTTCATCAGGGCCAACTTTCACTGCATACACCCATTGACACCCAATTGTGGATTTACCCTTAGGTAATGGAACTACCTCCTCAGTGCCACTAGAGTGTAAGGGTTGCATTTCATCTACCATAGCCTATCGCCACCTCGGATGGGATAGTGCCTCACCTGTAGTCTTGGGAATAGAAACAGATGACAAGGAGGTGACAAAAGAAAAATATAGAGAGGACAAACGGTGATAGCTTAAAAAGGTGTAAATAGGATGAGGATTACGAGTAGAACAAATACCTTTGCGAATGGCAACTTTAGAACTAGCGGGAGGCAGGACCTGGAGCGATAAAGGTGCTAGTTCAGGGTTAAAGTCCATCGGTACCACCATGGAAGTATCTTGAGGTGGAGTAGAAGAAGTGGTTTCGGTAGGATGTCCAAGTAAAGGGAACAAGAAGAACATCAGACACTGAAGAACGCTCAGCAGGAGAAGATGAGAAAAATAGTGACTCCTCAAAGAAGGTGACATCAGCTGAGGTGATATATCCGTTACTGCCTGGGTGAAAGCATCTGTATCCTTTCTGGAGACGATAGTAGTCAAGAAAGACACACTTAAGGGATTTTGCTTGAAGTTTGTCCTGTTCAGAAGTTAGATTATGAACAAAACAAGTGCAACAAAAAACACGAGGTGGAATGGAATACAATAGTTGAGACGAAAACAGAATAGATGAAGGAATTTGATTATTTAAAACAGAGGAAGGCATGCGATTAATCAAATAACAAGCAGTGAGAACTGCATCACCCCAAAATCGTAGATAGACATGATTATGAATAAATAAAGTTTGTGCTGTTTTTAATAAGATGACGATTCTTACGCCAACACCATTTTGTTGTGGGGTGTGAGCACAAGAGGACTGGTGAAGAATACCCTGTAAAGCCATAAAAGAGGTAAAAGAAGAAGAGAAATATTCACGAGCATTATCACTACATAAAATGCGAATAGAAGTATTAAATTGATTGCGAATTTCAGCACAGAAAGATTGAAAAATAGAAAAGATCTCAGCACGACTCTTTATTAAAATAATCAAGTGCATTGGGAAAGTCATCAGTAAAAGTTACAAAATACTGATATGCCATAGTTGTGGGAACACGACTAGGACCCCAAATATCCGTATGTACTAAATCAAAAGGGGACACAGCTCGATTATTGACACTTTTGGGAAACAAAATGCAAACATGTTTCCTAAGTTGACACGACTCACAATCTAAAGATGATAAAGACGACAATGTAGGAACCATTCGGTGAAGCTTGGAGATACTAGGATGACCAAGGCGACTGTGGAGGGAAGAAGGAGAAACAGCAGAAGTAAAGGCAGCAGGTGATGAACGTATGGTAAGGTGGTATAGCCTGTGAGACTCATGCCCTTCGCCAATCATCCGTCTTGTATCCTGGTCCTGCACATGAACAAAATTATTAGTGAAAGTAACAGAACAATGAAGAGAGCTTGTTAAGTTACTGATAGAGATAAGATTGAAAGGACAATCCAGAAAATAAAGGATAGAATCAAGAGTTAGAGAGGGTAGAGGACAAATTTGACCAAGATCTTTAACCATAGTTTTGGAACCATTGGCTAAGGTAACCATATGGAGGGAAGTTGAATGACAAGGAAGAGTGAAAAGACTAATGTTATCAGATATGTGATCAGAGGTACCAGAATCGAAAATCCATGGACCAAGGGAGGAATGGGTGAGGCAAGCAACAAAATTACCAGTCTGAGAAGCCGAGGCAGAGGTCGAGGCAGGCAAGCAACAAAATTACCAGTCTGAGAAGCCGAGGCAGAGGTCGATGACTGACAGCCTAATATGCTAAATAACTTTCATAGGCAGCAGCTGGGATAGTCAGATGCAGGAACAGGAAAGTCTGACTAAGCAATATTAGCTGTGTGAGGGGGTGATGCGAACCTCGCTAAGAATAACGAAACCCGTCAACAATTAAGGTACCACGACCGTTTACAAATAGATTTTTGGATGGAAAACTTCGACCCGTTACCTATGCAGAGGTAAGAACCTTGGTATGTTGAAGACGCCACAAACGGTGGTGGAAATTACATTTGATAAGTTGAATTGTGAATGCCACGGAATGATTCCGATAAGTTCGAAAAGTTCTTCAAAGAACCAAAGAGAAATTCTCAATTTTTGTGAATAATACTATGCTCTTTTTTTAATTCATGTACGCCTTTAAATAGACTGATTACAATAAAGGAAAGTATCTGATTAAATCAATCAGTCCTAACAAATAAAGGAAAGGATCTGATTAAATCAATCAGCCCTAACAAATAAAAGGAAAGTATATAAAAAGATACTTGGCAATGAACCAAGCTTAAAATGTGTCCAAATTCAGCCCCCAAATCATGCAGATTTGCTGCTGCAATTAGTCCCCAAATCATGCAGATTTGCTGCTGCAATTAGGTTGGGTCTTGGTCAGAATATTCTAGAATTTGAATCACATTGATGCTTCTTTGTTAAAAACGTGGACTATGCTCAATGGGCTGTAAATTTGATTGAAACTAGATTTCTTGAATCAGCCCGTTGAGTGCTTCCTTGAATTTCTTTGCCCAAGCTCTCGTAACTGGACCAACTGGGACTTGGACTGGATCCTTTAACGCCGTAACTTTATTTGCATCAGGGGGTTTCCTATGTAGTTTGAAGCAACGTTCACGAGTGTGGTCAAACTTGTGGCAATAAGTGCATTGTGGACGTTGACCTTTGCCATGATCATGAGACCCAGAACTGGCAGCAACAATGGTAGACGGAGATGCAAGAATAGAGGAGTCACCAATAGATGCAGCTGGAGCAGGGACAGACTGAGTAATTCGAAGTAGCTGAGCAAAGACATCCTCGATAGAGGATATAGAAGCACTAGCCAATAGTTTGATGGACAGAGTCGAGCTCAGGAGGCAAACCAGCCAATGTGAGAAGCATGAACAACTTGTCATAGTTGGTTTCTTGAGTTGCAATATCAGCAGTGATAGGGAGAAGTTCAGTGAACTTAGTACGAACACTCTGAATATGACTCAAATAGCTGGACATGGATTGATTTTGTTTACGAATATTAAGCATATCGGAGATAACACCATAAAAGCGCTGAATATCATTAGTGTACAGCAATTTGGCTTTGGTTCACACCTCATGACAAGTCTAATACGGTCGAAAAAGGGGAAGAGTCTCACGATCAATGTTATTCCGAAGGAGACTGCAAATTTGAGTTTCAATTACCTCTCAAGTGTCTCGATTAGCTGCAGGAATATTAGATGTTTTCTTTGTCAGATGATTAGAAAATCTTTAACTTTTAAACCAGAGCTCAATTGCCGGAGCCCAATGCAGATAGTTGGAACTATTAAGTGGTTCAGTAGTGATGATTGGAGATCTTGGAATTACAGAACTGAAAATACTCGACTTTCCAGTGAAGGAAGTTGTACCAGAGGTGGACATGATGGGCACAGAACTTTAAGAAACCCAAAAAACAAGAACCTGAGTTGGAAGACCCAAAAATTACGATAGTAGACGCGGTTCGCGGAGGTGGGGAAGCCAAACACCCACTGGAAGATCACGAACCTTGTGGAAAGGATTGGATCTAGCTGGAAAACACACGGCGAAGTGGTCGGGAGAAATGGCAGCCGGAAAGAGCCAAAAATGCGCTCTCATGGGCGCTGGAAACGCGAACTAGATAGATTCCGGTGACTGGCGTGTGGCGGCACATCGGAGCTCCGATGACGGTGCGGCTCAGGGAATGGGACAGGTTCGGGGAGACGCACGTCGTGGTGGGGTTGGTTGCCAGAGAAACACACCTCAGATGTGTAGATCTGAGATGGAAGCCGCAGGAGGAGAGAGAAAAAACACGCTGACGGTAAGGAAGCGAGAAAAAAATTTGGGTTTCTATCCCTAGGCTCTAAATACCATGTTGAAAGGAGGATAGATCATAAAAAACCCTTAGTTTGTGAGAATGAATCAGTGAAATTACATTGCCCTCTGTATCGAATTTTATAATACTTGTATAATTAATGTACAATAAAAAGGAAATAATGTAATGATCTTATTATATAATCTACATGTTTCTAACATGATCCTAATATGATTCTAATTGATTCTTTACATATTCTACAATAATGATATATTTTTGTTTGTTTTGTTTTGTTTTGGTTTTTGTTTTTTTTTTTAATTTTTAATTTTTTTTTTACGAAGTCTTACAGAGAGTTCAAAGAAAGTAAAATAAAAAACTCTAGTTATGTCCACTACGGTTAAGTACCAAATTTTGGGAATTTTCTGTATCCCCTATATACTGAGTCTCACATGTCAGTGCCCATATCTGCACAAATCTTGCTTAATATTTTGTTATGTATAAACTCGAATTGGTGCTTGGGTCTTATGATCCAAATGGTATAAAAATGAATGAATTCAACAATGTCACTGTTGCAATGATGCTGTGTGTGTCCATGAGCAAAACATTTGCACTTACTATTCTGTTTTGATTTCAATATTTTAAATTCTCGTAGCTGTTTGAAATAATGGGAGTATTTTCTTTACTGTGATTTTTATATTTATATTTGGTGTTGATCTTGATCTTATCTTGATTGTACTTGTCTGATTTGTTGAGGAACAATCATCTTCTGAATGATTCTTCATGGTAACACTCCTGCTTTTTGTGTAGGGAAGGATCTGCACAAGGATTTGGCATACGCAAAAGTCATTCATCGCTGGGATCAGATTCTTGGGTGGATGATCCTATTACTCGTCATGTGATAGGCCTTTACAGTAACAAAGAAGAGGAGGAAGATAAGAATCTTGTATGGCCTTTAATCTTACACATAAAGGGCCATTACAATATACTTGTTCTGCCATTAGTTGAGCCTAGGCATTTAGAGGCGTATGCAAAGTTATGTAAAAGACCTGATTGTGGGAGTGCTCTTGGTCTGGATGATGGTTTGTCTTCCCTCTTGCTGGATTGTCCATCCATCACAGGGTATGGTAAGTTACTTGCAAATAAAATTAGCATTCAGGAAAGAGTTTTAGATTCATTTCTTTAATTAGTTTTATAGGTTTATCTTGTAATTGAATTACTCATTGATTTCTTGGGGTGCACTTTTTTGCTACTAAATTGTTGCTAAATGTGTGCACCCTTTACACCAAATTTGTGTCTAGGTGAATGTGGTTGACCTGACACATAGAAAGCCCCTAATCCTAGGCACTTTGTAGTTTGTATATTGCACTTTAAGTGCACTTTCAGCATGCTTTTTTATATACAGAATTGTTGCACCACCATAGGCCCAAAGGGAGCTTGTTTGCAGTATTAATGGTAGTGGGGTTTTCATTGTGCTAAAGCGTATGTAATTTTAATGAGAGATGTCATGCTATTTTTGCCTTTCATTGCACAGGGCATTTATGGTAGCACATGCTATTGGTGACATAATTACTGGTGATGCTGTAGAACCTGAAGTGGTTGTAAGTGCAGCTCCCTCTGTTGGAGGGTTATTTGATTCACTAACTGGTAGCATAGGGATATCTTCTAGGGTGAAACCTGTAGCTCCATCAGTTGCTTCTTCCTCTCCTTTGACCGCAGCTTTACCAGGCTCAGTTACAGCAGATACTCCAAAAATTGGGTCTAAGCCTTTGGATAAAGATGCACTCCGAACATTTATCAGTAGTTCAATGCCCTTTGGTTGGTACTTTTAATTATGGTTTTTCTCATCTCATATTTGTGTACTGTACTTTCAGAGATAAGCTTGCATTTACCTAATGTGTATACAGGCACACCGTTGGACCTTAACTATACCAATATTTTTACTATCAAGGCCAATGGCTTTTCTGCATCAGATTTGCCTCCTGTAGAGCAGAAGCAACCAGCTTGGAAGCCATATCTATACAAAGGAAAGCAAAGAATGCTGTTTACAATTCATGAGACTGTTCATGCAGCTTTGTATGATAGAGATGAGATTCCAGATATTATATCGGTTTCTGGTCAAATAAATTGTCGAGCTGATCTGGAAGGGTTGCCGGATGTGTCCTTCCCCTTAGCAGGATTAAACACAGCAAACCTTGAGGTTTCATCATATCATCCCTGTGCTCAAGTTTCTGATCAAGGTTTGGATAAGCAGGGTCTGATGTTTTCTCCACCATTAGGTAATTTTGTGTTGATGCATTATCAGGCAAGTTGTGCCCTTGGACCTCCCATAAAGGGATTCTATCAGTTGTCAATGGTTTCTGAGGATAAAGGTGCATTTCTGTTCAAATTGCATCTAATGGAAGGTTACAAGGCTCCTTTGGCAATGGATTTCTGTACTGTGACCATGCCATTTCCTAGGAGGAGGATTGTATCTTTGGATGGGACTCCTTCTTTGGGAACAGTTTCAACTGCAGACCACTCTGTTGAATGGAAGATTGTGACAAGTGGACGGGGACTGACTGGAAAGAGTATTGAGGTGACTTTCCCAGGAACAATCAAGTTTGCACCATGGGAAAACCGAAAGATATCTTCCTCTAGGTCATCCTTTGGAATCAGTTCTGATGAGGATAGTGATGACGAGGCAGAAAATGATACCAACATGGTCAATGAAGAACATTTGATGGAGAAAATGAACAAGGATCTTCCTCCAGTTGATCTAGAGGAGCCATTTTGCTGGCAGGCATACAATTATGCCAAAGTATGTACCTCCCCATTTTTATATTTGATCTATTTAGTCTGGGATCTTCTTTATGTCATAATACTTTATTAAGTTAATGCATTTCTTTGTTAAGTGAAATGGGGTTTACTTTGTTTTTGTCTTTTGGTTTAGTTTAGTTTCTGCTTTGGGTAATTCTTATCATGTGATCATATGCTTAGTGTTGAAATTTTCGGGATTGGATGGAGAAGAGAAAAGATAACATATTTCAATAATAGGACTGAACAATTGTGATGATACAAAACACTGCCTTAATACTTCTATATATACTAATATCATTAGTATGACACAAGTGTTGTACAACTAGTACAAGCCTAGCCCAATAACACTCCTAACATAATAAGACTTCTAACTCTATAATTATCATAATATTCTAACATAAATTATCAGATATGATATTGTGCTGTATACTTTTGAACAAAATTTAGAATTTGTGCTAAGTACTAACCATATCCAGCTTTGTTGAATTTTACGTCATTGTTCCCAAAGCAGATAGCTGTTGGCATACGGTATAATTCAGTGCTTTCTTATGTAATAATCTAGTTTATTCCTTCTTTTATTTTTTTATGATCTAACCTGTTAAATTTTTTTTTTTTTTTCTTGTGTTTGCTGTTTATGCCAGTCTTCATTCTCCTTGATGCTAATTAGAGTATCAATGATAAGCTTACCATATTTACTAATTTGAATTAGCTAATGGCCCCAAGGTCTGTGTGATTGGCTTCTTTTTAGCTGCTTATATATTTTGATATACTTTAAAATTAAGTTTGCCCATCCTAGTTAAATATTGTTTCTGCCGGTGAGTTAAGCTTTTTATACAATAGTTGGGCACTTAGGCCTTGTTCTAACTTCTACCAGCTGAAGCTTTTCGGAAAATAATCCTTGTTTATGCTTTTTAGTTGTGTCTATGAATGGAATATATATCATATAAAATTTTTTTGATGAGCATGTATTTGGTTAGACTACATATCTTTGAAAGTATGCCAGCCAAAGTTTCTTATTCAATCAAGGCTAGATTTTCTTATATAGGTATTTTCTGACTCGTTATCGCAGGTGTCCTTCAAGATTGTCGGGGCATCAGTATCTGGAATAGCTGTTGATACAAAATCTGTGAGTCTATGAGTCTGTTTGGGCCAAAAAATCTTGATAAGTTTAAGAATTAAGATCCATATAATTTTGTTTCATTATCACCAATATATGCTTTTTTGGCATAATGGACCATCCATTTATGCGTCTCTGTCTTGTTCCTCCAACGCCCTTTCCTGTAGTATATATTATACAATTTGTCTTTGCTACTCCGTGGAATCTCTTTAATTTTTACTTCAAAGGCTATATCTAGAAGGTCATCAACCATGCTGAAATTTTTATGTTTTGAAACCCTTCCCTTTTCCTTTTGCAGTCTACCTGATTGTTTGTGTATTTTGCAGGTGAGCATCTATCCAGCTGTTAAAGCACCTGTGGAGTTTTCAACTCAGGTATTTCTTTTCAATATTTGTGTCTGTAGGATCACGTGATTCATATTTTAAGTGAACCCGACAGTATATGATAAACCTGCCAATTTTTTCTGCTCCTTCCAGTTTTAGTGTTATTTTTTCATGCTTATCTTTAATTATTCCTTGGTCATAACCAGGTTACTTCTGGGGACTACATTTTGTGGAATACTCTTGGTAAGTGCCCATATGTGCCACAGTAAAAGTGTAGGTATGAATGGCCACTGGGGGATATAAAGTTTTGCAACTGAGCGATGAGGACACCATCACATGTCTGATGGAAACTCTGAAATGGTGTTCTATAATTCTTTGCTCAGTAATGTAAAGACAGACAATTTTGGTCCTGTTCGGTTCTTTGATGCCTTTATTGTGTGTGCGTGACTTAACAAAAATTTTCTTGTTGATTGAATTGAAAGGTTAGTTGAAGTAGAATTGGCTGAGATTTGGTATAACATTTGGACACACTGCTTCCCAGACCATTATTGTAACACAGTTTTCTCTTCAATTTGCAACTCTATGCTTAGGAATTTATTTTGAATGTATTGACTGGGGCTGTACAGGGTAGTCCACTGACAAAAAGGTGACTGTTCTTTCACTTTTTTTTATTATTACACCTGAGGCATTTGTGAATTACCAATGGAATAAAAGATGTATTGCTTACTTATTTTTTGTAGATGAAGATATGTAATTCACATCATGTAAACACAGATTTTGTAGTCTTATTTTGTACCATATAATTTTGTGATACCTGCAAATTGTTCTGAGCTTAATTTACTAGATGCTTCATATGGCAGTAAATTTAATAATGAAGTGTATTTTAGCCAAAGGGGCTGCAGAGGGACAATCCTGTTTTTGGTGTTTGCTTCGCATCGTAATTATACTCATGGCAAGGATTTCTTGGGAGGGGGCCACAAAACAAGTTATACATGAATGGATTTGGATCTTCTGCAGTTATCCTAAAAGAGACAATTTTTAATTAGATTTCAAATGTTATGTTCTTCCCCTCTTCAACAGAACTGGTGTAAGGGAATCCAAATCCGTATAAGTAGCTGCAGGGCTGAAATTGGCAGGTGAGGTGATCCCAGCTTACTCTACCAGTTTCATAGAGGTTGGAGCGTGTGCCCTGCTTGATTATATTTGATGTAAGCAAACTGCACATAAATTGAAATTTTGCACTAAGCAGCAGCGAAAAGAAAACCATCGTACTTGTGCACATAAATCTGAATTGGAACCTAACAAGATGCTAGAAGCTACCCATGAGCCATAGACATCAATCCTTCAATCAGAAAGGTTGAGTTCATAATATGGTATTTACAGTGCATTATTCCAAACTTAGGTACATATCTACGATAAGTTGAAGCTGTCAGCCCTAACCCAGCCAATATACGATTCCTTGAGTGTTAAACTAATCGGCATAATTTGTATGTCATTATGCTTCTAAAATCAGTATGAACCAAAAAAACCATATTTAAATGGAAAAATTCTAAGACAAGGAAAGACAAAATGAATTTACAGCTCCTCTCCTTGCCTACAAAACTACGATGCCGCTGGAGGTATTAGTTCCCTTTCCATCAGACCAATGAGTTAGAAAACCAGAAAAAATCCGGCAGCATCTCTCACCCTTTTCTCCTCTAATCCAAAATTCCATTCGAAAGCATTATACTGCTGAAGATGTTTCTCTCGTCTTTTAAAGAACTCTCTTTTCTCGTAGAACTCAGGAAATCTCTTTCATTCTTCAAAGAAGTGTCTGGACGACCGATATAGATCATAAGGAGCCCATAGATGGTCCACGGTGCATGGCTTCCTGGAGTCTAACCTCAACCATGGCTTGCCCTTCCCACTCCAATGCAACAGACTAATGGGGCCAGGGTGTAGGCTTCTGCATTTACCTTCAAAGTTGTCTCCACCCAACCCATGTTGGTTCCATCTATGATCAACGGCTTTGATATTCCCTGCCAAAACCAACAAAAATGGTGGAAGAGAACCCAAATGGTAGATCCTCTTCTGCAGCTTTTGCACTGCCATCCACTCCTCCACCTTCTCCGTGTACCCTTCTTTTCTCCACTTATCCACATCCATCACCATCACTCCCGTGTTGAAATAGCACGGGTTCCTTCCCTCAAACGTCTTGGACAAAACGGGGTCCGACCAGAACTTATCGGTGAAATACGGTGTGAAGTTTGCATGGCAGTATTCTGGCGCAGCCACCACCTTGCCTTCCATGTCCACCCCCCAAAGCTTTGCTATGTCATCAACCATGACGAGGTCAGAGTCCAAATATATTACGCGTCCCACGTTATCTGGTATGGTATCTGCAAGGTATATCCTTGCATAGTTCAGAGGCTGATCCAGGGCCTGTCGAATAGACCTGGATATCTTGCCGCGAACCCGGTTAGCGTCAAAGCGATAAATCTTCATGTTTAGATAAGGGAAGGTGGATTTGATGCTGGAGAAGAGCTCAGGCGCATCATGCGCGGACAGGAAGTAGAAGGCCAGGTTCTCGGGGCACGTAGAATGCTGTAGCATGGACAACACCGCAGCCATGGTGCCACGAAGGTAGTTTGCATCAAGGGTCATGGCCACGTTGATGCGGTCAGCCTCTGTGGACCCACATTCGTCGCCGTTGCGGAAGGCGGGGGCTTCCCGGAAAAGTGGGAGGTCTGCGGAGGGCCACCGGACTAGGCCAAGGCGGATGGCGGCGATGGGGTGGAGGAGGAGGAGGAGGGACAGGAGGCCAAGGAGTACATGGGGAGAGGTGGAGCTCCAAAAGGCCATCCTGTCTTACGGGGTTTTTTTTTTAATTTTTTTTTCTCTTGTTCTGTTTTGGATTCCTCAGGAGAATCTGGGTTTTGGAAACATCAGAGAATATAGGATAGAGAGAGAGAGAGAGAGAGAGAGAACAAAATCTGATGATGAGAAGAGGTCTATTCATGGACTCGTGGGGAGATGAGGTGTGAGAGAGAAATTTGGTGGCTGCAAATTGTGAGGAAGAGAGAAAGTATCGGGATTAACTATCTTGGACTCAGGATGGACTGATTTAGAAACCTGGTTGAAGCTATAAACAAAAGTTGGTCAAAAATAAGTCAAATAAACTAGATTTTTTTGTTTCTTATTTCTCAGAATAGTTTTATCCTTTTTTTTAGTTCGAGTCTTCTTGTGGTAGGTATACCACGTTGTATTGTTGTCACTCCATTTTGCAGACCAGATCCTTACAAGCTGTCAAGACAACATGTCGCTGTGAAGTGCACATTGTGTAGGCAATATATATGATCTCAATAAAAAACCATGACAGGGAAAACCAAGGGCCGATAGGTTAATGCCTCGGGTGGAAGCAAATTAAGTCACTGTAAAAACAAATAGGGGTTAATTTGTGTAACATGATTCAACAGTAGAGACCTAGTTAGGATTTATACAAACCTGCATAAAGGCTCTGAGTCTTTGACTTGGATGAACTGGTAGTATATGACAAACCCTTTCAGACCAATCGGTGAGAAAGAGACAAAGGAGCACCTAAAGAACCCAACCATAGAAAGCAATCGTACCCAACCATAGAAATAATTGCATCTCAAGCTAGAACCCAACCAAAGCCAACATCTGCAGCACCAAAAGCTCTAACTCAACCAAACACAACCCAGCCTCTGGTGTAAACAAAGTTGGTTTGAGTTTGTGTAACATAATTCAAAGCTAATGACTTAATTTGGATTTATTTTGGATTTTATATGAGAAAAGCTTGCATTAAGGCCCAGTTGGCATGGGTATATACTTTGATTTTGATGAACCTGAATATGACAGACCCATATAAGGTCAACAAGATAGAGAAGCACTACAACCACCCAATTTTCTAGGGAATTGAGTTCAACTTCTTTGTATGCTAAAGGACAATAGTAAATGACAAAAGATTCATCACAAGCTATAATTCAAGCTACTAAGTGGAGTTTTGCAGCCTACGTCAAGAAAACCGGACTTGAGGTCCTAGCACTCAATAATCTGTGGCACCTGTCAGGTATAGTAGCTGGAGGAATAGAGCCTATCATTGATTATTTAAGATAATCTGTGTTCTTATGACTTTGGACGAGCTATTGTTTATTTTTTATTGTTCCTTGGATGAAATTTGTAATGAATGATTATTTTTGCTGTAATGACTTAAAATGTACTCTTGCTTATTTTGAGTGGCGTTTTATTCACACAAAAACCGAATATGAAGCTACACAAATAACTTGGTGAGTAACCTCACATTGTTTTTTTCAAAGCTATATGAGACATAGGATTTGTAGATTCATTAAGCAGAACAACTCTAAATTACATGTAGCTGAAAAAAAACACAACACATCATAGTAGCTACGGAGATGGAGATTCTCAAGTGTCAAGTCTTGCAACAAAAATACCCCAAAGTTACATAAATCCCACCTTTAAACCCCTATATTCTAAATGCCCAAACATGCATAGAAGCTACCACAGCAATTTTACACCCTAACCAGACGAATGCCAGCACAGCCACAATGTAGCCACTGAAAAACAATGTTGCGGTGTAAACTCTCTCCTTTAGAGTGAGTGTGGTATGGGGTAAAAATGGAGTGAAAAATTCATATGGATGAATTTTGTATACGAATCCTTTTACCAAACATATACTTAAAAGTAAAAGCATCAACCTTTAGAAGCAGCCCTCTTATCACCTTTTCCTGATCACAAGCTGGAAGTTCATAACTCAAACCACTTGAAATAGTTGCAGCCATGACACCAATGCCATTGACACCCATAGAGTTGCCGTCCAGGACTATAAGTTCAGGATGAGGCGAGTTACTGCATCGCTTCCTTGACTCTAGAACCTCGTATGAAAATGAAATGCTTCCTTCTGCCATGCTTTACACTCCCAACAACCACACAGAACAAAACTAGGAGAGATAAGTGTGACAAGATTTGAAGCGCGTCTACCCACTTCACAGCCAAAGCCTCCCTTCTGTTTGTGAAGCGAGAATAAGAGGCCACCCTACCATGTCAGCGCCACGTCAACCTCTCTTACGGCCACTGCAGGCATCCTCTTGTTGCCACCTCAGAGTCTATTACTGATTTCATGCTGCAGTTGTTTCTGTCATGAAAGTTCAGGATGCCATTGCTGCAACTGAAAGTAGAAAATTAAAATTTCTTGGATTTTGAAACCAGAGTATCAAAAGTTCAAAAAAATACTAATATTTTTAGAAATTTTGGCATGGTAGAAGTATTTTTATGGATGAAAATATGGAAAATCTCAAAATATGAGGCACATGAATTAGAGTGAAACTAATAACTGTAAGGTAAGGTTGAAAGAGGAGGGCATTATTGGGTGGGATTTCCCTGTACATCAGGCTTGTATTGTACGGGAAAGTAAGTGATAAGAAAGACAGCAGACAAACAGGGGAAGGCAGTGAGGGTCACAAGGTCACGCAGCAGAATGATGCTTGCGTGGAGCAATCGAGAGATTCGGATTTTGCAAGAAAAATAGACAGAGACATGCATTTGTATTCAAAATGAGAGAGAGAGAGAGAGAGAGAGAGAGAGAGAGAGAGAGAGAGAGGGAGAGAAGGTTTGGTTAAAGCACGAGAGGAATGATTTGGCGTGTATGCGAGGAGGAGATATATCATATGATATGTACGTTGCTTTCTCTCTCTCTCTCTCTCTGGTTTGGGTATGTCCCAATCCAGTATCTCCATATCTCATTATTTCGAGATAGATTTAGCCCTGGCATTGGCAGGGCTCGAGGTGCCACATTAAACATTACAAAGGAACTAGCATAATTCGGTTACCTTGTGGAATAATTTGTTTTTGTGATTGTGGGGACTTTCTAAGAGATTGGCCACTTAAAAGTTCAGAAAATGTCTTGTTTGCTTCAAAAAATCTTAAGCACACCTATGAGGAATGATTCTTGTGGGATCCATCCTTTGCAGTTCTAGATCACTACTGCTACCCTTCTCTTTTGATGACTACTCCTTTTCAATACAATACAATATGAACTATCATATAGTCTCCACTCTCCTGCGACTGTGAAAGTCGTATTTAAAAATAATAATCAATCCAGTCCAACTCAATTTAGGATTAAACCTCCTTATTTTATGTCTGCATGGTTGAGATTTTCCTAAAATTTGCTTAAGCATGTTCACACAATCATCAAGATTCTACTTTGAGATCAGAATTGCTATATTGGTAATCTCACAATCAATTGACACCTGGGGTACAATGAAACAACTAAAAATAGAGAGGGTGCATTACGAGGATTCAGGAATGTTTTGCCTATTGTTTTGCCTATCACAGATTTGTTCATTTTCCTCCAATAGCGTCCACCACTGAGTGCACGGGATTAAAGTCCTGTTTATCTTGCACTGCACATCATGTTTTTTTTTTTTTAAAAAATAAATAGAGGAAAAAGTCAAAGGAGAAGAATAAGACGTATCAGAGCAACACCAATCTAAGCTACAGCCAATTAGCCATCACCCATTAGCTAATCCAATGACAATGACTCTCTTTGAGAGCTTGGGAAGAATATGCCCAGATACAGAGATGAAAATGAATGAAGCAGCCAACAACAAAAACAACTTTCATGGCTTCTTCAATCTTAAGGGCATGCACTAACTCAAATTAAAAAAAAGAGGATAAGGGAACCCTTTCCGAATTCTGAGTTGCAGCATGGTGGGCTCCCTCCCTGGCAAGCATTTGGCCAATTTTTGTGCGCATGGTACAGTAGCACTTCTGGGATGCTCATTAGTGAGTGCACACACCAAAATTTCCAATACTATACTACTAACCCAATAGTGCTTGTGCGTGCCAATTCTCCACATGTGTGCCAAACTATGCGCGTGCTGGCAAGTATGGCGGCTTAAGCCCGCTAGCTCCTCACCAACTAATCCCATTGTCTCGCAGCCAAGGGCATGGTGGGGACAGCATGTTTCCAAGGTCTAATCAGCACTTGAAACAAAGATGGACCCCACTGTGCCATGAAGTTGGGACACATGCTAGATGATGTGTAGCCCCGTGGGGCCTTCCACGGTGGTTGTCGGGGGGCGCATAGCGGGACCAATCATGGGTTTGGGGTTTGCATTATCAATGATGATTTGTTTGGGCTATGGAATGGGATGAGGAGAAGAAGAGGAGGGGAAAGGAAGAGGAGGGAGGAGGATGTTGGCACTCTGGCTTGGCTTGTAGAGGGTATAGAAAGGAGACTCCTTTTAGTGGGGCCAAATTTTAGGATTAAGGTGGGTGCTCAAGTCCCAACTTTTTTAACCCTTTTTTGAAAAAAAAAAAAGCCTTTTCTTTGTCTCTTCAATTTACCAAAGTCCTCGCCAACAATTAATTCTACAGGGGGCTAAGATTTGGCTTGAAACTTTTGATGTAAAAAGGTAGGGGATTTCGTTGGGAGTTTGTTAAGATTTGGTTGACCATTTGTTTTTCTCTTTTTCTTTTGCGATGGATATGGAAGCCAGTAACTGTGTATGCAAAATTGAAAAGTGCGCGAGTGTTTGTGTGTGTTGGGGTTGGCTTGGCTTGCGTGTGAGGGTGAGAGAACGGAAGTGTGGGCTTGGGAGATAGTGTTTTGAGTTTGGTGGTGCGCGTGCATCACAAAGAAGTGGATTGTGGTCATAATGGAGGATGCCAGCCACAACCCATAAGATTTATTCATGACGCCATACATTCTGCATCATTTCCACCTCTTAAAACTGCAAATTTTGATTCTGAACTCACAAATTTTCATCATTGCTTTTCCCCCCACAAACTTTCTCTACTCCTCTTTACCGCCAAATTTAGTTTATTCAGTCTCTTTCTATCTACCATTTAGTTCTAGTGTACTAGCTTTTGTTTATTTCTTTTTCTTTTCCAAAATAACTCTTTTCTACCTATCTTTGTACTAATTGAGGGGAAGCTTCTGCAATGTTGATTTTGCTGAATTATTGATACAATACTCTTAAATTGGAAGTCAAGGAGACCACCTACTATGATGGAGAAGGTGGTTGTAGATGTAGGCAGAGACCAGCTACCAAAACTTCCTCTAAAAGACCATGAAGCACTAATTACTCCCTTTTACTTCACAATTACTGCTCCTTCCCTATAAAACTAGTTAAACATTATGATCCAAATCAACTTTATGTCCGACCACGTTAGAAGAGAGTTATTATATTTGAATTGGGGTTTGGTCAGAAGTAAAATTGCACACTGAACTGCACTATAAGCTGTGTTTAGCAGAAAAATATTAAAAAATAAAATAGTTAGAATCAGATGAATCCGACTGTAGTATTATAACATAAGTCACCAAAAATATTTTTAAAAATGTTCAACTTAACATAATGATAAACGTTATTTAATTGTTTTCTAATGCAAGCTTTTTTAAGACTGATCACTTGGAGGGTAAAGAGAGTCGTTTTTAATTTGGATTCTGATATGGTTGACAAGTGTGCCATGCATGCTTTGATAAATACAGAAAACAACTTGATAAAATAGATAAAATAATGATATTGCCACCTAGATACATGAAATTGCATGAAGAATAAAAATGATGTGAGTGCTTTTCATTTTCACGTACGGGCCTCCCCTAATTCAAGGATATTCTCATTATTTACCTGCCACGCCTGATTCCTTTTGGCTTTTCTTCTCTTTTTTTTTTTTTTTGGTGGTTATCCCTTCATAGTTTTTCTTCTTCTGCATAATGGTAATTACAATTCTAACCCAAATATGGATGACATTTTGGGCACGTCAAGTTTTTTGTTAATTAACACTTGTTCTCATAGGAATAGACAATATTGTCTCCATCAACTGAGGTGTTTTCACCTTTCCATTATGCAGTAGCCATTATCAGTATTAGAGTATGCTCATATCAAACGAAGTACCAAGTGATTGGGCCTTTTATTTTGAATTTTACTTTGTGGCTACAATTTAACCAAGTTGGGCTGTGTTTTTAACCTCTGCTGCTAGTAATCTAGCTCTAATTAGAATGGTCTATTACCTCTACAGAGCTCATAATTGTTGTCTTGCAGAACAACAATACAACATCTAGCTCTGGTTTATGATTATGTTTCTATTTCATTAGAATTATCATTCAAGTAGTTATGTTGAATGCTACATTTTGACTCATGAAACATGATCAAGGTTCATAACACTTATTAGATATATTTGAATTAATTTATTTTATGATTAAAACAGTTTATAATTAAAATATTATTAAAAAAATTGAATTAATTTATTTTATGATTAAAATAGTTTATAATTAAAATATTATTAAAAAAATTTTAAAAAATAATTTTTTTAAAAAAATAAACTATTTTCAAACATACACTTTTGTTTTGTAATTTTCAAAAGAAGTTTATGAAATGGTTTCAACACAAGTGTGGCTGACATTTCCCTGCATCAGTTCAACCAATTATTCTAGTCAAAATAGGCCCCCCTTATCCTTCAAACTTCACATTTAATTAAATTTCCCCTACATTAAATTCTTAATAACAAGAAAGAGAACTGACTTTACATAACCGAGAGTCCATATTCTAGAAAATAATCTTTGAAATATTAAACTATGTTTGTTCTTAAACCACTAAAGTCATTAATTAATGTTACTAGACTGCCATTTATCATGTGCAAGTAAGTTGGAGAACTATTTGATGTGACGCTTGACAATCTCTAATCCCTTATTCTAAAATCTATTTTGGGAGAAAGAAAAGACAGGAAAGGCACTGTTCTTATGCATTATTTGGAAGCTAGCTAGAGCTAGAGCTAGAAGGCTGGAACAGTGATTAAGGTGAGTGGAGAAGAGATATAGAATAGGCAGTGACAAAGAAGCAAGGAATTGATGAGCGTGGGCATAAATCCCGTTTCCTGTTGCTTTCCCGGATAGAAGAGAAGATTGCACTAAAAAACATAACAAATTGTTTCATATCATCATCCTATTCTGTTCATTATGCCTACAATCATGATTCTTGGTTCCATCACCCGCATGCTCTCTTCTAAACCCTCACTACTTCCTACACACTCACTCACACTCACTCTCACACACACCTATAAATCCCATTGACCCCCCACTCCTTTCTCTCACCTCTACCTCAACATTCCAATCAAATCTTTTCTCTCAGCTTCTTGAGCTAGCTTTATCCCTTTACCTCCTAAAACTACTCTGTTTTTATCTGTTACATCCCCTTCTCCCTAACACACACAAATAGAAACATTCAAACACAGTCAACCCAATGGCTGTCTCTGGTTTTGAAGGGTTTGAGAAACGCCTGGAGCTCCATTTCTTTGGCCATGGTCCTGCAGTCCTCCAACTGGGTCTTAGGAAGCTTGATTTTGAATCACTGCAACAAGTCCTAGAAGCTGTCCAATGCACTGTGGTTTCAGCAGTTGGCAACTCTTACTTTGATGCCTATGTGTTATCCGAATCCAGCCTCTTTGTTTACCCAACCAAGATCATCATCAAGACTTGTGGGACCACACAACTTCTCAAGTCCATCCGTCCCTTGATCTACTATGCTGACCATCACTTGGGCCTCACCCTCTGCTCTTGCCGCTACACCAGAGGGAGCTTCATCTTCCCCAAGTCACAGCCTTTCCCTCACACTAGCTTCAAAGATGAAGTGACCTATTTGGAAGACACCATCCCTGCCAATCTCTGCTACAAAAAAGCCTCAATCATGCCCTCTAAATCTTCTTCTCATTCTTGGCACGTTTTCACTGCGAATGATGAGTCTCACATACCTCATGACCCTGACAATGAGCTATTCACCATGGAGATCTGCATGACTGAGCTTGACTCCATCCTCGCTCGCAAGTTCTTCCGGCGGCCCGGCGATGGAAAAACCGGCGACTCAGCCGGGAAGGAGATGACAGAGCTTACGGGCATCAATGAAATCAACCCAGAGGCACTTATTTGTGATTTTGCTTTCGACCCATGTGGGTATTCAATGAATGGCATAGATGGGGATTGGTACTCCACCATTCACGTCACTCCAGAGGATGGCTTCAGCTATGCAAGCTTTGAATGTGTGGGTTCCATTAACGACGACATAGTCCATTTGTTGAGGAAGGTGGTTCAAATTTTCCTGCCAGGGACCATGTCGATATCGACGACGTGCAGTGACTACAGCAATGAGATGTGGGCACAAGCAGCGAGTGCAGTGGAGCCTCTGGGATTGAAATGCAGGAGTTGTGCAATGGACCAGTTCCCAGCAGCAGGTAGTGTTGTCTTTCAAACGTTTACAGCTCGCAGAAAAAGCACTTAAAGCAGGAGAAGATAAAAAAAGAAGGAGGTGGTGGCAGCAGTGGTGGATACAGGTGGCTGTGGCGGTGGTGACGGGCGGCGGTGGGGGGAAAGGATAATAGCTAGGAAGTTAGAGTTAGTTGAAAATTTTAGGAGGGTTTTGGGTGGTGACATGGCTAAATATGATTGGTTATTATGGATGATGAGTTTTGGATTGACTTGTTTAGAAAGATAGAAGTGGCCAGTGGGTGATGGAGTTCAAGAGGTTAGAGATGAAGGAGGATTTGATTTTGGAATACTGTCAAAAAGGGGAAGGTATGTATGGTAAGGTAGAGTGGCAGTGGGGGAGGTTGGGATACTGGGGATGATCATGATAATGCACCCCACTTAGGCTTGTCACGCCTAAGATTTTTGAGGATGTGTAGTGGGTGTAAAAGTGCTCTTGTTTGAGGTTATATTGTACTTTCTCTCTTATTTGCTGCTTGTCTCTTTTTCTTCTTTTATTTTTTCCCAACCTTTTCTCTCTTGTATCTACCTCTCTTGTCTGTTATGCTTTGTTTTTAGACGATTAAAGAACAAAATCAAGATCACACTTTTTGGTACATTATTTTTTTCACTTGGTATTTTTCATTACTCTTTGCTTTGCCACACTATGTTTTGGGAGCTCAGCAATCAAAAAGGGTATAGGTGCATCAGTGCATGAAGCATTACCGGAATTATATGGAATAAAATATCACATTTTCTTTTGCATGGCTTTTGTCACTTTAAGTGCATAAGATCAGTAAGATATATAATCTCAACAAAGAAAATGAAGGTAGGACATTTGGTATCTGAATTTTTAGAAAGTATTTCTTATTTGTACTGTCTCTTTCATCTTTTTTT
Source organism: Castanospermum australe (assembly GCA_019955255.1). Classification (NCBI taxonomy): domain Eukaryota; kingdom Viridiplantae; phylum Streptophyta; class Magnoliopsida; order Fabales; family Fabaceae; genus Castanospermum; species Castanospermum australe. The sequence goes on along the minus strand of NSJW01000247.1, from coordinate 15,162 downwards.
TTTCCTTGTAACACTACTTTGTGAAACCGTTTCATCTCCTCTCCATTTTATAAGAACATTTTATTATTCTGAGTAACTTGAGGAAGTTAGCATAGCACAGCTGCACATGCATTATGCAGATATATAATCTATAATGCAAGTTTAACAAAGCATGGTGGTGGTGGCATTTCCTGAGTGTTATGAGACTTAAAGTGCACGTGGCCATAATTGAATTTGGGGTGACACGCCATATAGAAGGCAAATAGATGACAAAAGTAGGAGACAGGTAGAGGAGCAATAATAATCGGTTCCAAATTCTTAGTTGCCTTTTTTGTAAACTAGGAGATCTTCCAAAAAAGTTTCATAATTAGCATACCAGTTTGGCATAATGTACAAGTTACACAACCAAATGCACAAATACAGTTCAGTGAGTTATTATGGGGTGACAATTCTTGTCGTTATGTTGATTTTGGGTGAAGTCAAGGGTATTCCTTAATTCTACAATCTACCATTATTCTTTTAACTCGTTTAATTAACAAATAAAATTTTCAAATCAAAAGCAACTTGTCTATGATCAAGTTAATTATTATTTGTTGATTAAATATATTTCACAACTTATTTAGGAAGTTACAAAGTAAAATAAACGTTAAATAATAATTTAAAAAATAAAGAGAATTTTACCATATCACTCTTAATCCGAAATTGGATAAATAATTGCATACATTGAAAAAGTTTAGCCATAATAGTAGTCTCTTTTCATTTATGAGATTTAACCTATGACTTTTATTCGAACTCCTTTCCACGTAGTAATCTCTTTTCATGTATGATATTCAACCTATAACTTTTATCCAAACTCCTTTCCACTTATCATTAGTTCAAAGTATAGTTCTACGAGCAATCAAATCCCCAAAAGTCAAAAGATAACACAACACAAAAATTCATAGAATCAACATTTGGTTCATACAACTATCACGTTCAAAAGCGATAGCAAAACTGCAATGGTTGATTGAAAAAAAAAGAAGAAAAGAATTGGCTTTCTTGTATTTAACTCAATCCAAAATTCCTCTCAAAAGCTTTCTTGTATTTTTGCTGGGAAACAGTTTTCCTGAATTTGGTCTTTGATTTCAAACAATCTGAGAACATTTTAAAGTGTACTCATATTCTTATTAGAAAAAGCAACCTCAGGGATGGAGGGCAAAAATTGTTCTTTTATTTAAAAAATATCGACTTCAAAAATTGAAATAATTTCTAAACTATTTATTTTTACGTTTTCTAAACTATTTATTGGGTAATATATATATTCTATGGTGATCCATTGTTGATTGTAATAACAATTATTTAATCAATGACCTTCGCATTAAGAACAGATTAAGAGTGAATATGTATACATATAGGGCAGGCAGGTTAAGAGTTCCTTAAACCAAAACTTTGGCAGTACCCCCCCCCAAAAAAAAAACAAACTTTTGTTTAGTTACACAGAGAATCAAAGCACATACCAATGCAAAAACAGAGAGGAGGGAGAGATGTGTAAAGAAGGGAAATATGACAAACGGGAAAAGCGAAGGGCTTGGCCGAGAGAATTTTTTTTTTTTTTTGAAGAATATGTTTGGATTGAAAAAAATGGGAGAAAAGATAATATTTATTTTAAAATTTTATGTTTAAAATATTTAAAATAAGCTTTTTTTTTCTTTCTTTTTCTCTTTTTTTATCTATCCAAACATAACCTAAAATCAAAAGAAGCCATTTTATGCCATTTTGTGATGGATATGTTATTGTAATTATAGCCTTGAGGTGCTTAAATGAAAAATAATGAAAGAAAGAGTTTAATTTTATTTTAGTATAAGTGCAAAATTTACATATTATTACTTAATTATGTGTTGATAAATTATTAATAAAGTTTGTAGCTTTAAATTATTATTATTATTATTATTATTATTATTATTATTATAAATTAATTTTTTTATAATTTGATACAATTATAATTATGATGAGTCAAAATTAAATCTTTTAAAAAAATAACATTAAGTTTTATCACATCAAGGGTAAGATCAGTGGATTATATTTGATGTTGAACCTGCTTTTATTCCCTCTTAGTACATCTGTACAAGTCTTTCTTGTTTGGTTAAGGTCCAAGTCAATGTCTTTTTTTGGTGTTGGTCCAAGTTCATGTCATTAAAAACCAACCGAATCAACCCTCAACCCAAAATCACTCCAATATGGTGGATGCACCATGCACCGCCAAGTGTACATTATTGGATCCGAATCCGCTTAAATTTCACAAATTTCTCTCAATCCTAGCCATTCAATTTCACTAAAACATATATCCATGGTTATTTGTTCTGCCACGTCAATAACTCATATTCTTAGCCCTAAACTTTCCGTGTAAAATTGGATTTAATTTAGATTTACTTATACGTTATCATATTTTTTATTTTTTAAATAATTATTGTTTTAATTAAATTTATTTAATAATTTAATAATATATAAATAAATAATAATATAAAATTTTTTATACTAATAAAAAATTAAATTTAAAACTCTCTAAAATTTAAGTCAACTCTTAGAGTTCATTTGGATATATTTTTTTATAAAAAAATTTTAAAAAGTACTTTTCTTATGCTTTAAAATATTTGGATGAATTTTTTAAAAAAAAGTTAAAACACTAAAAAAAATATATTTTACGTTTTTTTTTTTAAATTAAATTTTTGTACTTTTAAAAAAAATTATAACATAAAAAAGCTGTTTAAGTCTTAAAAAAAAACTTATAAAGTTCATGAATTTTTTTTTTTTTAAAGCTCATCTAAACGGGTCGTTATTCTATTTCCCACATGCACGCTCAAGGAAACGGAAACAATGACAGCAGGTGACTGTCTTCGTTGTTTCTATATATTCTATTTCCCATTCTCAATTCTGCATCACAAGTCACAACAATAGGAAAATTAACAAAAATAGGGAGAATATACTAATCTAGCTCCTTTTTTGGGGCAAAAAATTGTCATGGTTTCTCTTATTGTTTATTTCCTCTTCTTTCATTAAGTTTCAGGCTCCTTGGAGATACATGGAAACACCCAAAGTTCTTTCACTTTTCTGAAAGTGATTTCCTTACCATAGCTATGTGCTCCACTAGTCATAAAGGAGCTATTGCTCTGAATTCTTCTATATTCTCAGCTTATACAATAAGTATAAATCAAATCTAATTAATTAAAAATTAATCTATCATTAAATGAATATTAATCATGTGCCAATTTTTTAGTTATTGAAAAAAATAATACTACTCATTTAGTAATGTATTAATTTTTTATTTACTTAGTCTATACAAATTGTGTAGACTAAATATATATATAAAACTATATTAAATTGATGCATCTATTTCGTGATTAGGTGCTTGTTCTTGCTTTTTATGGTTGCATTCTTAATTAAATGATGTTTCCAATTTCTATTTTTTTGGGTATTTAAGTATAGTAGTAAAATAAAAAAAATTAGAGGTGGTTTTTAAATATTTAAAATTAATTATATGTTTTGCCACTTTGCTTTTACTGTAGTTTAATATTAAATTTTATTTCTTTTTTTATTAGATATCTATCTTTATTTCTTTAATAATGATATTATAATTAATTATCAAATATTAGAATAAAGTGCTGTATTTATAATTATCAATTAAAAAATTAAATAATTTAAAATTTGATAGAATATAAATACATAAAATATGTATTTATTAAAAAATAATTTTAATTTTTTTGGTTAATATGTATATATTATTAAAGAATTTTAATTTTAATTTTAAAAAAATTAATTTTTTTCACCAATATTATCCCTTTACATTTTACTATTTAAAATACACTTTTCAATGTCTGCTAAAACGGTAAAACCTTGGCATTTAGGCAGAAGAGAACTACTCTGTGTTCATGAAGTTCTAATTTAAGCAAATTCAAATAAAACCCCCCATCTTTCATTCAAATTCAAAAGAAATGAAACGCGTTGTCTAAGCCCCACAATTTTTCTCAAGATTAAATCAAAACGCTTCAAGCAAATATATTACTTGTTGACAAAATATATATATATTACTATTATTATTAAGTTTTTTCCGCTCTTAAATATTGAAAAAAAAATTGGCCTTGTCCTTTTCTGGTATTTTCAAATTAAAAAAAAAACAGAAAGTTTTCATTTTCTGGTGTTTTCTTGGAAAACGGGGTTTTCTGCAGAGACAAAGCGACCCATACCCGTGCAGTGCACACATGGAATAGAATCTCAAATCCTCTCCCTGTGGGTGTCCTTCTCATTCTCTGGTCTCTTGGGAGAAGAAACCACCAATTCTTGTGAACAACTCTTTGGACTCTTCCTTCCTATCAGGGATTCCTTCGATACTCTCTGTTCTTGACTCCCGATCTCTGCACCCTACGAAAAGTACAATTCTTCTTTTCCGCTGTGGGCACCCCACTCCACCTTCTGAATGGAGGAGGCCTTTTCTTTTATCAAAACCCAACACGTCTCTTCCTTTTTCTTCTTGGTGGGGTTGCTCTAGGGTTCTGTTCTTCTAACCCTTTTGACTTGTGGGCTTCTTTAGATCATCCTCTTCTTTTGTTCTTTTCTTCACAATTGCACAAGAACCCTTGTGTTTATTCCAATCCCGGCTGACAATTCCCAGCTCAAAATTCTAAGTTTCTTCTGATTCCTTGCTGATTTTGTCTCTAGGGTTTGTTCTTGTTTCTCAAATTATAATTCCCAAAATGCTCGAAGGATCAAATTTGGAGCCACAATGCGGAATTTCAGAAGCGCCTGCCCTGTAGTTCCCACCCAGAATTGCATGCCTGCAACCTTACGATGCCAATACTGTTTTAAACTGCACTGTTGCTCTTTAAGCTTTAGCTGGTGCTTTCAGGTCTTCTTTCCAGCAGTATAGCTCCTCTCTGAAACATGGGTTGTGTCCACGGCAACTGTTGCAGCCGCAACCCTTCGCCATCAGAGGGTGGCTCCCGGAACTACCGAGAACTTGGCCCCTATCGCGGTCAACGGAAGCACATACTCTCTCAGAGATCACTGGAGTTTGTTCCTGTTCCTTCCCACAACTTCATCTTGGAATACTCTGTTCTCACACAGCGGGGATACTACCCTGACTCACCGGATAAAGAAAACCAAGATAGCTTCTGCATTAAGACACAAATTCAAGGTAACCCAAATATCCATTTCTTCGGTGTCTATGATGGGCATGGTCAATTTGGTGGCCAGTGTTCGAACTTCGTTAAGGATAGGTTGGTAGAAACATTATCAAATGACCCTGCATTGTTGGAGGACCCTCTTAAAGCATACACTTCAGCATTCTTGACAACAAATTACGAATTGCTTGACAGTGAGATTGATGATTCTATGAGTGGCACTACCGCAATTACGGTGCTTGTTATTGGAGACACCCTTTATGTTGCTAATGTTGGTGATTCGAGAGCTGTGCTTGCTGTTAAGGGTGAGAATCGCATTATTGCTGAGGACTTGTCCTCTGATCAAACACCATTTCGAAGAGATGAATATGAGAGGGTGAAACTTTGTGGGGCAAGGGTGCTGAGTGTTGATCAGGTGGAAGGGCTCAAAGATCCGGATATCCAGACTTGGGGTGATGAAGAGAGTCGGGGTGGTGATCCTCCGAGATTGTGGGTTCCAAATGGGATGTATCCTGGAACTGCATTTACAAGGAGTGTAGGGGATAGTTTGGCGGAGACTATTGGTGTCATTCCTATTCCAGAGGTGTCAACGGTTCAGCTTACTCCTAATCATCTTTTCTTTGTTGTTGCAAGTGATGGCATATTTGAGTTCCTATCAAGCCAAACTGTTGTTGATATGGTATGACATGCAACCTGTTCTTTTCTTTGTTATTTTTCTTGCCCTTTTAATGTCCAAAGTTTACTAAGTATTAGATAATGTCTTCAATTGAACTGTTTGATTGACTGATTGAATTTGACTTACTGTAATGACTCTAAAACCTATCATCTACTTATTTTAATGGAAATAATACATTATCTGTTAATGGCACTGCATAATATCTGCAAAAGCCTATCTATAAGAAGAGCTACCTACGCCAAGAGAAATACCATTATAATATTTTATTCTAATGGTTATAGCCCCATAAGGCATTAGCAACCATAGGTTTCTTGTTTAGCATAATTATGGTTCATTTTCCACTTATTTCTGAAAATATATTTGAAATAGAGAGCAAAAGTAAAATTCTTAGCCATAAGTGCTATCATATGGGAGTGGTGTATTACTTATGCTTCTCCACTTCACATCTGTTTATTAGGATGAACACAGAATTAAAATGTCTATAATTTGGTTTTCATTTTCAGTGTAGATTTTAGCCATGGAAAATTTTCTGTTATGGTATGTGCTTTTTACTTTTCTGCTCCTATAGTTTAAAATTTCCCCATATACTAGGGAGGGTCTGGTTTAATATACTTGTTATTGAAATATAAGAGTGGTGTAATAGACTGAACTTCTGGAGCATGTGATAATTGTTGCTTGAAATAATATTCATCTCTTGGCCATATTCAGTCATATGACTCAAATCTCATTTGATTATGTTATCTATCAACTAGTGCTTTGTCATGTTGACTACATGTTATTTATCAATATTATTTTGCATGTCTTGTCTCAATTATTAGATTTTATGATAACATATTTTGCTTTAATACTTTTTGATACCTAATTCTTATGAGAGAAGGATATATCGTATAATGTATCATAATCATTAACGTTAGTCTAATATACTTTTTTAAGAGGAATTTCTATTCTGATGTTTCTTTTGATCTTTTCTAAGGCCTATGCCCTTATCATATGTATTAACTGCCATAAGTCTGTGAACCTTATCTCTAAATAGTTCACTAGAAAAAAATGCTAATTGCTAGAGTTCTTTTACATCCTAAATGTTTGCACAATCCTTGTAAGTTAGTTGTTCAGTGAGAGAAAAACTTAAAAAAAGTTTTGCACTGCTTGCTGATGATCAACCCTGATCTGTTGCATTACTGTAGACAAAGATTTCAATGTTTTCTTCCCTGTTTAACATATATTCACAAATTCTTTTGAACTCTTGGTGGAAAAACTAATGGGCACTAGTAAACATTCTAATTTTTCGCACTAGCTACTAATTCTGATGGGTAGAATCTGGCTTATTGTGGTCATGATTTAATGTTCTTAGGTAAAATCTTTATTGTTATGATTCCTTTTCTTATCTTGATAAATTCTATAATTTATTTTATGGTGTAGGCAGCAAGTTTTACAGATCCCCGTGATGCATGTGCTGCCATTGCTGGAGAGTCATATAAACTATGGTTGGAACAAGAGAACCGAACAGATGATATAACAATTATCATTGTTCAGATCAAAGGCCTGTCTAATGTATGGATTCTTAAATATTCCTTTGCCATTATTGCTTTTTATGTTTAGCTTTGGTCACTTGTGACTGCCATAGCCCATATGGCTATCTGTAGTTACCTACCACAAGAAACTACAACTAGTAGACATAAACACGGCAATATTTTACCCTTCTGTGGAACACATTTTCCCTTATAAGTGTAGTATGCAAAATAAAAAACTCACTACTTTGTGGTTCAATCATTTGACGGGCTTTTGTATCTAATCTTTTAGTTTGATATTGTAGTCAAGTACATCTGGAGTCGGATCAGGTGAGATCAATGTTGGTACTGGAATGAGGTCTAAGAGAGTAACTTCTGAGATATCTACCACCACAGGGTCTGATGTTTATCATTCTGTTAGGAGCAGTTTCTCTGATTTGCAGTCCTGTCAGCATGTGATCTCAATGAGAAGCCTTGCCATAGTGGCCCCTGTTGAAAGGAGGAAGGATCACATAAACCCTTAGTTTGTGAGAATGAGTCAGTGAAAATACACTGTCCTCTGTATCGGATTTTATAATACTTGTGTACAATAAAAAAGGAAATAATGTAATGATCCTATTGCATAATTTACGTGATTCTAACATGATCCTAATTGATTCTAACAGATTCTTTACATATTCTGACAATCTTAATTGATTCTAACACTCCCCCTCAAGCTGGAGCATATAAATCATATGCACCAAGCTTGTTACAAATATAACTAATTCGAGGACCTCTGAGAAACTTTGTGAATACATCTGATAACTGATCATTTGAATTGACAAAATTAGTGGTAATGCATCCAGATAAAATCTTTTCTCGGATAAAGTGGCAGTCCACTTCTATATGTTTGGTCCTTTCATGAAACATTGGATTTGAGGTAATGTGCAGCGCTGCTTGATTATCACAGATCAGTTGCATTTGCTTAACATCTTCAAATTTTAACTCTTGAAGCAATTGTTTCTGCCATATAAATTCACATGTTGCCAATGCCATAGCCTGATATTCTACTTCTGCACTTGACCTTGCAACAACATCTTGTTTCTTACTTTTCCAAAATACCAAGTTGTCCTCCAATCATCACGCAATAACCTGTGGTATAACGCCTATCTGAGGGAGAGCCAGCCCAGTTTGCATCTGTGAAACCAATGATCTGGGTATGTCCTTTGTCTTCATAGAGAAGGCCTTGACCTGGTGCTCTTTTGATATACCTGAGTATTCTGATCGCAGCATCCTAATGACTATCACAAGGAGCTTGTAGAAACTGACTAACTACACTACACTTACAGCAAAGGAGATGTCTGGTCGAGTGATGGTAAGGTAGTTTAGTTTACCAACAAGTCTTCGATATTGTCCAGGATCCGACAAGGGCTCCCCCTGTCCTGATAAAAGCTTTGGTGTTTGGATCTATAGGAGTATCTACAGGTCGACAATCTGTCATGCCAGTCTCCTCTAAAATATCAAGGGCATACTTTCTTTGAGAAATAATAACACCAGTAGAGGATTGAGCGAACCTCAATACCAAGAAAATATTTAAGGCGACCTAAGTCCTTAGTCTGAAAATGACGAAAGAGGTGTTGTTTTAGTTGATTGATACCGTCTTGATCGTCACCTGTGATGACAATATCATCTACATATACCACTAGAAAGATATTTTTGATATTGAGGAGAATGGCGGTAGAAAACAGAATGATCTGCCTCACTGCGGATCAAGCCAAATTGCTGAATGACTGTACTGAACCGTCCAAACTATACCCGCGGAGACTGTTTCAACCCATAGATAGAACGATGTAAGCGACAAACTAATCCGGACTCCCCCTGAGCGAACAAAACCAGGAGGTTGCTCCATGTAAATCTCTTCAGTAAGTTCACCATGTAAGAAGGCATTCTTAATATCAAGTTGGAATAGAGGCCAATGTCGCATGACAGCCATGGATAGAAGAAGCCGAACAGAAGCAATCTTGGCAACAGGTGAGAATGTATCACCGTAGTCTAAACCATATATCTGAGTATATCCCTTGGTTACTAGGCGAGCTTTCAAACGGTTAATCTGTCCATTAGGGCCAACTTTCACAGCATACACCCATCGACACCTAACTGTGGACTTATTCCCTTAGGTAACGGAACTAACTCCCAAGTGCCACTAGAGTGTAAGGCTTGCATTTCATCTACCATAGCCTGTCGCCACCCTGGATGGGATAGTGCCTCACCTGTAGTTTTAGGAATGGAAACAGAGGACAAGGAGGTGACAAAAGAAAAATATGAAGAGGACAAACGGTGATAGCTTAAAAAGGTATAAATAGGATGAAGATTACGAGTAGAACGAATACCTTTGCGAATGGCAACTGGTGGACTAGCGGGAGGCAGGACCTGTAGCGGTAAAGGTGCTGGTTCAGGGCTAGAGTCCACCGGTACCACCATGGAAGTATCTTGAAGTGGAGGAGAAGAAGTGGCTTCGATAGGATGTCCAAGTAAAGGAACAGGAAGAACATCAGACACTGAAGAACGCTCAACAGGAGAAGAGGAGAAAAATGGTGACTCCTCAAAGAATGTGACATCAGCTGAGGTGATATATCGGTTACTGTTTGGGTAAAAGCACCTGTATCCTTTCTGTAGACGAGAATAGTCAAGAAAGACACACTTAAGGGAGATTTTACTTGAAGTTTGTCTTGTCCAGGGGTTAGATTATGAACAAAACAAGTGCAACCAAAAACACGAGGTGAAATGGAATACAATGGTTGAGACGGAAACAGAATAGATGAAGGAATTTGATTATTTAAAACAGAGAAAGGCATGCGATTAATCAAATAACAAGCAGTGAGAAATGCATCACCCCAAAATCTTAAAGGGACATGATTATGAATAAGTAAAGTTCGTGTTGTTTTAATGAGATGACGATTCTTACGCTCAGCAACACCATTTTGTTGTGGGGTGTGAGCACAAGAGAACTGATGAAGAATATCCCTGAGAAGCCATAAAAGAGGTAAAAGAAGAAGAAAAATATTCACGAGCATTATCACTACGTAAAATGCGAATAGAAGTATTAAATTGATTGCGAATTTCAGCAGAGAAAGTTTGAAAAACAGAAAAGATCTCAGCATGACTCTTTAGTAAAAATAACCAAGTGCATCGGGAAAAGTCATCAATAAAAGTGACAAAATACTGATATCCCATAGTTGTGGGAACACGATTAGGACCCCAAACATCCGTATGTACTAAATCAAAAGGGACACAGCCCGATTATTGATACTTTTAGGAAACGAAGTGCGAATATGTTTTTCCAAGTTGACACGACTCACAATCTAAAGATGATAAAGACGACAATGTAGGAACCATTCGGTGAAGTTTGGAGATACTAGGATGACCAAGGCGACTGTGGAGGAGAGAAGGAGAAACAGCAGAAGTAAAGGCAGCAGATGATGAAGGGATGGTAAGATGGTAAAGCCCGTGAGACTCACGCTCTTCGCCAATCATCCGTCCCGTATCCCGGTCCTGCACATGAACAGAATTATTAGTGAAAGTGACAGAACAATGAAGAGAGCTGGTTAATTTACTGATAGAGATAAGATTGAAAGGACAACTCCGGAACATAAAGGACAGAATCAAGAGTTAGAGAGGGTAGAGGACAAATTTGACCAATACCTTTAGTCCATAGTTTTGGAACCATTGGCTAAGGTAACCATAGGAAGGGAAGTTGAATGACAAAGATGAGCAGAAAAGACTAATGTTACCAGATATGTGATCAGAGGCACCAGAATCCAAAATCCATGGACCAAGGGAAGAATGGGTGAGGCAAGCAACAGAAATTACCAGTCTGAGAAGCGGAGGCAGAAGGTCGATGACTGAGCAGCCTTATACGCTAGATAACCCTCATAGACAGTAGTTGGGATAGTGACAGTGGGCACGTCCAAAGAGTCAGATGCCGGAACAGAAGAGTCTGACTGAGCAATATTAGCTGGGCGAGGGATTCCCATGGAGTTTGAAGCAACGGTCACGAGTGTGGCCAAACCTGTGACAATAATTGCACTGTGAACGATGACCTTTGTCACGACCATGAGATCCAGAACTGGCAGCAGCAATGGTGGACATGATAGGCACAGAACTGCAAGAAACTCAGAAAAGAAGAACCTGAGTTGAGAGCGGAAGACCCAAAAATTACGATAGTAGACGCAGTGCGCGGATGTGGGGAAGCCAAACACCCACTGGAAGATCACGAACCACGTGGAAAGGGTTGGGTCTGGCCGAAAAACCCACAGAGAGGTGGTCGGAAAAAAACGGCGGCCGGAAAGAGGGCAAAACACGCTCTCACGCGCGTTGAAAACACCTGCTGGATGGATTCCGGTGACCAGCGCGTGGCAGCGCGTCGGAGCTTTGATGACGGCGTTACTCCGGGGATGGGACGGGTTCGGGGAGACGCACGTCGTGGTCGGGTCGGTTGCTGGAAAAACACACCTTAGATGCTTAGATTTGAGATGGAAACCGCAGGAGGAGAGAGAAAAATCGCCGGAGGAGAGAGAAAAATAATGGCGAGAGCAGAACCACCGCGGCTTGAGCAGAACCACCACGCCCAACTGGAGCAGAATGTTGCTGACGGCAGGGAAGCGAAAAAAAAAAAAATTTGGGTTTCTATCCCTAGGCTCTGGATACCATGTTGAAAGGAAAGAAGGATCATAGAAACCCTTAGTTTGTGAGAATGAGTCAGTGAAAACACGCTGCCCTCTGTATCAGATTTTATAATACTTGTATACAATAAAAAAGGAAATAATGTAATGATCCTATTACATAATCTACGTGATTCTAACATGATCCTAATTGATTCTAACAGATTCTTTACATATTCTGACAATCCTAATTGATTCTAACAGCCCCCTCTCCAGCATGTCAAAGACCAATTGAATTGGTACGGTTTCATGAGCATTGTTTGGTATTAACATTATCTCTGTAGTTAACTTTTCTTTTTCCCCTTACAGTGATTGAAGAGAGAGGCTTTGCGGAAGCTTCACCAACTCTCCTTGTTGTTTCTCCTACGTGGTACATTTCTATGCTCTGAGTCTTTTGCATTACTGCTATACCTTTACTGGTCATTTTATAACTGAGTCAAAATGCTAACTCAATTTTGTTAGGCTGCTCAAGGTTGCTGGTTTGAGGTGCATTGTCTTGGCAGCAGAAGGACTTTGTTTCAGAATGTAGAAAACACAGTTGGTCAATGGTCATTTTACTTCTGTTCTCAGTCTTTTGCTAATTCAAGTAACATGTTTAACCAAACAGAACCACTTCAGGAGAATGCTTAAGCTCACCTTCCTGGATGGCATTGCACCTCCACTATCCAGATTTAAACTTTGGATGGGAATCAATAAAGAACTTGATATAAAAGGGAGTTGAGCATGGAGATTGGGCTGTGACTATCATTTGCATTGAATTGTGGAAGAAACTCGCATGGTGGTCGCTGGTCAACTGGGAAGACAGACCAGATGCTTAGATTGTAAATGCATTATCCTTATTCTCGGGCAGATGCTGGATCCAGTGTTTGTATTAGAAACATATCTGGAATTTTTAATGCATTTCAAGATTAATTTCATGATCTTCCTGCAAATTTGTAACTGAACGAAGGTTCATGGGTATAGACAATAGGCTCTTTAGCAACAAGTCAACAACCTTATGGCCTGTTTGTATTCCCATTTGCAATGGTTTGACCAGAGGAACTCTTTAAGTTCCTTTTACAAATCACCCTTGGAGAGCATGCCCATAACACATAAAGGGTAGTTGATTGTTATGCTGATTGATATGAATTATAAGATCAAGATCTTCTGTTGTTAATGAAATATTCAGAGAGCGTCGTGTTAGAAAAAAAAATATAAAAATTATGTTTGAATTGAGAAAAAAAAAAAAAAAGAGAAGTTTATTTTAAATATTTTTAATTTAAAATTTTAAAATAATTTTTCTTGTTTTTCTCATTTTTTTTATTTTTCTTTAATTTTAACATATTTAAAAAATTATAAATATAACTAATAAATTTTATCTAAATTTTAGCGTAGTAAAAATTGTATTTATTTATATGTTATGGGATGATTAGGATTCAAATCCTGAACTATACACGGCTGTTGTCGTACCTTACGTCACAACGTACTCTTCTGTTGCAAAAGAGTCAATGGCGTATGGGATCTGCAACCCGTTGTCGATGATTTTTTTTTTTTTAAAGCAAGTTTTTACGGGATCTTGAGAATATTATGGGCATCTATTCAGATTACGTCTTAAAATTAATTTAATAATGGACATGGGGAGTTGTCAAAAGAAGTCAAAAGTTTGAGTCAGTTAATTTGACCCGGCATAAGGGATGAGCCTTGGTTATTATTTTGACATTCCGTTGAAATGTGGGCTTGTTTTTTTAATCCTAATTCATTGACTCATAGACTAAATCCGGTTAGGACTGATCCAGTTCAAATTATTGAATATAATAATAAAGCACAAAAATGGGTTTTCTTCTGATTTCACCGCATTGAAGTAAATTTTTAACAATCGTTTTGATTTTATTGAGTAAGAACTAGGAAGATTGTTACATAAATTTATGAATTAAATATATTTAAAAGTTTTTTTTGATTAAATTTATAATATTCGATGGGCTAGGACAAAAACCAAGCTTAGGGTTTAGCTTGTAGCCCATTTAACAAGTGGTGTCTTTTGTCCTAACCCATGAAACTCTAGCCCACTTGGGATAAGGATGAGTTGGCCCTGACAACTGTTTTGCTTTATCAGATTTTGTACTCCATAATTCACGTGGCATATTGTATACTTTTAAGAGTATATATAAGAAATTTTTCTTTTTTTTTTGGTCAACAGAAATTTTTCTTCTTAAGTGCTGGATATGACTATGGAAATCTTAGTCGAGAACTAGGTCAGACTGGGAGAAGCCATCAGACAAGTGTCCTCTCATAATATATGATTTAATAATAATATAAAAAATTAGTAAAAAATGAATCAACATTAAATATCTATAAAATACATTTGCACTTTGTAGACAAATTGCTTAAACAAAATCAAATCAGCTGGCTTGATTGATTTAATATATGTTTAAATTAATTTATTTTGTAATAAAAAAACTTTTCAATCAAAAATTCTTTCTTAAACATTATAATTATGATTTTTTTTTAAAAATAAAATAACCTAATTGAAATTCACAATTAATAAGTGTCTCTCAATTTATAAAAAAGAAATCGATCAAAAATTAATGAATGAAAGAGAGGAAAAAATAATCCAATCAAAATATATAGGCTAAATTATAAGAAACTACCTCCAATTATAGGTCATGCATAAAAAATCTTTCCGTATTTTAAAATTTACCAACACAATTCTTTGAATTTACCAAACGATGCAAATTAACTTATTATAGGGGATTTTTTTTACATGCATAGGAAATTCAATTTGTACTGGCATACATATTTTGATAAATTTAAGAGAATTATGTTGGTAAATTTTAAAATACAATGAGGTTTTCTACACATAATTCATAATTGGAAGGAGTTTACACTTTACACATAGCCCTATAAATCAAATGCATAGATTTTAGTTGATACATTGACAATTTATTTTCTTGCTCTTGCTCCACTATCCTTGTTTTATTCTCAAGTAAGGTTGAGACTTGAGACTTCTGATTTAGTCTTTGTCTCAGACATTTTGTCATAATAATCTCCGTTGTTAGCACAATTTTTAGTATTTCATCTATAGTCTGTGATAGGGATGCTTCATGGTTCTTTTGTAACTAAACTATAATATGACTAATTTGTGCATGCTATACGGTACAGATATTGTC